>JAQMCX010000003.1:4504515-4571285 GCA_029814765.1 Acanthurus leucopareius | reverse complement strand
ACACACACACACACACACACACACACACACACACACACACACACACACACACACACTCACACACACACACACACACATACACTCACATAGGGAGAGCTTCCATCTACTTGTTGGATGGTTTGCTCGCTGCATACAAGTAGAAAAATCAGAACAGCTGAAGCAAAAATCGCAGGTCGATTATGGACAAAATGTCTTGGAGCAGGAAGGACGGATGACCATGCTCTGTGTAACACTGCTGAAGTATGTGAGTGCAGAAACATGGTGGGAATTACAGAGTGTCGACTCTGTATGTGTGTGTGTGTGTGTGTGTGTGTCTCAGTGGAGTAGACAGATGTTCAGATCTCAGCAGGAAAGTTCTTTTTGGCCCAAAGAAGGAAGATTAAGGCTCAACTCTGTAAAACTGAAACTAGATTTACTCAAAGTTTCAGAGTGACTGCAGTTCAAAGTTTATTTTGGACAGCAATGAAAAACACATCAGAATACATCAGAGCAAGGCCTGATTTTCACACATTTTCTTTCTCCACAGCTGTAAAACACCTTGAAATGAATGGCAGAGGGAGCACACTTTATTTAAACTTAACAATGATGCAAAAGTAACAGTTTTACTTTCTTTTTGGTGAGGCATGAATAAAGTCATTGCATCTACCTAAGGATTTCCACCATTTGACCATTTTATAGCCAAACATTTTAAAAACATCTAAAAAAACAATTTTAGAAAGGCAGAATGATTTTACCCTTAGTTCAGCATTACATACACACCCTTTTCTTGTAATTTTGTTTAGTTTTGGTCGTTTTTTAGTTGTTGTCTCTAAGTTTTTAGTTGTATTTAAAATGTCTTCTTCAACTGTAATGCCTCTGTTAGATAATACATTGATTCTTATAAATTTCCTTGAAGAGAACTGATGTTACTGTAAATTCAAAGGAAGTTTCCTGTAAAAGGGTGTGTAATTTGAAACTGATTGTAGTAAGAGTCCTAGTGATTCATCCCAGTTCATTTCTAGAATTACCAACAGTTTTATTACTGATGGCACAGCAGGTCTACTCAAAAATGTCACATTAGTTGACCTATTACTTTTATAGTTATTAAAAGTTTAGTATTCTCCCAGGGTAAAAAACATGACTAACAACTGCTTTTAAGGTCATTGCACAATTTTAATGCTTCTTTTCAGGGAAGCTTCTTAGGAAGTTATTATAAAATTATGGAACTTGTAAAACAAGTTGTTGCCTTCACATTTACTCTTGTTCCGTGTTATTGTGTGATTAAATTGTTCCAACACTCATTGTTTTATGAGCTAAACCATGACATGATGTGCACCTGTACACACACACACACACATACACACGTGCACTGTGGCTGAAATGGCAAACATGTTCCAGGCTCTCTTGTCTTTGCTTCGCCTCTCAAGCTGCAGGGGTCTTACGTAAGACCACCCCTTGTGTTAATGTAAACCTGTCTCTTCATTCTTACTCAACCCCCTGTACCTCCCCTTCACTTTCCACCCAGCCCCTCTCTTTACTCCAACAACACCACTACTACACCTCCATGTCGTCATCAGTTTAATGGAACATGTCGTAACGCACAGGCTCAATAAGCCAAACAGACCTCTGATGAATGACACAGGGATTTGAGGTGAGAAAATCTGAGCTCAGGAGTGAATAAACACCAAATGAGGCCAGCCGAGTCCGGACATTCACATAAAAGAAGAGTTGACTGAACTTGCTGTGCAGTCCTGGTGTTCATTAGTATAAATGTTCTCCCAAACTGAATTTGTCTGATCTGAGAGCTTCATGTCCTGTGATTGATCAGATTGTCCAAAAGGCCTCTTAGGTAGATCCCATTTCCTTTCTTGCTCACGCACACACACTTCAAGATAAGGAAATGTTTCTGTATGTGTACATGCGAGGGAGCGAATAATTGTGCAGCTATTGATTGAAAGCATTCAGGTCTGTGTGACTTCAGTGCTGGTGTGTCATTGGAGGATTTTTCTATTAAGGTCTGTGTTTATATTACTGGCATTACCTGTTTGTACATGGTGTCTGTATTAATTTAGGGCAGTGTGTCCTGTGTGTTCTTGGTATGTTGACATTTAGAGGTGTCAACCTCAGTATGCAAACAAGAGAGAAACCTAATTCATGTTTCATGCAATATAAATCTATATGTTGCCCAACTTACCTGTAGAATACATTGATAAAAAGTGCTAATAATCCCTCTAGTTCAAATATTTGTTCATGTTCTATGAGTGTAGCACAAAGGCCGTTTCATTATGTATTGTGAAGCCAAATGGCAAAAAAAAAATCTAAAACTGAAAGAAATTTACTTTCATTTTAATTTTATTTTACTTAGCTGTGTAAGCAGGAAGTATACATTCAGTTAAGTAGAAGTTTTTCTGGAAGGATGTTGCTTTTACTCAGTTTCAGCTATCATCAGTACCCTTTAAGAAGACTTTAAGCTTACTTTTCACTTTGTTTTATTTTACATATAATACATGTAATTTATTTTACATATATTATAACCCCATGATGCTTTGTACCATGTGTTTTATGAAGTGCTGAGTAGAGACGGTCAGATGGTAACACCCGAAAGTTTAGGTAGTAACAGCTTCTCTTGCAACACTGTAATATTTTGGAATTTGTAAACTAAACCACAACAATCCTTTTCTCTAATTTACCTGTTCAGATCCACTGGATCACCTGTGATCGTTCCATGCGCTCAAATATCTACTAACAAATCCACCAAGACAAGCATCCATTTTGGCCTTGCAGTTTCCTGTTTAAGCTTTTCCAGTTAAGAATCCCAGGTTGATGGATGTTAAAAAGTAAGGCCTAATTAAACCCAGAAAACAAAACCAGACCTCAGGTTACTTTTTGGCCAAGATCTGATCAAATTGTATGAATCAGATGAACATGATCAGCTCATTACCTGATGCTAACCAGGATGTGCCTCTCAGGTTTGGCACTGATGAATGGACGGATGGATGAAAGCATAAACCAGAGGTTGTTTCCTCTTTGCCAGGTCTGACTGTGACTCCAGCAGGAGGTTCATTCTGCTGGTGTTCGGTCAGTGCTGCCAAAGATAACAGGTGGGGAGCAGGCGTCTCTCCTCTGGAGCACAGCTGGATCAAAGCAGCATCTCTCCTCTCTCACATGTACACACTGAGCCATAAATAGACACCTCAACACAGAGAATATATCTTAAGACCTGCGACTGTAGGTTAGTGTGGGAAGAGGGATGTAATCAAATATTAACACACACCGTCACACTTCTTCACTGGTTTCTATACTGAGCAATGACCTACTCAGAGTGACATATAAACCTCCTGCTTGGACCTTTAGATGATATTTATGTCCCAAAGACACAAACTGCAGTTTACAGTCTTTTTAATCACAGGCCATTTGATTGAATTGGATCATTTCAACTTTCATATCACAGAACAAGTAAAAATGTCACTTCCCAGCAACATCCAGCATTATGTCAACATCAAGCATTTAAAGTCCCATAGTATACATGTAACTGATTCTCAGACCCCTGAATCAAACGATTTTTTTTGGTTTCACTTGAAGAAAATCCCCCAAATCTGAAAAGTCTTTTATCTGTCATCCTGTGACAGATTGAAAACTTGTGAGTGTCTTTTCACATCTTGCCTTTTCACAGTGTAGCCTGTCTTTTTCTTTTGTCAGCTGTTAAAAGTCAAAATGGCAGACACATGAATAAAAACACTACTCATCTCTCTTTAAGTGGTTAAGAATTTTTTTTTTTTTTAAATGTCTCCAAACTAGAGTTTTGTCTGGGCGTGATTATATATGGCGATGATGAACATTAATATTGAGTTATTGCCCACAAAGCAGCTTTTTGTCAACAACTTCTGAACAGTGTTAAACTCAAACAGACCTCCATCTGCACATATCAGATGTCCTGCAGTCTCCACATGGGATCAGATTTCTGACTTTGACCATCAGCCAGTTTATGCTTGTGTGTGTGCTTCAGTCTGACATGTTAAAACTGCAAACTCTGTGTATAGGTTGTGTGTATGTGTTTGTGCGTGTGTGTGTGTGTGTTTCGGGGCTGAAACAAAAGGCAGGCCTTATCTGTGCCAGACATTCTTGAAGAGAGAAGTCATGCTCTGTCCTGAGTCCATAAGAACAGCGTCTTCTTGTTCAAAGCTTGAGGAATTCTCCTTCTTTCCCTCACCTTTAAACCCGTCTGTATCATCTGTATCAGTTAGTATCTGTATTGTCTTCTGTTCGGCCGTGTGTTGTCACTTTACAAACCAGTTGAGAACAAGTGGTGAGGACTCTTGCTTGTCTTTTGACAGGTGTGTGAAGTCGAGTTTCTGCCATCTGTATACTCCCTAACAGAAGCTTCAGCAGGTGCCTTGCAGAGGTGGCTTGCATCCAAATTCTTGTATATTTTGATCCTTGCCAGTCAGGTGTGCTGCTGACAAATGTTGTTTTCTGTGAAAACTAACTGATGCCTGCCATCTTAATGTAGTATGACTTCAAAAGCCTGTTGTGATGGAGGGAAAGAGCTGAGATATCCTAAAGGACAATGTGCACTTTGATTTTTGTTTCTCTCTCTGGCTTCTCAGCTCCGGGCGTGTGGGGGTTGTGTGATACATAGCTGGGTTAGTCACTGGCATCACAGCAGCATAATATCTCTTGAGCTCTTGCAGTGTGGAGTCAGCACTGTGTGGTGGGAACATGAAGTGTGTTTGATGCTATAAACTGTGCTTTTAGAAGCTATCGTAGGAAGTTTGCAACAGAATGCTTGTGATGACGGTGAAAACCGTCCTTTTTTCTGCTTGAATGCATTTTGTTTGTGTGTTCCTCTCATAAATAATGTGAAGAGGCAGCTGAATACACGTTGAAAAGACAGTAATTTCAGTTCATTGCTCATCGTTTAGTTACTGTACAGATGAACTGTTCTTCTGCGTGTTCAATAGTCAACAGGAAGCTTTTGTTTCCACCACATCCAGCTTATTGTGTCTGTCTGAGAAAATAAGCCCTGCTATTTGTATTCATCACACAATAATGTTCTTTATTCATTCCCTTCCTGACTAATGTAATTAAATGTAATGTAAATATTTATCTGTTGCCTTGATACAAGACCTGAGACACTACACAAGTCTTTGCTGTCTGTCCCACCCTGTTTCTTGGACTCTAGAGAGGATGATGGGATGTCATATTGCTGTATAGTGGGACTCCATCACTCCATCACTCCTCTGCCATCCCTCATGTTCAGCTGGCTGTTGTTGGGATGGTTTCAAATAGGACAGAAGCAAAAGAGTCCTGGGAACAAAGTGCTTAAACACCACAGGGGGTCTTCTTCCTCCCTTGCATTTCTCATGCAGGCTGCATGTGTGTGCATCGCCCACTGCTTTATACCCCACCGGGAGGTCAGTGAGGGTTAAAGAGGTTTGGAGTTTGGGATGAGCTCGCAGTTCCACTTTCATGCTGTCCTTTTTGGCTCCCCGCTGCTTTGAATCTTTGGTGGGAGCTCTGTTCTGTTCCATCACAGTTTCTCATCTCAAATAACGACCATTTTTTTGGTTGCTTCATGCCATACTTACATAAAAAAAGGACCCTGCGAGGGGCTGTAATGTTAAGTGATCTAGACATTCCTGTGCTTGATCGGATCTGCTGATGCACCGTCTGTCCGTCTCTGCTTCTTTCAGCAATTTCTTTATAACCTCTTAATTTAAGAAGATGAGGCCCGTCATTACTCTGTAATCGCACATTCCTCTGAGTGTAATTGGAGCATGCCTTCGAGTCTTAAGTGGTTCAGCATCAAACTCCACCCAGGCCACAGCACTCCACCCCTGGGACGGAGGGCCCAACTTGTGCTCTCTTTTGTCAGTGCTAGCTTGTGTTATGCGTCAATATGGGGAAAAGTTTACGTGGAGGCCTGAGGTATCTGTCATTATCTTTAGGTTGCATATTTTCCCCCTAGTCCCTCTTTTTGCAGTATTTCAAAATGATCTGCCAACATTAAAAGTGCCTAAATCACTTATTTCTGAATGGAAACAGAGCTGTGATATTGGAGATCAGCGCTGTCGCCTCCTGCTGTGAGGACGCAGCACAGTGAACTCAACACACCACACCATGAAGAACATTAAGAGGGATTTTTTGTCATGGTAATCAGAATGATTTAAGTTGAAAATGTGCTGAACTTTTCTTCCTTCCTCTTCAGTGCACAGCAGGGATAAGCATGGGATCAGCAGGAGGGATGGAGACAGCTGTGTGTGTGTGTGTGAGTGTGTGTGTGTGTGTGTGTGTGTGTGTGTGTGTGTCTATACATGTGTGTTCAGATAGGTATAGAACATAAATTTATCGTGTTGTAACCCCTGTTTCTTTCACTCACACTGTTGAAGACTCTCTGGCAGCAGAACAATTATGGTCACTTGATGATGACGTAACTCACGCTGCATTTCTCCAAGTCAGCAGAGCGGCTTCCTGTGGAAAACAGTCGCTGAGTTTTCCCTGTTTCACTCTCAGCCCTTCTCTCTTGGCATGTGTGGAGAGAAAGAGTAGTATTTTCCAAAAAAAAAAGCAGTTCCACCTGGCTGAAGTTGCAATACATGGGAGAGAAATTATTTCTTTAAGGCGTCCAACACGCTTCCTGTTGGCTGGTTGATGGAATGTACTTTGGAATGATACAATGCTGTTCCCACATCCCAGATCCCCTACCAGGGATATTTGTAATGCTTTGTGTTTATAGAGAGTATTGTACAGAATGGCAGCTTATTAGTAATGATAACAAAGACCTCACATTCAGGCTGACGTTTTGACTTTAGAGAGGCCTGCAGGCAGGTGGTCTGACAGCTGCTGGGAAGAAAAGAGACTGTATCTGCTCTCTAACAGAGTGTTTGTGGTGTTTCTGTGTGGAATGATATAGCTGCACACACAAATGTGCATTTACTGTTATCCTTTGTCATTTGCTACTCTTAAGATTTAGCAAGATTGGACCTCAGTCAAATGGCAGATGCTCCTGACAGTTAGAGGCAGGATTTCAGCATTATGAACAACAGCAGCAACCTTATAACAACAATCATTAATCTTTCAACCAAGACTCTGACAATAGATCAGTTGTTAAGTTCAATTATAGAAAGTTCCCAAACAAGTTCCCAACGTTTGCTGATTGTGTTTCTTAAATGTAAAAGCTTGCTGCTTTTTCTGTTTTGTAATATTTTAAATGAAATATATTTGGGCTCACGTTTGGATAAAATAAGTCATTATAAATGTCACTTGAAGCTTTAGAAAAGTGATGAACATTTTATAGACAAAACAAACATTCTGTTTATCCAAACTGTAGTTGAAAGATTAATTTTTAGCAATAGTAGGTCTTAAGTTGCAGCTTATGTGAACATTGAATTTGTACTATCAGCTAAAGTTAAATGGAAACAATAAACCCACAAAAATTTCAAGAAAAGAAAGTTTGATAATAAATCCCCTTTTTTAGACATTTAATATATCATATCTGTTTCTTTTCATGTGAAGCTACAGCCAGCAGCCAGTTAGCGTTGTATAAAAAACTGTATAAAGAGGTTCTGTCAGAAAAAATTGGTGCAGGTCCATGTGTTCTGGAAGATCTCAATGTCAGACTAATAGAAAAAAAAACAGTTAAGATACTATCTCTGTTTATTGAGAGTTTTTTTTTTTTTAACTTTGTGAATTAAAAGTGGATTTAGGTGGCTGTTTGGCTCTACACACTGTTTATCCAGGCTGCCTCTGTCTCACGTTGCCGGCCTCTTACTCAATGAACCAGCGTCAGTCCCTACACAGCCGCTCTCACTTGTTCCCCAGAGATAAGATTATTAAATTGGCTGTAAAAAGACAAAAATCCCACAAAACACAACCGGCGATGAGCTTAATCAATCCTGAAGGATATTAGGAAATTGGATTTTGGCCTATGCAAATCAGATTTATAGATGGAAATATTTTCCACAGACATTATGACCTGAGAGAAGTAAGTCAGACTTCAGCAGATTTTACCAACAAATGAACAGCAGATTTCAGAAACTCTTACTGGACACAAAAGCTAACGGAGCTGTGTTCACAGTGATGGTTTTTATGGTAAATTACTGAATTACTATTTCTCGGTGGAACACATTCAGGACCTGGAGTTGCCTCTGGTTTCCAGATATTTAGTGAGCTTTAGAGGTGTTGCTAGGCAGATTATCTTACCTTTGGAAAATGCTGGGCTAGCTGTCTCTCCCATTTCAATAGCTTAGTTAAGCTAGCTGGGAGCAAGCTATTGACTTTTAATTTGTAGTAAAAGGTATGAGAGTGGTATTGATCTTTTCAGTCCACCCTCAGCAAATAAAAGCAAATAATCCTTTTTTTAAGAATGTAAATATATTCTTTTAGGTATAATTTTACCTTAAAGGAATAGCTGAACAAAATACGCCTAATAGGCTGCTGCAGTTTTAATGAGTTTTGCAGACAAGCACTGGATCAGCACATAACTTTGTCTCAGTCAGCCCAGTTGTGTGTAATACCATTAAACTGAGACTCTGGGACACAAGTAATATTTGTCCTTTTTGTCAGCATCATGTTTGGTCTCCTTGTCTCATCAGCAGTCAAATGTTTTTTCAGGGAATGAGTGTGATGTTTGTTGTGTGTTGGGAGGGGGGGTCTTCAGGGGAAGCAGTGAAGGCGCCTTTGTTAGACACACATAAGATACTAGTGTTCGGCTTGGCTTGTTGTCGGTGTGAAAAGGCAGTCTGTTTGGGAAAGCGTGTGTGTTTTGTGAGAGGATCATTTACTGGAGGCTCTTTTAATTGAGCCTGCAAATGTGTGTGTGTGTTGATAGTGGTGTGAAGACTTGAATCAAGTTGAGCAGCTTCAAACCTTTGAACACTTTCTGCATGAAAACTGATTTTTTTAGGTTAATGCACAGAACAGTTGAGTCCCTGCTGACATATGAATATACACAGTATATTCACCTGTGCATTTGTAGTTATCTTTCTCTTTGTACTCCTCTTCATCTCTTTAACGAACAAAATACACACACACACACACACACACACAGACACATTATCCTCAGCTTCATGCCAGCAGCTAATGAAGGAGGGCTACAGACAGACAGCAGGCAGACAGGGAGATGGACAGACGGAGGCGTGCACAAATGAAACAAAGAGAGAAGGGGGAATAGATGATTTTGGGGGGGCTGTGATGGAAGAATATTAGAGCAAAGAACTGAAACGATTTAAAAATATGATTAAAAAAAGGACTTTTGTTCTGCTATATAAAGAACCATTCAACAATGAAGAAATCAATGTAAAATCTGCAAATGTTTGTGAGAGGTGACAAAACTGGTTTGAAGACATTGTCTGGATGAGCGTCGTTTAGGATGTTAGAACAAAGAGATGCAGGATGAGCTGTAGTTACTGTCCCCACCCCGAAACCACCTGCGTCTGCTCACACAAAGCAAATTATCCATCCCGACAAGACAGCATCTATGGTTTAAATGGTCCATTTAGAAAACACAGTGAGTGAGCTTCACCCTTTTTCTTGCGACAAGTGATGGTATGCAGAAACACAATAAAACAATCACTTTATTCAAGAAAAAAATGTGTTATTCAACAGAAGTAAAATGATATAAAGCTCATGACAAGTTTTTCACTTAGACAAACATTTGTGCGTTGTATAAAAGGCAAAGAATGACATGCATTATGGATAATATTCAGGGAGTAGGGCTGACCACAGAGTCTTTGTAGCTTTTATGGATCCGTGTGCGACTCAAGGGCACTTTGCCTCTGGCAGCGGGCACTGCAGATGCACCACAGGCTGCACAACAGCCACCAGCCCACCACTGTAACACACCAGCCTGTCCCTGACAAAGATTGTATCGGCAGGTTGTTGTGTGGGTGCTGATTTCCTTTCCAGGAAAAGGAGAACGCATGTTAATGGAAAATGATGCTTTTTGGAAAAAGGAGGAGGGGGCTGGGATAGGGGGATGTACAGGGACAGACACATGAGACAAAGAGGAAATTGGTCAGTTAAAAAAAAAAGTGTGGGTAAAGCTGATGCCTGTTGCCATGGTGATTGGGGTCAATGAATGGTTGCTATGGAGCTTGCTACTTGGAATTCTGGGAAGGGGATATTTTGATGTGTGTGTATGTCTGTGTGTGCATTTTGAACTTGAGGGTGGAGGATGATGAAAGCGCAGATACATTATAAATGAGACTGTACAGTTTGAATCCATGTGTGTGTGTGTACATACAGTACAGGAAGCTTAATACAACATTTACAACCACAGACTCTCCTCAAGCTTAGACTGTATGTGATTTTAATATATTATCGTCAGTATACATTATACACATTATACATCTAAATAACACACTGGGAATCCTTCAAAGGGTAAATACTCAGAGGGGAATGTCTCTTTTTGTTAAATCCCCTGAGTTAAATATCTGACCAATCATGACACTTAATTGCAGTAATGTGTAAATCATAAACATCCCATTTGTCCATAAAAGACATATTGATTCCTAGTAAACCTCATTTCAAGTGGTTTACAAGTACATATATACCTTCATGTAGGCCACCATTACAGCTGTATGTGCCATGTCTGACATGTTTATTCTCAGTGATGTCGTCTATAATAGAGTCTTACAAACCCATGAGGGCCGAGCACCATTAGCCGTGCATTCATGTGTGTAAGGCAGCACTAAGCTGTTATTATGTTGATCCTTTAAAGTAACTTTATTTGTGATTATTGTGTTCGAGGCATGAACATGTTATTTAAGACCAATGTTACAGCTGCCAGCAAAAAAAACACAGCAGCAAGAGTCCCGCGACGTACAGTATTCATCCTCTTTGTTAAGCAGGAAGTTTTGTTCCTGTTAGTTTGAATGGGTTTAAATTTGGTAGACTGAAGGTTGTACACAGGGTTGGCTCGTGCCCTGGTAGAGTTTTCTGATGAAACCATGAATTTAGTAGGTTTCTGGGTCAGTGTGTTTGTGTGTGTGTTGATGGTGGTGGTGGGGGGGCGCTGTCATATTCTGCCTCTGATTCATTTGTTTATTTCTGTTTGTCTGTCTCCATGTGTGCATGTGTGTATGTGTGTGTGTGTGTGTGTGTATTCAGTCTGTCATGTCCTATGTCTCTTTCAGTTGTTTACTTAGGATTAGTTGTGTGCGTCTGTCCTTGTGTATGTGTGTTAGTGTGTGAGTGTGTGAGTATGTGGACTACACATGAGACAGAGGATTTGCTGGATCCACCTGATGTCAGTTGAAAATAAGGTCATTAACCCGAACAGCCTGACTTGCTGAGTCAGCTCTGAAATAGTGCAAAATAACAGAAACAGGAAATTGATGAGTAAACTGTTGACAATACAATAAACTGTCTTTGAAGTACATATTAGTACAATACAGCATGCTTTTACTCAACAAACAGAATGCACATCTGTCACACAGACATACATATATACATCTGTTATAGGTCCATTGCTCAAATTAAGAAATGCCACAGAGGAAGTTAAGCTTAAATTAAGGCTGACATGTGCATGAACACTGTGTACTGATGCTGCTTTACATTTGATGCCATCAGTTCCAAGGCTGATGTTCTCCAGCTATAGGGCCCTATCATACACCCGGCGCAAACGTGGTGCGCCAATGGCGCAGGTGTCATTGCTATCGAACACCCAGCACAAATGTCATTTTTGCCACAAGTGTATGATAGCAAATCCACTTGCGCCGGGTCTGTGTACCGAGGGGCGGGAGGTCTGAGAATGAAGGCGGAATGGAGGCGTGTCCTGGCGCGTTTGCTATTGTACACCCGGCACATTGAGGTCAAATGCGCCAGGAGTTTAAACCAGCCAAAACCTGGTTTAAAGTGAGGCGCAGACGTAAAAACAGCCTGTACCGTGATCAGAAAAACAAGGAAATATTATTATTATATAATAATTATCTATAACATGAACCCTGAGCCAAGAGGTCTGTCTCCTCACCGCAGAATCGCCTTTCTTCATTTAAATTCAATATCAACAAGGGCTGAAAGAAAAACAGTCTGTCAACCATTAATTACCACATGTATTCTATTCACAAAATGAATTCAATTTTTAGGTGTGTGCATGCGTGCCTCTGTGCATGCATGCGTGTGTGCCTGTGTATGTGTGTGTTTGCCTGTGCAGGCGAAAATAAATTGTAGAAAGATATGTAAGATATAGATATGACAAAATATGGAAATGTTTGCTTTCTAAATGATTTGACTTAAGGGGGGTATTAGTTGAGAGCTGTCTGACACAATACATTCATTGAGCGTTGTCCCTGTCCAGCTATATAAACGAATGAATGAATAAATAAATAAATAAATTCTTGTAGTTCAGCCGTTTACGTTTGCGCTGGGTGTTCGATAGCAATACGCCCGCGGCACTGGCACACGGCTGAACCAGTCTTTAAAGGGAATGAGAGCGGATTCTCTGATTGGTCCATGCATTTTTGGCCAGAGAAACACCCATGAAACACCTATGAATTGATGAGATGATTCTATGACTTATTGGACAACCGACTACCGCATTTGACCTCAATGCGACGGGTGTATAATAGCAAACGCGCCAGGACATGCTTCCATTCCGCCTTTATTCTCAGACCTCCCGCCCCTCGGCACACAGACCCGGTGCAGGTGGATTTGCTATCGTACACTTGTGGCAAAAATGACATTTGCGTTGGGTGTACAATAGCAATGACACCTGCGCCACTGGTGCACCGCGTTTGCGCAGGGTGTATGATAGGGCCATGATTGCATCCAGATGAATACCCCTTGTAGAATATTTTTTTCACAAGGAATGTGAGGGTATTGCTTGCTTTCCTCACCTCTGGTAGTTTACCCTAATATTTTTACCCTAAACCTATCAAACCTAATTAATAAAGGCAACATTTACCGCCTAATCAGAGGCAGAGTAGTGTGTGTCATGATTTAGCTACCTTGGAAGAAATTTAATTTGGCACTTCACCCACTCCTCCTTAGTGTGAAAGAGCACCTACTGAGCACCTGGCTTCTGTAGAAACATGAAATAGTGAACTCCATGAGGACTTGCTTCCTCCATAGATATAAAATAGTCATTTTTTAGGTTAACCCAAGGATTCTTTTTTTCAGATGGTGATGTACTAAGCAAAAAAACCAAACTGTGTAAATTATTTCCTTTTTTTTAGTTTCGCCCTAACTCTAGACCTTTACAACATGGTAGTAATATTATTATTTAGTAAAATGTTCTCTTGAGGGTTTCTTTAGGATCCTCCAATGGTTCTAGGCTCTCACTGTGTGAGTGACAACGATGCGAGTTAACTTCCCTCTGTTGTTTTCTTCCAAGAGAGGAGTTGCGCCTGGGCCCCAGTCAGCCTGGCGACTCTTATAAATGCTGCACAGTCAGTAATGGCACAGCAGGCCGCAGACCTACCCTCATTGAACCAGAGCGACTGAAGGACTTCGGTGAGGAGGAGCTTCTCAATGGGGATGTGAAGGTCCATGACACCAAAGTGGGTGGGGCTCCTGAGATCATGCTCATGGACCCACCCAAAACCAGACGGGTCAGCGAGTTCAGGATCGTACCCAAACCCCAGTACCTTCGCTTTGAGGACATCAGCGCCGCAGCCTTCAGGATCCAGACAGAGATACAGAAGACACCCTGCACGGTACATTAACATAGCATCTCTGACCTCTGTTAGGGGAGAAATAATACATTAATATATAATAAGCAATTTATAAATAATAAAAACTTTGTCTGGGTTCTGACAAAGGTTTAGCGTTTTAGTCATGCATCTGTTAATTAAAAATATATTTGATAAGATGGTCATGTTTAAACTTTGAAATGAAAATAAAACTGAGCATTAGTTGTTCAGTGAATACCACCTAACTTGTTCACATCCACTGGGTCACCTGTCATTCACTGAGGCTACTGACTAAGCACAACTTATTAAGATCTAAGTGTTTTAATTTTTGCATTTTTTGGACATGGTTGACATTTTTTGATTTGTTTGATTATCCACTAATGAAATGTTTTTGGCCTGACTGTTTTCTGTTAAAAGCTTTTTCATTTAGCTATTTCAATTAGGCCAACAATGGTAGATTTTAAATGGTTAAACTTAGTTGCTGGTTGTGGCAATGACATATTTAAAAAAATGGTGTACAGAATCTATGTTACATCACAAATGTTTTAATTAAAGTAAATTGTGCCTTCAAGAATGACACCAAAAAAAGTATCTTTGAAAAAAAGTCTTTAAGGAATGGACAAATGGAGCTAAATCCATTTAACTATTACAAGAAGTGTATGTTGTATGCTTAATGGCCTCTTTATTATGTATCAAACCCAATGCACATCTGTGCATAACCTTTGCAACACACTCTGTCTCTTTTTAGCTCTCAGTTCCTGAGAGCTGTGAATTCAAGTATACTCCATCTTAATTACCAAGCTCATAATTATTGATTGAATTGTGCTGAAGCTCATTATACCAAAATGTATTTCTAATATTCTTCCCTTACATTTTATTAAATAGATGGGAAAACATTAGAAATGTTCTTATCATAATCAGTCCAGTTTCACATCACTGCAAACTATACCTTAATTAATTATAATACTTTATTATTGAAATAATACCTCTGTGAGCCAAAGGTAGAGTTCCTGGCTGAGCTGTTGTGTTTGATTGCATTAGACTTTCAGGTGTACCTGATTAAGTTCTAGACATTATTCTTAAACCTTCTCTTATAGCATTTGTTGTGAGAAGAACACAGTTTTCATGCTGGTATGATACAGGTTTTCTTTAAATGATATCACTGTAAACAAAAGCTGTGTACAATATGAAGGGGTGTTGTGATAAATTGGTACCAATGATAACTGGTAAACTTATCATTGGTAAATAAACTTAGTTTCGTAATTTACTTTGTGAGGATTCTTAACTCTAAAAATAGTCTTTATGCATTTTAGGGCCCTCATAAGACTGAACATGGAGCTGCTCTTAAATACTGCTTCTTTCTTTGCACAGTACTCCAGATTGTCCAAACAGTACGGTATGGAGATCTTTCTGAAGAAGGAGCACTTGCACTACACAGGCTCTGTGAAGGAGAGAGGAGTGCTGTACCTGCTCACCTCCCTAACACAGGTAAAATAAGAAAGAGGGAGAGGACAATCCCTTCCTGTCTCTCTAGCTGGTATGATCCACTGTCTGTGTTTTCATGCAGACACATGTTAACTGACAAATATTGAGCTCTAGAGGCAGAAGGTATCTGAGTGCAGCTTTAAAGGCACTATCGGAATTGTGGTCTAAATTTAGAGAAACACTTGAGCAGTGCTCAATATAAGGTAAGCCTTAGCATAAAGGACCGAAACAGTGAGGATCAGCTAGCTTTTTCTGAAGGTGCCATACTCCACCTACCAGTATCTTTAATGCTTGCTAATTGTTAGCTCTCTCTTTTTTTTTTAACCCCTTAAAAAACCACAGCGTAAAACAACCATACACAAAGATGTACTTTCAAACATAACCCCTCTTAAAACTGTGAATTATCGTTTGTACACCAGAATAAGCATAGAAAAGCATTTTCCATTGACTTTAAGCAAATCCATTGATATTTGCTGTGTTGAAAAAAAAAATTGATTAATAAATACATGTCAAGCTTGTGTTTTCTGTCCCTCTAGGAGCAGCAGAGGAAGGGTGTTATTGTGGCTGGTGACTGTAACTTCTCCATGGCTGTTGCTCACCATGCAGTGGAGCTTAAGATCCCGGTGTTTGTCATCATGCCGTCAAGCTGCTCTTCGCCTCGCCTCAGGATCTATAGAGATTACGGTGCTATGGTCATCTCCTATGGCAGCACCGGCCATGACTCCCAGAACCACGCCCGCCATCTGGCTAAAGAGAATGGATATCTCTACCTGGAAGAGTCAGTCCCACTGAAACTCATTTTAACATTTCGCACAGAGGTCAAACTGTGCTTCTCTGTCTGTAATGCAAAAAGTATGCAACTGCGCTAACAGTGTTACTAATATAGAACATAAATACATATAAGATACCTATAATTTTCCTATTATGACATGTTGAAATTTTTATTTGCAATTATTTGCATACATTTTTCAGTGCTCCAGAAAGAGCTGTGTAAATTTTGATAAAGTGCCTCAAGTGTTGTGACTTGATTCAGTTTTTCTTAGCTAAAGATTGGAGGTTTAAAAATGAGAAAAATCTTAGGGTGTGAAAATAGACAAAAAGGCTGCAGCTCTGTAGCTCTGTAGCTCATTCCTCATCTCTATTTGAGGTCAGTGGCTCAATTAGCCACTACTAGCATAACAACTCAATATAACTCTTACCGAATGTTTGGCACAGTGGCAAAAAGTGGCCATTACAGGATGATGATAAATGCTTTAACATAGTGTTATATAGCACAGGTGGAGGAAAGTTATTAAGTTAGTTAACCAAAACTTTGCGAATATTAGCCACCATAAACTACTTGACATAAAGGACCAATTAAGGCAAACAGATTGTATAACAAAAAGTGGACATTGTATGTGACATCACCTTTTTGTTTGTGGACTACCATTCTGAAGCTTCAAATCTGGCATTATTGCCATCACCATCTTGATTTTTGGAGCCAGATATGATCATATTTCGATGCAAGGGTGGGGACTGGGATTATAAACACATTGCTACACCTCTACCCTGAATGTATTAACCCCCCTTTATTATCTGCTTACTCCAAATGGGATCAAAATTTAGAAAAATATGCATCACTCACATTGTCCTGACTTTCAGGCCTAGATGCTTTGTCTATTGTACAGTTGTAGCAGTAAAACCTTTGAGTTTATAGAACAGGTCATGGGTACATTTTTGCTTGTGAATGTAATTTTTCAGTTGTAACAAGAAGAATGTGTTATTTCTTCTCACAAAGGTTTTCCTTCAAATTTTTGACTTTTTCTCTGAAAAGTACATGATTGCACTTCTGGAGCAATTTCATGGAAATACAGCCACAGCCAAAGTTCAGAGAAACTGTGCAGACAAAGATGAGAACGGGTATAACAAAGGAACTTTCCTGAATTAGGTCTGCTGATCTTTTGAAGACCTTCATCTGACATTTTTTCTTTCTCTGTCTGTTTTCTGATGTGCAGAGATGAAAGTGCAGCATACCTGGCAGGTCTGGGCACTGTGGGTATGGAGATCTATGAGCAAGTGCCCAAACTGGATGCAGTGGTTGTCCCTGCAGCTGGACAGTATGGTCTGCTGGCTGGAACAGCTGCAGCCATCAAACACCTCAGCTCACGTGTCCTAGTCATAGTAAGTTAGATTGTTGTAATTCATGGAGGCAAAATTATTTAATGTACTTATATCACTGCCAACTTAACAACAGTACACACTATATAGAAGATTAATTAAGTTGCAGTCTCTCAGATTACACAAGCTTTTTCTCAAAATTAGGTCATATTTTTCATAAACTCTCACTTCTTAGTGAAAAAGATGAGATGGCTACTTGCCTCCTGCATTTCTCATGTTTATCCAAGTGTGTTTTTCACTGTGCTTGGATTTCCTTAAGGAGATAAATGTATTTGAAATGTTTTCCCTTCTTCCAATATCTGCCCACAGCTAAAACTCTGACAGCCTAAGCTGTTTATACTGGAGGAACAGGACAGCCCTGAGCCTTTGTTGCCAATCATGAATAAATATCCCTTTGCATGAGGAAGCAATCAATCAAATTTAATGCCAAGTTTAACCCAGTAGTGATGTACATTTTGTTCGTTTATAGGTTAGGTTAACACTGCAAGAAATGGTACTCAATTTATTTATTGCTCAGATCAATTTTTTGTCAGTTCATATTGTTTTTAATGTGGCCTATATTCCAGTACGAGCTCTTCATGCTCCTGAACTGACTGCAAAACAACCAAAACATCACTCACCATCACAAGCAGCATTTTTAAGGAAGTAAACATGAAGGCCATCAAAGTCAGTTTTAACTGTTCCATTTTAAATAAATGTTTGGTGAAAGTAAGTGATTTCTTGAGCAGATGATAACTAGGACAAATATGAGGGGGAAAAAAAGAGTCAAATTTTTAAGTGTGGCTTCTTGTAGAGAAATGGCTGCTATTTCTGTGTGGAGGTGTATTTGGATGTGGAAACAGGATTGGTGGGACTGTGAAACTAATGGCTTCATAGAAACAGATTTCACCCAAAAAGTTCAGGATGTCAAGGACTACTTTTAAGTCTATCAATTAGTGTCTCTTTTTGCAAGACACTTTAGGCAGGAGAGTGACATTTTAGTTGCATAAATTCAGATGTGTCTGTTCAGACTGAGGTTGTACTGGAGACAATGAAATGTAACCTGGTGTAGGATCACATTTAAAGGGGAGCAAATTCGAACTGAAAAGATTTCAGGTATTTTTGCTGTTAAAACTGTCATAAAATTATATCTGAGCCACATAGGAGCAAAAGAAAAACCCAAAACAAACAGGTATGGGTGAACGTAAACGTAGCCACAACCCCCATACACTATTGTAAAAATAACCATTTTCTAGGGTTACAGTTGCTATATATTTACAATACTTCAAAACAAGACACATACTTACCATAAATCTTAACAATACAATAAGCAAACATGGAAACAAAACAACACATTAATTCTAATTCAAAGCTTGTCTAGTCCAGTAGCTAGAACTATAACGTAAATTGTCTCTCAGTGATCTTAAGTAATCAATTAGGACTGAAAGCTCCCTCCATCAATATAACATCTTTATGAAAAAACAGGGCTGTTTGGCTCTAATTTTAAAAAAATAAATATAAAATTAATATTCTTATCAAAGTGTGTTTTACTACTTTCTACAGTCAACAATTTTCCAAATTATATTTTCCTCTGTTCATCAGATTGTTCATACATATGTTTTATGTTTTATGAATGTTTGTAATGAAGATGTAACACATGTAATCAGGCCTACATTAGGGCAGGACAATGCATAAGCAATTTCATTTTGAAATGCATTTGGAGAATAGAAGATTAGTGTCATTCCCATCTGCTGCAGCTGTACAGTATGTTTTTCATAAGCAAATGTCAGCGTGCACATTTTGCCATGGGAAACATTGCAAGCTACCTGCCAAACATCAGTGTGAGAGCATTAACATTCTTAGCATGCTAATGTTAGCGTTGAACATAAAGCACCTTATATTTCCTGGCATGGCTGTAGACACCGAATCTTGTATATGTGTCTTGTCTAGAGCTGGTAACATAGTGAAAATATATATATAAAAAAGGATATTCATAAAAACTTAAACATTTCATTTTGTTTCTACAGGGAGTTGAACCAGAAGGTTTCCCTCTGCTGTTACAGTCTCTGAAAACTGACGGTCCAGTCAGAGACATGCACAGCAACCAAAACAAGAAGCTCTATGGAGGTAAAATTATTATTCTGTTTTGGTTTCCAGACATGTAGTGCAGAAAATGAAGTGAGCTTTACACTCCATGACTATGTAAAAATTCCTCAGATAAAAGCTCATTTGGCTTTTAGCCTCTCCATTAACTGAACATATGTCAATCCTCTTTTTTTTCTTAGACCTCGTGGAGCATTCGCTGGGTGTTAACACCTTCCAACTGGCAAAGAAACTAGTAGACAAAGTCATCTCTGTCAGGTACTTCGTCTCCAAAGCTTCTTTTGGGTGGTTTTACTCAGAAACTGGTTATCAGTATGTTAAGAAATGTGCTCTGTGTTACAATGCTAATAATGGTTTACTGTCATGAGCCACCTTTACAATTTGCTAGTATTTTCATGTGGAAGATAGAAATGCTTTCTGTGATTACTAATCTTGGAATGTAATTGACAAGGCTTCCATAATTTCTTCTTCTTTTACCTCTGCTTCACAGTGAGGAGGACTCTTTGGTGGCAATGCTACGGTTTCAGGAGTTCGAACGCTCCACTGTGGACACAGAGGGAGCCATGGGACTGGCTGCCATCTTGGCTGGACAACTACCAGAACTGAGAGGCAAAAAGTGGGTCAGAGATGTATATATAACTGAACCTGACTAAGTCCTATAGAGAAATGTTCTTAGCTTCTATGTAAAATGGTCAAAAGTCAAGAACAGACAGAGGCCTTAGTTAATTGCTTTTCATAGGGGAATATGATTACAGCACTGCTCTTTGTGTTCATAAAGACTTAAAAGTTTGCCTATGTGTTTGAGCTCTAATTTTAATTAGGCCTCAAACAAAAAGCCTATGTATCATAATTCTTAGCTGTGAGGGCTGAGACATTTTCTTCATGCCTGAAACACCAACATTTTGGCAGTAAATTGATGTCAGCAGAGCTAATCCGTTTGGCTGCAGATGAAACAAACTCTCTGAATGTGTGTGTGTTTGTGTGTGTTTGTGTGTCTGTTAGGGTCGCTGTGGTGGTGAGCAGTGCTAACATGGAACTGGAGCTTGTGAGGCAGTGTGTAGACCGAGCCTTGGTGCTGGATGATCGGGTCAGTAAGTTCTCTGTGCAGCTGGGAGAATGGCCAGGAGATATGGCTAAACTGCTGGACGTCCTGTCCAGAGAGGACGTCAGGTAGGCTCAACACCCATCCATTTAAAGATCTTTACTCTGTTGTTTCATGCTGTGGTCCAATTCGTTTCATGTTTTATGTCCTTTGATGCCACTTTTAGTAATTCTGCTCTCTGTCTTTTTCCTCCCAGGTTGCTGGATGTTTGCCATCGGAGACAAAGCGACAAATCCGACCTCTTCAAAGCAAAGGTAGGCGGCTAATCTCTCCTCTTCACCTCATTCTTTTCCCTCCTCCTCTTTAATCCGCTCTTACTTTGCCTTCATCGCCAAAGAACTTATGGCTTTGAGTTGGTGGGACAAAATAGTTTGACTAAAAGGGTCAAAAATAAAAATCAGTTTAAAAATGTGGAGATATTTGTGCTTGAAACGGGAGATTGTGTATCTGGAAAGAATGTTTATTTATACTGCAGGAAATATTAGTACCACTTAGCGAGGCCCAAATAATTTAATTGTGCCCAGTGGAGGTATTATTAACCAAAAATCATTACTTTTGTTTAGGGTAGCAGTCACAATCCATTTGAAACAACTGTTTTGAGTTATCTGACAGTGAAGTTCTCTATTGAATTGGACGAAGATCTTGAAAAGGCTACAGATAATTAAGACCTGAATCCATTTATTTAACAGCTCACTCAAAACTGCATATTTGCACTGAAAGCTTTTACTGCTTCAGCCTTACTCGGTCTAATGCAATCATTAGCTAAAGTTGGCAAATGTTAGCTAGGTTTCTGCAAACAACAGTTACATAACTATAGATTGCTGTGTAACTGACAACGCTGAATTAGTTTGCTAACTTTATGACTTATTTCTAGTTGTGCTAGTATAAATTTACATTTTAGTAAATTCAATTATTATGGCCAAAGTGGCCGCTGTTCAGCCTCTTGCAGTCTCACGTTAAAATTTAATTTTGCTTTAAGACAAATAAAAATTGCCACTGGTAAAAGAGGAATTCAAATGCAAAGAAACTCTGTTCATGAACCTTTAGAAACTTATTGTTATCTCTTTTTACCCATTTTTCCTTATTCTGTCTTGTTTAAAAATTATGAAACAGTTAAATTGCTTTAGAAAGAAGCTGAGCTGATCCATTGTCGCCTGGATTGGAATATGCCTTTGCAGACTGTACAGACAAATTGGCACCTTACGGTTAATTCACCAGCACTGTCAAAAGGTGAAAGGTGTTGCATAATTAACTTGCAACCCTCTCACTGCTCTAATTCTAGTGTGTGCGTGTGATGTCAGAGGGCTAATTGTATGCCTGTGTGTTGACAGGTGGAGTGTGTGGTGGAAACCAGGGATAAGACGCAGAGCGCTCAGCTGCGCAAGACACTGAATGAGCGCTACCCAACTATAAGCTGGCTGGACCGGTGATCACAACAACAGGAACACAACTATATTTTTGATAGAAAGCTAAACAAGAAGATTAAAATGACATATTCTTAAACTGTAAGCAGCACATCCTGTAACATACACTACTGTGATATGAACTCTGTTATAGGAATCTCATTAAGACAATGGCTGTTAAGCACAACCTAAGTGTATTCAGACAAGCCTTGAGATTATAGAGCAAATGCTATTTAGATTACTATTTCTTATGCTGCTACTGTTCTTTAATCATGGCACTGTGTAATTACATTAAGGCTGCATTCAGAAGATGAATATAGTTCTTATAGTCTACCATTACCCACAGAGTATGAATCATACACTGATGCAAGCTTACTCCTCTGATGAAAGCTCACTCCTCTCCTCTTTCTAAAGCAGATACACATACTACACATCTCACTAAAGCCATGGTTTTCAAAGTGGGGGCCCAGTCCCCCTTGGGAG
Source organism: Acanthurus leucopareius (assembly GCA_029814765.1). Lineage (NCBI taxonomy): Eukaryota > Metazoa > Chordata > Actinopteri > Acanthuriformes > Acanthuridae > Acanthurus > Acanthurus leucopareius. The sequence goes on along the minus strand of JAQMCX010000003.1, from coordinate 4,548,963 downwards.
CCACCAAGGGGGCCTCAGTAAATTATAGTGATGACAAGCGAAAATGTTAAAAAAAAAATGTAATTGTTTTTATTATGTGGTGAAATGCTAAAAAAAAAAAAAAATCAATTATTGTTATTATGTGCATTTAAAAAATTAATGTATAATAATATTTTTGAAATTTTACTGCCTGCCAGTCATACAGCATTTGTTACATCATAAGCTGTCAGTGTTGACTCGGTATAATCTGTGCATGCTACAAAGCTACTCCTTTAATTGAGTTAGCTAGCCTGCTTACTAGCATTTAGATAGCTAGTGCTAGTGCTAAAATTGACTCGGTTTTGAAACGACTAGACCGGCAGCCAAGCTGACAAAAGTTCAGCTGCCAAAAAAAAAAAAAAAGAAAGAAAGACAGAAAAAAGACAAAAAGAATAAAACCTAAGAACTCCAGACCATTAAAACTCACAGAGGCATTATAAGTAAAGTTGGCAATGGATTTACTGCATGTTTCCTGTTTGATTGCTTTTTTTCTTTAACATTTGCTGAAGTATTGTTGATGGGTTTTTAAAGACATCTTGCAAAAGGGAGGCCTCGGCTATGAGCTAATAGTTTTTGGGGGGTCTTAACACAGAAAAGTTTGGGAACCCACCCCTGAAACCACCATATATAAAAGAGATGCATTTTTAAATCCATCATGTTTTTAAACTGTTGTATATATTTCTGTATTAATGCTGCTGAGATGGCAGAATCAGTCCAACTAAGTGTTCTCCAAATAAAAACTGGCTAATTCTATGATGTGTTCTGAGGGTCTTTGTCATGTTTGGGAAGGGGGGATGTGGAAATAAAATTTATAAAAACTTTGCTTTACTTTTTTCTTTCTCTCTCTATAAAGGATAGGGAGGGATGGAGTAATATTAAGAGTAAAAGTGAGGCAGGATGTGAATGTAAGTTGCTTCCATGCTATCTATCCCTAATAATGGCTGGAGACAGCTTTAGTGGAGACTGGGCGGTTTAAGACGGCTAATGCCCTTAAGTTCATTAGCAGAGGACATGGTGACCCTGTGCCATTGGTTCAGCCTCATTTGAACAATGTCACAATGGTTAGCTGTGCGACACTAACATCTTCTACAAGAAATCAAATCTTTCAAAGCTGTAAATCATAAGACCAAGTTAACTGAATCACATTTTCTTCACAATCACAAAAAAGCATTTCTCACATTGTGTGAGGCTTTGATTTTCATACTACATGTAACATAAGTAAATAAACAAAATTAGAGCATTTAATTAGGGTTTTAAACACTGTCTATTTGTGCTGTGTTGTATGAAAAAAAATTATTAGAAGTAAATGCAAATAAGAATGTCATTAAAAAGAGTCATAATTCTTTTACCTTACATGGAGACTTGAGGGCTGTAGATATAAATGTAAGGAAGTTATCAAAGAGTGTGTCCTCTGCAAGCCTTCATCAAGTTAGGTTTGCATTTGCTCTCTCAGGTTCACAATCATCTTCCAATTTTATTCTGCATTTCATTATTCAACCCCACATTTCTGATTCTTTATCTTACATAATTTATCCTGCTGCATCCTCAGGTGGTGGAGGACTGCTATGACATCCCGATGGAGTGCAGGTTCTCCAGATAGGAGCCATATTCTAAAAGGGAAAGGGATCTTTCTTGACTTAATAAAAAGTAATGATACAAGGAAAGACTTGTGCAGAATTTAAACTTTTCTCCATTTATCAAAGATTTTAACAGGTTTTTAGAGAGCTACTGAGTCCTGACTAATTATCAAGTACAGTGCACGCAACAAGCTCTAGGTGCTAGCTAGTAGCACATGATAACTTCAGTATGTATGCCATCGCTCTCAAATGTCAATCAGTAGGCTATTCTTGGGCAAACACCATCTGGCTTTAGATTTATGTGTCACCTCAATTGCATTGATTTAATACAACTTTATTCTGGAATGTGCATTAGGAACAACTTATTATGTAAATACTTAAAAAATATGAATATACTTACTACATTTAGTACTCTTATAAGGTTGAAACAGACAGAAATGACTTCTCTTTGTTGAATTACAGTTTCGTTGTATCTATTAGATTGGATGGCTGAACTGAAATTTCTAAAAAAGCTCTAAACCAGTTGCTTAAAAGATGTCTGCCTGTTGATTGAAATGCATCATAACCATGAGGCATAGATGATCATTAAGACACATATTACCAGTAAATATTAAAGACCCAAATTAAATTTAAGACAACATAAGGACACAGTAAGAACTGTACATTCTTTCTGATTGGATGGAACTTGGAGTGACGTGAGGGATTCCATGGTTGCTAGGTTTTGTCTCCAGGTGCATCATTTATACATAACAAACATAAACAGAACGGCTAACGAGGAAAGTTTTCAAAGTTTTCACTCGACGATTTCTTCAAAATTAACGCTTCTACTTAGAATTTTTTGCATCCCGGCGAGAGATAAAGACTCACAGAAAATGAAGAAGACTAAACAACAAACTTCCCTCATGGAAAATGTGAGATGTGGACGCTGTAACGGTTTACGGTGTTTTCTGTATATTTTTACGTCGAGGCTCTAGAACACTTGAATTTCCTTCAGCTTGTGAAGTGCCAATCAGCTCTGCTGTGTTCACAACCCTGACCACGGGAGAGAAAATACACTGAAGTGGAAATCCGGATTAATTTATTTCAACAAAAGAAAGAATCCCCCACGGATAATGAAGGGGCGCGTCATTTTTACCGATACCGATTTACAGATCAGAACAAAAATGTATAAAGCCCTATTCTTTTAAACCAAACATGCGGGTAATTTCATTTGTAATACATTAATTATATGAATATATGCTATATAGTTTAGATTTAAGGTCTAACGCGATTTGAATTGAAATTCATGTTATTCATACGCAGATTAATGCGATTAGGTTCCCTAATCCCTACTACAATTCTCAGTTGTAATATGACATTAAATCTGTGAACAGTAGACTTGTGGTTCTTAAAGTGGGGTATGGGGACCCCTAGTGGTCCTTGAGGGTGCTCCTGTGTGCCCCCCCTTTTAAGTAAATGATAGGATGTTTTATGTCATTTAGATAGTTAGACGACTTCATATCTTTAGAAATATAAACACCCTAAACCTAAGGATCATTTGTCCTAATAACTCACACACATCAATTTAATCTATGCACACATTTGTGTAGTATTTGAGGTATTTTGCTAAATATGTATACAATTGAAGTATTGCCATTTTAACATCAATGATTTAACTTTTATGTTTCCACTATTTTTTTTTTCTCCACATTTTTTTTTTAAATTCTTCTATTTTTACTTTTATTATTATTGCTGATATTCTGTATGTAAAATTTGAAACTGCTTTCGGAACACTGAACTTTTACAGTCATGCTAATAAATCTTGAAATTGAAATAGAAAAAAATTGATATGAAATTGAAACTCCACACACAAGGCAGAGAGTGCAAGAAAGCCTGGAGTTTACAGACAGGGACCTGCAGGTAAGAGATCCGGATTGTTCTATTAAAAAGGAAAGAAAAAAGAAAGACAGAAAGAAAGAGAAAAAATACGATGTGTCACAAACTGGTCAAAATGTAATCCTGAAGAACTTGAGACTTACACAGTTTTACAAAATGGAAGACACAGAAATCTGCAGTATGAACCTCCACTTAATGTTCATACAGAAACTGCATCTACTCCATGTGAAAATTCTGGTCAACAGTTGCAGCTGGGACATCCATCTACAGCCTTTGCCGACTAACTTTACCTTCATTGAAGATTCTACCTGACATCTGCTGACTGAACCTCCACCCACAGCCTCTGCCATCAACCTGTACTACTGCCTCCACCTCTAGATTCCAACAGACAAGTGCAGCTTGAACCTTAACCTACAGCCTCTATGAACAAACTACAGGCTTCTCCTCTACTTGAAAGGTCTAAGAGACAGTTGAAGCCTGAACCTTCACCCACAGCCTTTGTTAGACACCTGCATAGCTGCCTCCACTCCCACAGTCTCAGATTGTCAGCTGGGTTACAACTCTCCACTTACAGCCTCTGCTGCCAACCTGCAGCAACTTTCTCTACCTGAAAAATTCTGACAAGACAAATTCAGCTTGAACCTCCATCTACAGCCTCTCCCAACATTTTGCACGTTTACCTTCAGATTCTCACTGAGTTTTTGCTGACTTAACCTCCACCCACAGCCACTGCCACCAACATGAAGTCACCGCTTTGACCTGAAAATTTTATCTCAGAATCCACAAGGAGTGTGTTAGACATCTGCGGCCTATTGCTGCAGTTTGACTCTCCACCTACAGCCTCTGCTGCCTGATGCTCCACCCTAAGCCTCTGTCAGATACCTGCTTGGCTGCCTCAGCCTTCAAGGTTTTCACAGACAGCTGCAGCCTGATCCTCCACCTACAGACATCAACCTCTGTATCAACATGCAGTCAACTCCTCCACTTAAAAATTAAGGTTGACAATCGCAGCCCATATCTCCATCTAATGCCTCTTTCAGCAATTTTTGCCTCCAGTTCCACCTGAAGAATCTGTTGATCTCTTTGTAGCTGCCTACAGGCATGGCTCACGTTTCCATTATATTAAAGGTAAAAATATTATCAGGGTTTTGTTAAAAGCTTGTTTATGCTGCTTTGGAGGCCAAAAAATCAACAACAGCAAGTTGAAATTATATGGCCAAGTATTAATGCAATATGTTACTTTCATGTTTTGCTATAGCCCTGTGGCTCTAATTAAGACAATGTTGGTCGACTGTTTGATAAATGGATGATTTCCAAAGACTTTTTTGAATCCCTGATTTTTTAAGAGGCACCCCCATTAGGTTGTTATTTGAAGTTCTGATTAGAATTTTTCTAAAACTTTAAGAAAAATTGCTTTGCATTTTGATCAACATCTATTCTCATTATTAACTGTCATTACTCAAGTGATTCCATGAACTTTTTATCTTGCTACAACGTTGCTTATAAATTTTGGATTAGCCATGGTTTGTGACCAAATACCTTTCAAACTAATGGCATACTCATCAGCCTAAACTTTGTGTTAAATGCCTCTAACCAATGTTAGTATAGATAACAAGTTAAAATAAAAATGCTCAACATCTAAACATGATTGTATCGGCTTTGAGACTGATTGGTTGGCTTTTTTGGCATTTAGCTCAAAGCACTGCTCTGCATTGGTCTGGCCTCAGAGTCACTAGCATGGCTTCAGACTCATTTTTTAAGTTCTAAAAAGTTTTGAGTAAATTCTTCAGTAAAATTCATTAAAGTGTAGGATGAAGTGCCACATTAATAGCATTATTCAGAAAAAACAGTTTCATGCAATGTATAAGTCACTCTTTATTTTTTAGCATTTACATCAGGAGCTCCCAGTCTGTAGTTTAAAAAGTCCATCTCAAAGCTCTTTAATTTGATGCAAAATTCATAATGTAGACAGAAGCTTTCTTTATTTTGATCCTGAAAACATTTTAGGCTGGTGGCAGCATACCATCTGGAACCTGCATGTCAGCTTTATATTCACCACAGCAGCTGAGAAAATATTCTTACTGGCATCAACAAGGCTGGCTGGTTGTAAACATCATGAGAGTACAAATCTAATTATGAGATTCATTTTCTGCATTGCAATAAATATTTAGCCCAGAACAGATTTATCAAAAGAACTTTGGTGAAAATGTATTTTCCAGTTATTTTTTTCTATTAAAAAAAATGTTATCCTATTATTCATAAAGGTAAAATCAAGCTTTCTACGGTTTATTAACAGGGTCTATGGAATGAAATGGGAATGCCATGTCCATCACAGTGTAGGAGGCAATGTAAGTAAGAAAATACGTAGTGTAGGATTCACTTCAATATTGCTGCATTAGTAGAAACAGTAAAAAAGAAGAGGCTTGTGTGTTTTACCCCCACTCGCACTTTTTCATATCAAAGAGAGATAATAAAAGAAAAAAGGCACGAGGGAGTCATTGATCTTTTGGATTCAGCTTTTGCTAAGTTGTTCCGAAGGCTTCTCCTGCTGCCATCAGTGCTGTTTGGGACGCTCGGGGTCGTACTTGAGGAGCAGGCCGAGGGAAGTGATCCCGAATAGAAGGGTCTGGACAAACCACAGGCAGCGAGTGGAAACGCTGTTGACACCTTTGTTACTGCAGAGGCATAAAGAGGAAACCATGAACAGAAGTCAAGTGAGCAGCTGCTATGTATCTCATAGTGGCTGCTTATCCCCGAACTCTTAAATTTGCACTAAAACCTCAAAACCATAATTCCTGTGGACAAAAGTAAGCAATGAATGGAAAAGAAAATCTGAATTAAAATTTAAGAAGTAGTGTTCATAAATGTTTACATAATGTGTTTTTCTAATCTACATTGGGTTCCCAAATACTCTATGGGTACATTATGTTTCATTTACTCTCCATGAAATTAAAAATGAAAGTATTTATAAAAAATTTCAGATGCCATTTATTATTGTCACCAAGTTATGTCACTGAAGACAAGTTGAAGTGAGAAGTAAAAAGAAAAAGAGAAAATAGCAGATTTGGTCATTTTTTTGGACAGAAAAGTGCACTCAGTAGTGTATTTGAGATTATGATGGATGTTAACTTGTGAGCAGAATATAAGAGAAGGGATTTATAAAAAAAAATAGATTACAGCAATACATGATTGTCACTCTTACCTGCACACCTTTAATGAAACCAAGGCTTCAAAAACATGGATAGCAAAGGCAGCCCACCACCTGACAAAGAGAACTATGTATTAAACTCCAAAGAATTTCTGCTGAATTCAACAAAGATAACTTACACATTAACTTGAGAGAGAATCACTTAACAGAAGTGCAATATGAGAACGCAGTGAAATTCCACACCATGTTGAGTCTTTCCTCATGCATAGATAAGAACATCCAGCTCACACGACATCACAGGGTAACAGCAGTCACATGACAGCCTTAAAACAGATCAACTGCTTGACAAATATCAAATAACAAAAGACTTAACAGTGTTTTCAGGCTTAGTCTTTTTTTATAGAACATACTCAATTACTGTCTCCTTTGTCACATGACTCAAGCAACAACACAACACCTCCATTTGATTGCACTCTTAATATTCCAATAGTGCCCCTTGTAGTCAGGTGACTTAAATGGCTAATCAACAAAGTGCTCTACAAGCAGACATGATGGTAACGACCTGTAAATGGGAAAAAACATTAAGGCTGTATTTGATTGAAAGTATCATGCCTAGTAAAGGGTTCTTTACACCTCACCTGATTGTCACATAAATTGCTCTGCTGTTAAAATAATCTGGGGATGAGTTTGCCTTTCCTTCTAAGTTAGAAAAAACCCCTCAACACATTAGTGAGTGTTTGAAAAGGATTTGTGTCTTCAAGTCTGAGCTCTAAAATAGTTTGTATTTTGAAACGTCACATTGCATATACACATACAACTCTTTCACTGGGAGCTACCAAATTTTCATGCAGGTCCTATTTACTCCGAGAAAGCATTATCATTATCATACTGCCAACAGGAAGCAGTGTTTCAAATCATTTATAAACGCTTACCCTTTGTACATAATGTCAGCATAGTTATCCACAAGATGTCTGCAGAAGGTGCCAAATGGACCCAGGTACTGAAATGGGATTTTTTCTGGTGCAAACACGATGCACTGCAAAACAGTCAGAGTGGTTCAACATTAACCCATAAAGCATGCACACACAGTGGACATTTTGAGAGAAACTTTTTAAAATCAATGGTTTTGTCTTTTGTAAATAACTATGACCTCTCTGGTATGACCTTTATCACACTTTTTGTGACTCAAAATGCATTACTCAAAGTTTCCAGATTGTTAAACCTGATATTCAAGTCAAAGGACTGTTTGTGCTGATGTCATACAATAATCTGCCACGCATTTCATGGCATACAGCTGATCAAAAGAAGTATGACTGGTTCATCCTTTAAAAGCTGACTGTGATTTTGCCAATGTTCTGCCCCATTTACATTTTATTGGAAGGACAGTTTGGATCAGTATGGACTCTAACAGAGATACATACCACAAATGTCACTTCAGATACCCCACTGAATTAAAAATTGAAGCGTCTCTGAGGGAGAATGGGTTCTGCATCATGTTGAGTTTTTTGGTTGGTTGGTATTTGAGTCTTGTCATGTGAAACTGAGTGAGAGCGTGGTTTTAAAATAAATTCTGCTTTATCCTACAATACATAATCTATTTAACATTTTAGCAGATTAAAATTACATTTTAAATGGAGATCAGGGAGCAATCAGTCTTTGAAACCATTCACACACTTCGACCTGTTATTAGTTTAAAAGCATTTTGAAACAAATTCAGTGGTAAAAAATAGCAAATTAGCACTGAAAAAAAATAACCATGATATAAAATAGAATTAACCGTTCATTTTAATTACAGATTTTGTCCAATAAGGTGAAGTGGGTTTAATTATTGTACTGAGAGAAAAGTGTGACAAGATACCTACACTTTCAAGCCAAACTACTTTCTTGCCATATTACCTCTTAAAAAATGCAGCATTGTGTCAATTTGCTATTGTTCTCTTCTATCCAGCTGTGACATGTCTGGTATGTGTCTATATGGACTATGACTACTGCATGGAAAACACAAAGGGGTGTTGTTGGAAGGGCCCCTCTGCCCAGAGGCTGCAGTTCGTTTATGGTTTGGATGTTACACACATCTAAAGGCTGAACTGTGTATATACAGCTATTAACTTTACCAATTATGAAATTATTTAGAAACAACCAACCTTGTTTTGTTTTCCTTGCCATAGAAAGGCCAGTGGCTACATAGCTGCGTACGTGGCAAGCTGTGGTGTTTATGTACTAACCTGTCAGACACGTGTGCCAATTTCTATCGAGATTTAAGCAATTTCCATTCAAAAAGTTACATGTTCATAACACACTCAAACAACACATTTTTAGTCGGGAGGCATTCTGCACATATTTTGTTTACTAGTGAAATTGGTAAATATTTCATGACATTAACAATAACAAAACCCCTTAAAACCTGCCCGTTATCTAAAGTGTCCCCGCCGTATGTTATGTGTAATTAGTAGGACGTATATATACGTATATACTCATATATGAGCATTTGACAGAGAACTGGAGCGAATAAATCTAACTTGAACATATTTTAAACGAGGTTTGGTACGTTACAGCCTGTTCTAGCAACAGCTGATATCGGGCAAACATTAGCTAGTTAGCGGTGGACAGTTCAGGAACCCAGTGGACTTTGTACAATCTTTTTTTCTCCCTGTGCTTCAACAAAGGATTCAATGAATCCTGATAAGATTAGTTATCAATAAATCAGTGACTTGGCAATGACCGCTTGGCTAATCTTACCGACGTGTGAACGTCTGCACAAAATATCAAGTATTAAACGACAATAAAGAAAATATGATAAACAGAATTTCACTTCAAAAGGTTAAGTTATATGAGTTTGACAATAATTATAATAATGATAATAATAATAATAACACGACCCGGAGGACATTTTTAGCAGCACAACTCAGTGGCATTTATTAACAGTGGCAGGAGAAATAACGTCAAACACTTCTGTTTCTTTTATCTTACTCCGATAACAGCTGATTTTAAAAACTCACAGTGAAATAGCCCGTCATGATCGTCAGGCTGACAATCCAAGACAGGCTGGTTCTTTGAAAGAAATCGCATCCATCACTTTTAGCCATTGCTGCTGATGTTCGACGTTAGTCCCGCAGTGAAATGTGACCGTGTAGACAGCGAACTGAGCAAAACTGACTGTACCGTAAGTCAGGATGGTATTTTCCCACGTGAGGTATTGCATAAAAGATTATTTACGTCTAGTTCTTGGTGTGCTATAGCTCCATTTTATGTATACTTGTCAGGTATTCTTACTATGGAGATTAATGCTACTTTTTTATTATGTATAATATTAAAATATATATCAAACAATACCACACAGTATAACAATATTTCGCTGCAACACTGCCCCCCTATGGCTACTTTGTTGAGTGTCCTGTAGTGAGGAGGGGAAAAGATTAAAAGTACGTGTATTAAGGAAATAGTAGTGTAATACTGTGACCGATCAGTTTGCCAGTGGTTTATCATAAGACTTTCCATCACCAAAATGATTATTTACAGCCACGTCAAACGTTGAAAATAGAACCAGTGGTTTTGAGTGAACTTTCATTCATTTTTTTCACAGTTCCTTGCTGTATAACATAATACAATATTATGGTAAAGGGCATAAAAAACTAGTTTGTTCCTCATGGTCCAGTCTACAGTGAAGGTAGAGTGTAGAGTATACATTTAGTCAACTTCTTACTAGAATTTGTCACTTTTTCCCAGTGTGAATGTACTACAAAATTAAAATGCATGGCAAGGAAACTAGTATGTGATGCATCAAACAACAGACCCCTGCCTTTTGAAACTTTTTAAAGATCGTTTTCAACCCCCATATGTCCTATTTTAAGAAAAATTAATTGTCACATAGTGCCTGATTTAATGCAGAAATTACATTTATCTGGCGCCCAGTGCTTCACTTAGTTGTTAGAAAATAAAAAAAGAGACAGAATTAAACCCCTCTATGTTTTAGACATTTTTTAGGGTTTTGAATTCTTCCAAACAATGAAAGATGGCTATCTAACTTTGGACAGGGTAGTATGCAGCTGTACCAACAACAAAGTAATGATACTGAATTCAAGGAGGTTACTCATAATAAACTTACTGATTTCTATAATAATCGTGGATCTTTTACTGCAACCTCAGCCTTTAATATGTCTAAATACATGGATTTTCTCAAACTTGCAATACAGACACTAAAGTAAAGTATAATTAAAATCCCCAAATTTCATTTATAATGGCAGTATAATTCATCATTTATTAAAATTTGGTCACACATGACTTGACATCTCACCTTGTAATTTAGCATTACTTTCTACAACTACAAAACTACAAAATCCAAATTTAACAAATCATTTTATCAACATTTCTATTTGAAATGCATGTCCAAATTCAACACAAAAAAACAAACAAACAAACAAACAAAAATATACTATATCCAAGTGCATCTTAATCAAACTTTGGGATGCCTCCAAACTACAATGTTTAAGTTGCTTTGTTTAGAGTTCCTGTGATTCACAGCCATGCACTGGCAGTTTTCCTGTTTGGAGGATCATGCTTTGCAGGTTACATGAAGAGATAAGCTGATCAGACAACTTTTTGCTTTTTCAACTTCACAGATCTACATAGCAGCAGGATCAGACTAAACAAAGCTCTTTTTAGTGATTTTGCATTAGCTGAATAGCCACCAGTTTATGCTGAAGCAGAGTTTAGTTATCTTTAATCACTTGACCATTGTATGTAAACTTGAGCATAGCAAGTGTTTAATCTGCTGAAATGGTTTATTGATAAGACTCTTCCTTATATTAGTATTTTATCAGAGTAATTTAGATAATGAAATACATGATACAAGTTTTCCTACTATAAATATCCAGATTTAATCTAAATTATTATTTTACAGTAGTAATTTGGTAGCTACCACAGTGGGCAGATTGCTCTGTGGAACATCTGATAGGATTTGGATAAAGCGTAGAGAGAGTTGGGGGGGGGACTCTCAGGAGCCGTCTGCACACATGGAGACATTGATTCTGCATGCTGTTCTGATAAAGATAAAAAGAAATTGTCGTAGCTTGTTTTGTTGTATTAGATAACTCTGGCAGACTTCAAGCTGCATTGTTTCTATTAAACCAACATTTACTGTGATTCTGTCTCTGCACTTTGCCCGTTTGTTCTATTTGACTTTAAAATTCAGTATGTTAGCAATTACATTGTCCATGCATTCCACATGTAGCAGATGCACATTAAATCATTCACACAAAGAGGTCAAATGTCATGATTATGTGACTAAGTACTACACATGGACATACATAGCAAGTGTAAATATATATTAAAAAATGATATTTCAGTGAAGTAACATGGCTGTTTTCTAGCAGCATGTCAGAGGCCAGAAGACAGACTTGACATATTGGGGTTAAAGGTCACAACATCTACATACAGCTCGGTCAAGGTCTGGACATGTTAGCCAATTTGACAAGCTTGCTCCTCACTTTGATGCACCCATTCATTGTAATGAGGCTGCTGTGTAGCGGTCCAATTCATCACAGAATAATTACCCAGCTTTGTTTTTGCCTCCTGTGATAACAGGGAGCTGCTCTGCATATTAAAAGAAAACAGGAGCCACTGATAGGCTTCAGCTCAGAGTGCTGTTCTGCAGTTTACTTGGGTCTGTGAGTTAAATATTTCTTTAAGACTACTGTTGGTTAATCTGCCAGTGTGTGTGCTTAACACTAATCAGATGACTCTCAGCACCCAAATTTAAATGAAAGGGCAGCCGTGAAAAATTAAGAAGGAAAATGTTATCTACTTCCTTTAAATCAGAAGTTCAAGTTTTACAGTTGTGCTTGTTTTCTTGCTGCTTCACATTTTAAAACATCTGTGCCATGTAAAAACCTTGCAGAATATATATGTATATGTATTATGGTTGAAGTTTTGAGGTTGAAGTTTATTAAAGTTTCCTGCACCAAACGGTTCCCAGCCTAAATGGGCTTAAAAGATCCCTAACAACTATAAGGTTCGCATAAGAAAATCCTCACACACAGATACACAATTTCAAAAAGAGAACATGTCAAAACTTTCTCTTTCTATGAGAGGAACATCCTATTATGCTGGATACAGTGTTCTCTGTCTCAATCTCCATGCATTTCCTATTAGTCAAAAATTGCATTGTGAAAGAGTCAGGTCTGGGTTGACTCACATCTGGATCCTTCGACTGAAAATTTCAAATATTTTTCCTGAGGTCACTCTATAGGAGAGAATCATCCTTAGCAACACCGAGATTACAAAAGCACATAGATCCTGCTATTCAAGAATAACTTCATATCTGTCTGTACAGTTGCATTGGTACCTGCTCTTAACTGAGCACACAGGGACCTCTCTTTGCACTTTATGTTATGTAAGGTTCTGTGTTGTAATCCTTTTTGATTCTGTCTTATTTTTTGAGCTTTGGCTCCTTTCATATCTCCTCTTTCTATTGTCCCTCATAAATCTTAAATAAATAAACAGCCAAACTCTTTCACAGCTCAACTTTACAAGACATGTTTTTTAACACGATAAGCACTTGTTAGCAACTATAGAATCCCAACACTTATTACATTATTTACATTTTTCATTTTTAAAATAGTAAAACAAAGAAAACTTCTGCATGAGATTGACAAAAAAAATTCTGCCCTTAGGTCTTGCTTTGCATGGATACAATTTGACGTCACATATTGAGCAGCACAAAACACCACCAAAACAAAAAATCACATGTTTTTCGTTTGATTGTCAAGTGGTATCGATGAGCAGAAGGATCACAAAGAGACTTTCTTTTGTTTCCCCAAATTCATTCTGCAGTGTGTGAGATTTGCCATTGACCTCGCCACTTCTCTGATAGAGATTAGGTGATAACGAGTGTGTGCGTGCGTGTGCTTGTGTGTGTATGTGAGGGGGGGGGTTCACAGGACTTCTGTTAACCCCCCCATCCTCAAAGGAAAATGACATCCCACCCCAACACTGGCTTTGCCGTGGCCTTCTGAGTTCATCAATATAAGGTTCCCTGACACAAGCAGGAGACACAGTCAGAGACTCTCAGGGACACACAGTCATACTGAACTCTGTCACATCAAGAAATTCACTTACTTTCACAGCCTCAATCATTTCACTGCTGCCATGTGGAGGGATTCAAGCAATGGTAAGAAATGCTTTTTAAACTAACTGACCTAAGGAAAGAAAAAAGGGGTCTTTTGCCTGCTGTGAACATCAAGAACAATCGGTGTGCTGTCTGTTTTGATTCATTATTCATAACCATGTCTTAGTTCTTGTAAACTGTTTGCATGATCTGGATGAAATAATTCAGAGCTTGTAGAGCCATGTGGATGCTTTTACTGCATCAGGATGAGTCAGACCATTGGTGTCAGACGGTTACTGAAGTCAAATGAATTTACAGATTCTTCCATTAGCTTGTGCAAACACTTTGGTACTCATCGAATGAACTACAGAGCTAAAAACTATACCTTACTTGAAAATTTGCAAATATTTGAATTGAACCAGGCTCTTAATGCAAGTAACACCAATGGATAGATGACAATTCCACATTTGTTGTTTCCTTTTTCAGAAGTTTAATTTTTACTGCATATAATCATTTAAATAGTACAGCACCAGAATCATGCAAACTGAACTGGCAAGGCTGTTAATTTTACAAATCACTGTCCATATTCAATATCCTGTACCTGTTCATTGGACTATCAGTGTCTACCGTTTCTATCGTGGAAAAAGGCATATCGAGTAACCAAACAGCCCCTGGTTCAGAGCATAAAAAGATCTATGCAGAACCTATGGAGAAATAATAAAAACAGATGTTCTAGATATTCTGTCTGATGTGGAACCTACTCTCCTCTTCCCTCAGATGATGCCAGACCTGTTGCCTCTGGTGGCGGCTCCTCTCGCAGCACCAGTCGCAGGAAGAGGACCAGCTTCTCCAAAGAACATGTGGAGCTCCTGCGTGCCACCTTCGAGACGGACCCTTACCCCGGCATCAGCCTCAGAGAAAGCCTGTCCCAGACCACAGGCCTGCCAGAGTCTCGCATCCAGGTACACAGTCACCCCTCCTGCCTTATGTAGCAGAACCCTTGTATCTAAGAAATCGATATGATGATGTGATTTGAACTGAGTTGTCTCAAGTCAGTGAATTTGCCAGTTAATATAATTTTAGGATTATTTGAAGAATTGGATTGCATACATAGGCTCGTGTAGTGAATACAAACACAGAGAGGTGTGTAGTTGTATTGTAAGGCATTCTGCACTGCACTTTCTTATCATTAAAAGAAGGCTCTGTTTTCAAATGCATCCTGCATAGAATTGGAGATACTGCTATCACTATATCACTTTATTTCTGTATCTTTAAAGATGACACAAGCTGTTTTTATCAGCATCTTGTTTGAGGTGACAGCTGGACTGCACAACAGACTCTGACAGCTGACAACTACTAGATCTTTTCTCCCCCCCTGGTGCCTGTTTGCCCAGAAAATGATTAACAGACCAGAATGTGTTGTTTATTTGCCCTGATTAGTATCTAAGCTCCTTTTTTTTCTTTCTTTCCTGTCCAGGTGTGGTTTCAGAACAGGAGAGCTCGCACCCTGAAGTGCAAAGGAGCCAAGAAGGTGCTGTGGCAGTCTGACAGCCCAGGTCGTGATGCTCTGCCCCCATCTCATGCTGTAGCAAGCAGGGACTCACAGGTCAGCTCAGTCCATCTGCCACCTCAGGGCCCTCCTCCAGCCTATTCATTTCAGGTGAAAGAGGAGCTGGAGGAAGCCTGTTACTATGGACAGTGTCCCCCAGCCTGCTCCACCATTGAGGAGCATGGACACTACAGCTCCATGTATGGGCCTCAGCATGGCAGACCACCGGTTAACAGCTCCAGTCCAGCCCTGAGGGGCTACTGGACCCAGCCAGGCAGCCAGACCTCTCCTGGCCTACCTCTGTGGTGCAACTCTCCTCTGGAGATGAGAAACTACAGTTCAAACTCCAGCCATGCAGGCTTCATGTATCCAGGATCTGCAGAGCAGCAAATGTATATGTCCTGCTCCACCTCCCACTCCTCAACTCCAGACACCCCTGATTCTGGATACTGGGATGCTAGTGTGGACAGCAGCCCTCCACTCGAGCGTCATTACACGCAGCTGGAAGATTCTTGGAGCGGGGCTGCTCTGGAAGGCTATGGGGAGTCTGGACATCCAGCACTGGTTCAACACACCCCCCTGCCTGAGCTGTCACTTCAAGAGATTCTTGGGGAGCTGGATGAGGACTGGCTGGGAGGAGAAGGACTGGACAACCAAGCTGCTGGGGAAAAACTGGCTTTTTGCTAATGACTCTGTAGTGAGGATTTACTTCTTAAAAATCACATGTATGATTTAGATTTTACTCTTATTTGTATTGCTCCGTAGGTGTGTATTGATAAAAAAAAGTGGAAAAACTCTGTTGAGGTATTGGAAATGGGATTTATAATTTTCAAATACTATAGTGACACAAGATTTTTATTTATTCCACACTGACTACAGTTTCTTTTGGTCCATGTATTTATTCATTATTTATAACCTCTATTTATAATTTTCTGCACTTTTATTAAAAAAATAAATCATTGGTAATAAAACATGAAATAGTTGCCTTTGTCTTCTTTATCCAAGAATTTATTAATTAGCCACCAATAAGATTTAGGTCTGTTAATATCAGGATCCATGAATTCCTCTGGTATCCAGATGTGGCAATTTTTCTATGAAAAGAAAAAGTAGGCCATGCACTAAATCCAGCAGATGGCGCCTGTGAGAAGGACACAAAAATGTTGGGGGTTTTTTCCAGATCAAACCTTCTTTGTGGGAATACACAGCTCTGTATGAACGCTTTTGTTCCAATTAATGCATTCTTATTTAAAAATTAGACTTTTCTCTATAAAAAATCTCATTCTGTTCTTCTCACATAATTAATGAGCATGCCACAACAGCACAGTGTGGATGAATGACACCAAGAGCACTAACTGGTGTAGTTTTGTGTAAAAAGTTAACCTCAGCTGGTTGGTGCACAGTGTTTTTAGCCAGCAGCATTTTGCTTTTTGTTAAGACAGCTAAGATAAGCACATTCCTCTTGACGCTCCACTAACACACACAAAAACATACACTCACACACAAGGACACATACTTTCACACATACTTTCACACACATATACACAAACTCTGAGCCAATCACCACGCTGAACACACTGATGTAAGTATAGGATGTGAACCAGGGCCCAGAAGCTTTCAGGGGCCCATGAAGGACTGTTGCTGTCAATTGTTATTGTTCATGTAGACCCTGTCACCTGGCCTTCAACACTAAGCACTACCTGAACTAACTATATATAGGCTACCACTCTCCAACCTTGTGTATGACCTTGCAGTTTTGTATGCTTTGTTTGACTGTGTGTGCATGCAGAGTGTGTGCTTGGTTTTGGGATAAGAGGGAGGGCTAAAGAAAAATATTTGTACGAAGGGCAATTACAATTATGTTCCACCACTAGCTAAACATGGACAGTCTGATGTTATTATCATAATTAGATGATAAGAAGGAAAAGAAAATGTTGTGTGAGGAAAAAAAAAAGAAGGATAAGCGAAAGGTCAATTATGAAGATGAGAAATAAAATGAGAAAATGAAAGATAAATAAAGAAGTAAAAGCAATCAGGTTTTAATTCATTTTGTCAAATAGAAAAGGAAACATAAAAATCTTTTTCTTTCTTTAATCAGTAAATTAGATGTAAAAAAACAAGTGTGAAGCTTTACATTTCTTTGTACACTCTATTCTAATTAATGGTATTGTGATGTAACAAGTCATATCTTTGCCATATTGGATACCTCCTCCTACATTCTGCCTGCATCTGGGCTCCACAGACATTATTGTACTGTACTGTGTAAAAAAGAAAAAAAGTGTTTTGTCCTGACCTGATGAGCACCACACACATATTTTTTTCTTCCAACTTGAAATGAAAAAGCCCAAGCTAGTTCACAGGATGTTAAGCTTGAGGCCTGACGCTGTTTCCCGCAACAATGAAATGCGCTTTTGTTGTTTATACTGTTTTGGCCTCCTGCCTCCATCTTCAAGAGGAGAGGAAGGGTGTTATCCTTTTGTTAGTATCTGGTGTGGGTTCCTGTTCCCAGAAAAAACACACAACAGGAGATGGGAATGTGGCTCTTTAGCCTCCTGTACTTGCTAAAGATAGATCATCAGAGGAAGTGTCGCAGACTGTCGGCGTCTAATGCGTGTTGGGCAGGTGTTGATCAGCACATGACGCCCAATAAACATTTGTACGTGCACCATTTATGTTTATTTCCTGCATGGTCAACGTATTAAATGGGAAAATCCAACTAAAAAGTTGATCTCAAAGCAAGAAACAAAGGAGAATTGTCAAGAGTATCGTGACAGCTCAAAATATTTGGCCAAAAAAGGCAAGAAACACATTTAATACGGAAAATCATCATGATTATCTAAGATGGATGAAACAGTGATTGTGATTTAAAAATTCACAACCTATCACATGACTAACTGGATGTGAAGAGAAGAGACCACTCTTATTGATAAACTCACAGAGAATCACCCAACACTGCAGTTCACCCCAACTATATTAAACCTTTTAGCATGTTTCTACTCCATGTTTGGCTTTCAATACAGCTTACCTCTATTTCTTACTAACTACAACTCTAGTTTACTCTCACTGCTCTTGTCTGCTCTGTTTTTTTGCCAAAGTGGACAGCTTTTTGTTTGAAAGCCCACAAAACCTGCCCTGCACCAGACTCAGTTTGCCATATACATACATAACAGCTAAATATTTTCTCAAAACTTTATTGAGCCAAAATAGAGCTCAAAAAACAGTTAATATTTGATAAACAAGTGAATACAAACATGACTCCAACTG
This sequence comes from Acanthurus leucopareius, assembly GCA_029814765.1. Lineage (NCBI taxonomy): Eukaryota > Metazoa > Chordata > Actinopteri > Acanthuriformes > Acanthuridae > Acanthurus > Acanthurus leucopareius. The sequence goes on along the minus strand of JAQMCX010000003.1, from coordinate 4,530,430 downwards.
GATGCTAAAGAAAATCAGGCCAAAAATTCATCTGGAGTAGACATGCAAGCTGCTCTATGAGAACCCAGACCCCATTTAAAAACAACTGATTTGAAGCGCTAACGTCAACATGCTAACAGTGATGATGATGATGGTAGCATCATCATAATGTTTACATATACTGCTTACCTTGTTCACTTTTTAGCTTAGCATGTTAGTGTGCTAAAATTAAATATAAAAGTACAGTTGAACCAGGTGTAAGTCAGCTTTACGGGTATTTGGACATAAAGTGAATGAGGATCATGTTATACTTGTACAGAATGTTTCTGCCACACAGGTGCTCAACATGTTTTAACATTTCACTTTGGAGTGGTTTAAATTGGAAACAGTTGAAGATATGGTTCAATTAAGTCAAGTCAGTTTTATTTTCACTGTATGGCCAATTATCATAAAACAGATTGTCTCAGGGGGCTTTACAATCTGTACTGCATATGAAACCCTCGGGTCCCCCTTCTCACTCATAATTAGTTTCCCGGTAAAAAGAGAAAAAATAATTGCACACAGACTCATATGATAAAAACTGAAGTCAGATGACTCAAAGTCAACAGGGGCATATTTGATCTGTTTCATAATTCCTCTTCAGACTGTCAACAACTCTTACAATGAATCCTGTCCGCGAAATTGGAAATATGTATTAACAGCCATTATGTTAATTTTAAATTACTAATAATTGACAGACATTGTTTGTTCGTTTACCTTAATTAGAAAACCAAGTCAAGTATGACACGATCCTTGGACAGCCTCTATGTTGACGAAGTGAATGAGTCAAAAACATTGTTATCCATCAGACCTTTACATGTCGGTGTAAATGGGACCTTCTCCTTTATAGGAACATGTTTTAAAAACGTTCATGTTATTAGTCAGCTTTTGTTGTTTACTGTAAATGGTTTAGCCTGTGTCTCCTTATGTTGACCTTGTTACACACAGCAGTGGTTGCATAACAGAAACATTTCCTCTAAAAACTACACCCGGTAATGGGGAATCCAGCCGTCAACATGTAGAGTGTAACATCATGTGGTTCATCATGTGTTGTTTTAGGGGTAGTAGATAATACAAAGGTCACCCATCAGCCTACTTCCAGACACACTGTTGACCACTTGTAATCAGCATGTGTTTCATGTGATGAGGGTTTGTTTGAGTGTGTGTGTGTCTGTGGTTGGAGGTTGGAGGTGATGTTTCAGCATAACCAACATGTCTGACATGTCCCTCATTCTCTTGCAGACAATGTCTACACACTCGCCTTTTCTTTCTCTCAGCTTGTCTGTGTCAGTTAAATACTTAACTCCTCAGCTAGAAAATTGGTGTTGAGTTATTGTTTGCAATTAAATTGAGTTCTGCACACATACTGAGACACACACAGAGCAATAAAACAGACAACAATTTGTTTCATTTTACTCCTGCTCACCAAATGCGCACACACTCTCACACATATGTGCAAACAGCTCCAGTGTTGAACAAACTGAGGGCATGCAGGCATGTGAGTGATGGTCCTCAGCTGCTGGCAGTTCTAGGGATGAAGCCTAACCTTCACTAAAAATATGGCCTGTAATTTAACCAAACCCTCCTAGGGAGTCCACGCCGGCCACACGCTCTAATTTAGGAGCTCATCTGAGCGCTTTGTGATTGCACTTTGCTACTCTCTCCAGTCTACCTCCTCATCCTTGGTTTGCACGTCTGGACTGTGATTGATGTTGATCAGTGACAGGGAGGAAGTGTGTACGTGTGTATGTGTGTGTGTGTGTGTGTGTGTGTGTGTGTGTGTGTGTGTGTGTGTGTGCGTGCATGCGTGCGTACGTGTGTGTGTGTGTGTGTGTGAATGTCTCCCTGCATGCCCATATGAGCATACTATGCGATCTAGACGATAATATCTGGAAACTGGATAGGAGATATGGGAGAGTAGAGCTCTTGCATTTGTTTACCTTTCTTAAAATAGAACAGCGGAGTACTTACAAGCCACACTGCAGTTCACTGCAAATAGACTGATGCAATACTATTCAGTTGAATATGTTTATTTTTGTTCATGTTCATTGAGCATGCTTAAAATATACATAACATAACTTAATTTCCATTCAAACATCATAGTTTTTGTTGAAAATACACATTTAGATTTGTTATTTACAGCTGAATATGCTGACATGCAAAATGCAGCAGACCGATATATTTTATTGGAGCCTCCACCTTTAAACTTAGCTCCATACAGAAATAGACAGTTGATATTAAATGTCATCCACATGGGAAATAAGGTCAGCAGCTCACTAATGAACTCCTAGGCAGCAACATCCTCTGGTATATACCGATGCTAACCTACACTATGGAAACCTAATAAACCTGATACACTACATGAACACAATTTGTGTCCTTCAAAATGTTCTTAAAAATGATGGAAGTTTTAACCTGATGATTGTGATGATAATAAGAAAAATGTTCTTGTGAAGGCTGAGAGAGAATATGTGAATGGGTAAGGTGAATGTAACAGTGTTAACACTTAGAGAGTAAAAAAACAAAATAAATATGGTAGGATCACTCGCATAAATGTGTTGACTTGTGTGGTTATCTTTGTATGATTCTGAATTTATTCTCATTGATCATTATTTAATTATTTAAGGGCCACACTTTTTATTGGAATGCTGTGTGTTACAGTGTGTTTTTACAGGAAAATATAATATTTGTGCAAAACTGACAAAAAAACAAATAAAACAACAGACACTCTGGGCAAAAAAGGCCAAACTCCCCATTAAATGTCCCTTTTAATTAGCATATTTTACATATCTTTAAAATATTTTCTATATTATAAATAATAGCTCTAATGAACTCAATAGATGGATATATGTGTGCTGTCAGACAGGATATTCTATATTGTTGGAAAACACACACACACTTAATGTATCTTATTGGTCAAGTGCCACAACATTATATCACAGTGAGTGAAATATTCAAATCCTGGATAAATTTTAAATGGATGCATCCTAACATCAGTTGACAGAATCTGGATGTTCTTTCATTATAAAAACATAATTCCACAGGGATATCAAATGTCCTTATGGAATTATTATATAACTTTCAGTTCTTGACTAGAATTGAAGCTAAGGCTCTCCAGATTTGCAGGACCCCCCTTTATACAGCATGAGTACAATGTTGGACATTAAAAAGATCAAATGTAATGGTTAACTTTGATGCAGATTTATTATTGAGGTAGGATGATCAGTGTTATTGGACTCATGTGCATGTTATGATGGCCATTAAAACACTACTGTAGATTAAGTCTATTGGTGCACAGAAACACAGCAGAATGTTAATTGTTTGCCCTGTGATCATCACTGATCACAACGTATAGCTTTTTCACCATTTTATTTAAGGAAACATCACTATTGGACTGATATCACAGTGATCGATGTTCAGAGCCTTACAATAGGTTGTCAGTGGGAGGTGCATCCATCAGAGCCCCCCTGTTGCTCGTCTGCCCAGCCCAGTCCAGAAAGCGCTGTCTCCAATGCAACACCTTCAGCAGGAGTACTACATGTATGAGGTAATTGTTGTTTGGTCATGTGAGCTGCTGCAGCAGCTGTCAAATGTGATGATAGCAGGAGAATCCTTAACTCCGCCCCCTGTAGTTGATTGGACAGCTCACAGCCATCTAGGGATCATCAACCAAGATATCAGCCTATGGAGGGACAAAGAACTCAGTTCATACCAGGAAATGGAAAGAAGGATAAAAAGGAGAAGCAGAGTAATATTTTGTGACTATACTGAATTTTTTCAGGAAACTTTTATTAAAAAATTAAAATGAATTATGAACTCAAATGTAAATTTTAAGGGTCTTCAATATATCAAATATTTTTAACAGTATGATATCAATATAAATGTTAAAACTGTATTTTACAGTTTTCTCAAGTTTTTAATTCTTAGCAGTAAATCATATTGCTTGGAAGTGTATGCTTATGATTTACTCTTATCTGTTGTTGATGGTTTCTCTTTCTTTCTTTCTTTTTTTTTTTTACATAATTAGCTTTCTGTAGAAGAATGAAAGACAGCCAGTTTCCTGTCAGCTGTGACTCAGTAGATTTTTCAGAGAAATGTGTGACATACAAGTTGTGTCACTAATGACTTTGATGATGTCTTTTACTGCTTCTTCTACTGTACGATTTTTAAAAAATTAAAAAACAAAATTTTGCCAAAATAAAAAAATCATGAATACATGGCAAAAACCTACAAGATATAAACATGCACTGTGATTGACATTCATGACTGAATGACATTTGACAAGTTCAACTCTCCAAAATGGACTTATAAGTATATGTTGAGGTCATGTGACGTCATATCTTGGACCATCTTAAAGTAGTAGAAGCATTTTAGCAGCTTAAGACAAGGAGATTTAATGGTCATGCATTTGCTTCTCAGGGATTCAGTTTCATTTTTCTTCTTTTTTTTTTCTTTATGACACATGACTATGTTTGAAAGAGGTGTTCGTGAATGAGCATCAGTAGCACTAAAACACATAGCAGAGCCACTTATATATTTCTCTCCCTGTTTTTCAGTCATTTACATTTGGAGGGGAAGTGTTCAAAGAAGAACATTTACTTGGAGATTTATTTTAAATGATTTTGCATAAAGTACTTGTTGAAAGATGAGTACACAGAAGGCGGCTTATGACAGGTGCAATTTATTCCTGTATGTTTCTGATCCCAACAAAATATAATGATTCCTTGACTGACTTTGGACCCTCCTGGAGCTTTTATAGGACCCCCTGGAGTTCCAGGCCTCCTTTCAGGAACATTTGGCCTACAGAGCAGTGAGAGACAGAGAGACAGGAAAATAACATGGATGTCTGTGTGAGTGTGTGTGTTTGTGTGCATGCTCATTCCCTCCCATTTATAAAGAGGGCTGCTTTATTAAGATAGTTATGGGTGCACTAATTCAAGGAGACAGCCCACACCTGGCCAACTACACTACAGAGGTCAAATCTCTGTATCTCCCCTCCTTCTTTCTCAAACACATACCTCCTCCTGTGGCGTCTCCATCTGCAGCTCCGTGGCCCCATCTCACATATCCCATCCATCCTACACACACCAGTATGCACACACACACTCACTGTTGCACAGTGGATGATCTATTCATCTTGTCAACCACAAAGTCATGTGAAAAGCAGACACAGACTTGCCTAAACTCTTAAATGTGACTCAAGGGCTAGAGTTAAGTTACAACATTTCAGTAAGCAAACAAACTGGCAGGGTGTATTCTTACATGTCATGCTAGACGGTATGGTAAGACAGATGCATGTCTACTAGCCAAAGTGAAATCAATACAGTATCACTATTGTCTTTATTTAGGGACTGAGCGATAGCCTACTTATAGCAGGCTTCAGATGATGACCTTGTGTAATATTACATCCTTAAAATAATCCTATAATATTCCCATAAGGACTCTGTGTAAGGATTCTACAGTATCAGTGGAAGCTAATAGCATCTACAGAGCCCTGTGGTGTGCGTGATGGTCCAATACATAGGCAAGTTTATGATCTCAAACTTAAGGACAACCCGTTTTGTTATTCTATAGTGCCTGCAGTGCCCATCTTATCTTAATCTTTATATGGCTCATAAGAACTTACACATAGCCTATTAAATCTTCCTGATATTTATTGTGAGGTAATTTCTAACAGACCTTAGTCCACACATCCCCAGCGGGCGGAGTGTACTTTAGCCAGAGCCCCTTGGTTTCAAAACCAAGCTCCGCCTCTCCAGCAAGCACACCCACCTTGTCCACCAGCGGCACAGTGCGCCAGGCAGCAGGAGCACAGGCTTGAGGCTCACCGGGGAACGGGCACGACAGACGGGCAACGGCACGGACTGGCAGCGACGGGACTTCTCGCTGAAAAGGCGGTCGTTTCTCGGTCATAGGGAGAAGCCACTTTGGAGCTAATTGGACTTAAGGGGGGTCCTGTTCATTTTTTTTAAGCCGTTGAAAAGAAACTCCTTTGCGGTCGAATTGGGAGTACCGTAACCGGTGGTGGGGAGGAGGGGAGAAAGATGCAGTTTCAGTCCGACTCGGCGCGCCGCGCTGTCCGCCTCCGACGCTGGTGATGCCCGCCGTGCGGGGATCACCGCCCAGCAGCAGCGGCAGCAGCAGCAGCAGCAGGAGGAGGAGGTCAGGACAGGACAACAGGGCGTCGGGGGAGCGGTGATGATGATGGTAAGGTCGGGATCATGGCAAACGGAACCGGTACTATCATGTTAAAATGCGTCGTGGTCGGAGACGGTGCAGTGGGCAAAACGTGTCTTCTGATGAGCTATGCCAATGACGCCTTTCCAGAGGAGTATGTGCCCACAGTCTTTGATCATTATGCAGGTAGGAATTCAATTTCGCTATTATTCTATCTATCAAGAGCGTCTTATGTTTAAATCGTGTTATTCTGAGCTGCTGCTGTGCTGTGTTTTTATAATAATTCATCAGATTAAAAATCTAATAATAGTGAATGTAATGTTGTCTGAGTGATTTCCCTGTTTCCTCAGCCACTCGCTCTCCAACTGCATTGGCTTGCATCTGTTGCTATAATCAAAACCACTTGTTTGCCTTCTTCATAGCAGAGAGGGGTTGGGGACACTGATCTCCCCCTCCCTGCCTTACTGCTCCCCCTCCCCACCCTCAGCCTCTCTCCTTCCTCCTCTCAAGTGCTCTTTGTCATTTTCTTGCAGTGAGCGTGAACGTCGGCGGAAAGCAGTACTTGTTGGGACTTTATGACACAGCTGGCCAGGTACAGTTTATTTTTTACCTCTGGCCAGGTGCCAAGCATGTCAAGGACACACTCTCATGTACACTCACTCCGTCTCACACTCTGTCTCTATCTTGGTCTCCCCATGTGCTCCTGGGACCAATAACTATCCGACCCCCACAGGCTTCATATTCAGGCCAGACACTAAGCTGCAACAGGTGATGGCTTTCGCACTTGGGTTTACTGCCAGAGTCTGGTGTGCCATGGACAGTGATGGTAGTGAAGGGGTTTCAATAGTTGTATTATGTGGAGAACAGGGCTCCTATGTCCAGTAGTGATGTCACAGGTTTGTTAATAGGGCTGCCTAATGCCAGGGTTTTTTTTTCTTTACAATGTGCCATTCAGTGTGTAAGAGTAAAAACTGTACTGAAAATGTAAAATGCACTGGCCTACACACTCACACTCACAATAATGTTTCCACTCAGCAAAGAGGCCAGTGTAAACACACAGGAAACCATGTGGACATACACGACAGACACACACAGGCTCATTTAGAGCATCCACACAAGATCTGGGGAAGTCCTGTGCTGTTTGCTGCTGAAATTTCCAGACTAGAGCTGCTGGGCAAAATTAGCTTAAAAGTTAAGTTATTGATTAGTTTTTTGAAAAAAAATTAATTGGCAGCAATATTGAAAATCTGTTATCCACTCCTTGTTGAAAATTGTTGAGTACTAAAGGTCCAGTGTGTAAGATTTAGTGGCAACTAGTGGCCCATTTTAAGATTGCACCTGACTCAGTATCCCTCCAATCACCTTCCCTTCCAATCTTGTGGGAGAAATATGGCAGTGCAACATGGCGAACTCCCTGGAAGAGGACCTGGTCTTGCTGTAGAAATACTGTAACCGTACATTCTAAAGTCATGAAACACAATTATTCTTATTTTTGGGTGATTTTTCTAATGAAAACAAACTCTTGAATTTTATTTTCCATTCCTGCAGTATTCCATAAATAGGTTCCCTAAATCCCGAAAATCAATTAAATGAAAATGAAAAAAGATATTGAAAACAGTTTAAGTTACAGCCTTAGGTTGGACATGGTCTAAATCATTGGTATGTACATGTAAGGCGACATGGTAACTCTAATATTTTAATGTTAAAAGTACAAATATTAAAGGAACCTGTGTAAAGTATTCAACTTTTTAAGGCAATGTGATTAAACATAGGCCCATGGTTTGTTTTCATCATGCACATGCTCGGCCTTTGGGCTTGTTTACTCCATTTTTCTGGCATTTGTGACACACAATAATGCCAGCAGTTTGCAAACACATGCTGTGTTTAGGTGAGAAAAAGAATATGAAACAACTTTTGTTTGCTTTCAATGACCTGCACAGGGCACCTTTAAGTTTAAGGACTCCCTTTAACTTTACTGCGCTCATGGTGCACCCATTCTCTGCCCCAAGACCTTTAACCTCCTGGCAACCTAAAACTGTACACATGTCAAATGCTGAATTGTTAACACTTTCCTCAGGGCCAGATTTAACCGTGTGAAGTCAGAATGAGTCACAATTTGAAATGTGATCTGTTCATCAAAAGACAAACACTCAGGATTGAAAGGTCACCTGGTGGAATATTTGCTCTTTCTCTATTCTGTTCTGTTCATTCATGAATGTTAAATGCACCAAAAACACAGACACCCTCCCTCCTCCTTTCCATCCAAGCAGCTACCTGTGGCAGCGCTGTTTTTTCTGAAAACAGATGGTAGAAGTGTTAACAGTTGGTGGTAAAAAAGAGGAACACAACCTTATTGTCTATTCTGGCGTGTATGATCGGGTGTGTGTGCTTGTGTGTCGGAGGAGGGTTTGTTTTTAGCTGATTCAGAGTGTCTCTGAAATGGAGAAGTTCTCCCAGATGTCTGCCGTGGGTGCTGCCGGCCACAGAGAGTAGAGTTACTGCTCTTCAAAACGCCCCCCCCCCACCCCCTCCTCCACCCCGACTCTACTGACCTCTTTATGTGGAGCACAAGGCCAGCTGGTAATGTTTATAGCTTCAGCATCTGATCAAAGACGCGGCGCCCCCAAAGAGGGAAGGAGAGAGTGAAAGAAAGACAGAAAGAGGAAGAGAGACAGAGACATATGGGGGGGGGGGTTAAGTATGAGAAAGGGGTGGAATTGCCCAGAAAGTGGATAAATCTAGTACTCTCAGTTTCATTTTCTTTTCTTCTTTCTTTCTTTCCCTCTTTCATTTGAAACTCTCCCTTCATCATCTCAACCTCTGGCTTGTGTTACACATGTTCGATTGGCTTCAAGCTTCCTGTTATATTTATATTCCTGGCATGGCTGTGGCTCCCACAATGCTTTGCTGTTCCATGAGGGTATAGGCAGCATTGCAGAGACATGCCGCCGTTGTGCCCTCATTAGATGTAATTCCATGCTGTCACGTTGGTGTGACATGTCAGGGCCTCATAATCACAACTGGGCAATGAGCTGAGTGCCACTGTGTGCTCTGTCTGCTGTTGATACTCTGTCCCTGCTGCTATTGTCTGACTGCTGCCACGTCGCTCTCATAGCTGCTGCCAATTGAATTATTCCATATGGAAGGTCTGCAAAGTCTGTTTCACTGAATGTGACGAGGGAACAGAGGGGAAAGTCTTTACTTATTCATTCATTCCCCTGCTGCTGCCTCTGCACTCAAGAAAATCTAGCATCCTTGCCTGAGGAGGAGCAGGAGGAAACAGGAAGTGGATGCTAAGTGCTGTGGTACCCATGGAAACGCTTTAGGGAGAGAAACTCAGGAGCAGCCAGCCTATAGGATCCATGTCCTGCTACCCCATTAACCCCCTGTTTTGTTGTTAGACCGTTCCTCATTTGCTCAGCCCTTCAAATGCTCTCACACTCAACTGCACATCCTGTAACTACTTTTAACACTTCGCTTCACTCATTATGGTCTCCCTCTCTCCCTGTGAACTGTTTGGTACAGTCTGATGAGTCGTTTTTGACTCAGCAACCCAAAGTGACCCAGTGACCCCAGAAATCCCGGGGGAAGTGGGTGGTGGCAGGTAGGGAATGTGGGTGAGGTTTGAAGGGGGGAGACTGGAAATGTTTTTTTCCCAGCTGGGGGCCTGTCACCACTCAGTGGGATTACTGTAGACATGCCTTAGCTCATACTTTTAACTTGAAATTTTGAAAACTTCAGAGTCACCCCAGTGCTTGCTGTCTCTTGAAGGGAGCAAACCTCCACTCTTTCTAAGATAAAAACCAATTTTTTCATGAGTAAGTTCTTGAATTAATAAATTCATTTTTCTATACAAAAGCATGTCAGAAAATAGCAAAGAAGGTCATCACACTTTTTTTTGAGGGTCCAGGCTGAATAACCAAATTACCAACAGTAATTCAAACCAGACAAAAGCTCCAGGGGGCCCACTACCTCAAGAGGCCTGAAGGCTCCAGCTTCACTCTGTCAGGCTTATTCAGGGCCCCTTTAAAAAAAAATAATAAAAAGCCTTTATTGTGTCAGTTAGTATGAGGACATCTAAGGAAAAAGATGTGAGCCAGTGTTAAAAGGATGCACATAAACAGAGATCCTTCAAAAAGGATTCATAAAAGCTCTTATGTTGAACCATGCACACTGTATGTACCACCACCATTAGCTGCCATTAAAGGCAACATTAAATTGTAAGACTTTTAAATGGAGTATTGCAGGATTTTCTGGCATGAATAACAAAATGCAACAGCCCTTGAGCCATGATTAATGATCATTAATCACCATTAAAGGAGCAGTAAAAGAAAAAGGAGCATAAATAGTCTTTTAATTCATGTGTTAACATCCAGTTCTGTGAATGTGCAGATTTGCAGAGGAGAGACATAACTTTGAGAACAGAAGTGTTTATGTCTGGGCTTGCATTCCCACCCAGCGGCCATGTTAGAGCAGGCATCTCTTACTCTGTTGACACAGCCAGTATATAGAGCCCCAAGGAGGTGATGGGAGTAGAAAAGCAGAAAGATTCACAGAAAAGAGAAAGCGATGGGGGGTGGACGAGGGAATGAGTCACTGATATCACAGCACTTATATGTCACTGAGTCAATAGAGCACAGACACACAACGAAGCTCACACACTGGTCAATGACGATGCTTTGTCTCACCCTAATGGAAATGTATGGACATGTATGGACAGAAACTGGTGTTGATAAATCAGACTAAGCTACTCTCATTTCCTTTTTCTGTGTTTCCTTTCCACCTTTTCCACTGATCATAATATTTACTGTACACTCCTGGCTACCTCGGAAAGATTGTTACACAACGTCTTAGTGATGTACTCATGATCTGTTGAACTAAACTAATAAAACTGTATGACACACTTCTGGAAACTTTTATCCAAAGCACCTTAACAGCAGCGGGAGTGTAAACATTCTTGGACTGAGTGCTGATCAAACACAAGATTGAGCACTGGAGCTATGTAGGAGTATACACACTGTATGTGTCACTGTATACACTCTGAGAGGCTCGTGGCCCACTGTCTTTGGTAATGTGTCAGAGTTGTGCTGAGGAAACAGTGTGAAAGGCAGAGATGGGTCTCTGAGAAGCTCGGGGCCTGTTTACAGTAAACTGCTGAGTGGCTCACGCTGTGTTTCTTTATGTCGGTGGCTCACCGGGGGATTGGAGGATTCATTTGTGCAAGCAAAGGTCACAAGCACACAGAGACACATAAACACACACAGTGTTCTTGATCCCATGTGACAGATGTAGTGTATTTATGGGGGCAGAGGAAAGCACAGAATTTATGTGAATGCTAAAGCAGTGGGCCATATGTTACACCAGAAAGGTTAAAATGAGTTGGAAAATGTTAGTATCCAATAGGTGTATCCATGTTGTCATGCTGGGTGCCATATACATTTTTTTACTGTTACATGTTTCACTTTACTGCTTACACCAATGTAGCGTTCAATATTTTTGCATGCACCAGACCAATATGAGAAATACTGCAAACGTGTGATGATAATGAGCAAAACTGCTTCTTGGCAAAATTTAATTTGCTGGTTTGTAGCATCAGTGTGATATAATTTTACTCTTTTTCAAGTATGACACTGAAATTATGTAACTATTTAACCTAAAAAAACTGCTTCAGAATCATTTTGTTGGCACACAGAATTGTAATATGTTCAATACTGTCTCGGTCATTTTGCATCTCAATTGGCCAAAAACTATCACTGGTATTAGTGAAACAGTATAAATGAAACAGCTCCTCTGTCTCAATTTTCTGTGATGTACAGAGTCTTCTGAATTAACCTGAAATTGCTGTGAGGCAGCAGTCTGTCTGTCAGCAGCTAGTTAGCCCTGTTTGCCATGTGGCTAGCTGACTGCTTGAAGCACCAGAGTGTGTTTGTGTTTGAACTCCTCTACAGGAGCTTTGGACCACCATGAGTAGGATACTGTTAATGTTGTGGTGCCCAGTTGATAATGTTGGTGGGGTGTAGGGCCTAATGGGCAACATAACAGGAGCCAGAAGGGTCTAAAAACACAAACAGGCCTCTATGAATATCATGAGAAAGGCAAAGATACAGATGAGGATGTTGACAAAGAAAAGAGATTGATTGAGTGAGAGACAAAAGTAAATGTTCGACAGGCTTTTAGTTGTTGGTGAGAGCTTTGCAAAATAAAAGACTGCAGACAGAAGTCGAGGTGGAATTCATGCTGTTGGACTAGTGAGTGATATTAGCTTACCAACTTCTGTGTCGTGTGTTGTTGCCCTCGCATGATGTTTGGCTGTGTTAGCAAAGTTGTTGAACAAATCAGCCAATCTTTAGTTGGTAGCATATTTTACCAAAGCTTTAGGTGTTATTTTCTTGCAGGTATATGCTCAAAACCAAAGTGATGAAATAATTAAAACTGGACTTCATGATGGCATTAGAGGAAAAGTAAAGGAAACAATAAAGCTGTTAATGTTCATCTTAATGGAAACATGAATGTCTGTCTATATTCCATGGTAATCCATCCAAAAGTGTTTGAGACTGAAAACCTAAAATGTTGGCATCTTTGTGACACAAAAAGAAAAGTCGAGATCACCAGGTCAGTATAATACATTCTCTGTTCTATCCTAACCCTAACCCCTAACTCTGTTTATGATATATATTCATATTATAACTGTAACCTTAGTTACTTTACAGTTTAAATGTTTGAGAAATATTAAGTACTTAAGTTTACTATGTAAATTTATGTTGCTTATTAAGCTGTAAGGTATCAGTGGTAAATTATATATTTCAGTGAAAATAAATCCACATCACACTTGACATGCAAAATGAAAAAGAATCACATTAAGTAAATATTTCAATGTAATTTGTAGCACTTCAGCTAGTTCATACACACATGCATGGTTACTGTTTCATTTTTACTTACCAAAGTGTTAACATTAGTACCTGCCATCGTTTCAGGGGCAGTTGACTGAAGTGAAGAAACCTGCTGTGAGCAAAGAGAAAGAGAAATTGGGCAAGAAGATTAAAAACAACCATCGAAAGAGAAATTGTAGTACACTTACAAAGATAATATGGTTAGATAATGTAAACCATTGGTAAGACTTTTAATCCAGAGGTGGGTGATGCAAATAAAATGTTCTGTCTGGATAGATGTAATTTTTTATTGTGAGTCAACATATTTAGCAGTTTAGAATACATATCCTTAAAAATCGATTGAGCAATTGTCAGTGGGGACAGTAGTCAGGTAAAGTATCTGTTTTTGCTTCCTCCTGTGAATTAAATGATTAATAAGTCAAGTGACCTAATCTATGTGATGTAAAAATCAAATAAAAGTTTGATAATTAAAGTATTCCTGCTCACTGATTTGCAACAGTGCCTATAATGGCCAACAGAAGACAAACAGACAAACAGAAATCTAATCCATGCTAAAGTGTCATCATGTAGCCCTTTCTGAGTTGTATTTACATCACACAGCTTGTGTGTCTGATACTTTCGTACAATTGTTCTTATGTGTTTCATAGTTCTTGTGAATCATACTTTACGTTTGCCTCAGCTTGCTTTGGGCACCAGATGGTTTGCATTCATAACTGATTTATCACATCAGGAAATTCAGATAGTGTCAGGTAAGCTGTTAAGTTTCTTAAATGACTGTGATTGTCAAAACACTCAATCACTGGTTCTCCAAAGCTTGAAGCAGGCAGCCATTAAGAGTTATTTTAAATCCCTGTTGGAAAAAAGCTCTGTGAAAAGCCTTTGAAATGCTTTACTCACTTGCAAGTAGGAGAATTAACAAATCATACATTTTTGATTTACATCCACTTGACCCACTGCAGTGAAACTTAGTTGAGTCATCCACAATAGGAGAACAGGCGTGAAGATTTGTGTGCTGTTTTCATCATCTACTTCAGTGTAACATAAAGTCAGTATGTCTTGTATTCATTACATGGGCAACAAAAGATGACACACACTTGCTTGGCTGATTTGCTGCTGTGTGGAGAATCCTCTGACATTCAGCTCATTTGCATAACCATTTCCATCAATTTATTTGTGCGAGAAGGACTCGGGGTTACAGCACAGATCATATTGAATTGTGCCGTTTGTGTTTGGCAGAGAGCAGGACTTGCTGAGGGCATCAGGATGAAAAACTGTCAAGCCGATGCTCGTTTGTCCCATTGCAACTGTGTCTGGCAAAGTGGGACGTTGCATCCAATGCGCTTTGATTTCAGGGATGTGGCCAATAAATTTCCCTGACAAGAAAGTGAGATTTATTCACTTGGCGCGAGTTGGTCTGGTTGAGTCATACCTAATTACTGAAGATCCAATGATTCGCCTGTGTCTTTAAGCTAGCAGCAGAAAACTATCCTAAGTGTGTGCCGTCAGAAGAAGAAGAAGTGAGAAAGGTCATGAATATTCATATGTGTGCAAGTCAGACACTCTGTCAAAAGGGTTTATCTTTGGTTGGGACAAGAGAGTGCTTGATTTGGCACACAAAGGACAGTCTTGCTTCTGTGAATTAGCCATTTACGCCACACAAATATGTGAGCCAGCAGTGTGTCTGCTTTTCAGTGTCTTGTGGCGATGCCTTTTACTCAGTTTGTGCTAAAGAACTGAAATGACTATAATAATAATTGTCTCCATTTGAGAAGGGTCTAAAAAGAACAAGTCTCATGTTAAGGTAATCGTTTTCATATATTATCTTCCTCATAACTCAAGTGAATTTTTTGTGTCATTCCTGCTTAAATGATAAACATCATTCGTATGAAAGAACCAAGAAGCCTGCTAAACTCAGTGTAAAGTTAGTTCTCCTGATAAGGGCAAAGAGTCAGTGTCTGTCTGAATTTGGAGTTCTTTTTTTTCACATGCTCTAATTACTCATCAGTATAATTTCTCAGGAAAGGGGAATGAATCATGTTTGGTCATTGGTTCCATTAGCCTTAGCCATCCTGACCTTTCATCCTCCCCTGACCCTGCATGTTAAACAGTGCTGTCCCATCTTCTTCCAGGAGGATTACGACCGCCTAAGGCCTCTGTCCTACCCAATGACTGACGTCTTCCTCATCTGCTTCTCTGTGGTAAACCCTGCAAGTTTCCAGAATGTGCGTGAAGAATGGGTGCCGGAGCTACAGGAGTATGCGCCCACCGTCCCTTACCTGCTCATCGGCACCCAGGTTAGTGCTCTGACTCTCTGGTGATGCTACAGGCGTTCACGCCAGCTCTAGATAGCTGCTTATGTATGATATTTATTCATATATATTCTGGGTTACAATAACAAAAATCTGTCATATGTGCCTGTGCTATTTATTTATTTGCAAAATGTTGTTGTAAAATGGACATTCACATTTTGACCCTGAATTTTGCATCCAGATTGTAAAAGAAAAAAAAATCATTTTTCTATTGCTAATGATGTTGAGAGAAATTTTTCACACACTTTTATCTGCGATGTAAATATTTACTTCAAGAGGCTACAGTGGCCAATGAGGCATAAAATGATGTGTTGTCTTCGGCATGAAGTACTGATGATAAATTAAGTGGTGTTTGTTAAAAGGAAACTTTTCTGATTTTAGGATTTGCCAGATTTGCGTCATTACAATGTGGGTAGTATATGCGAATGAAAAAAGGTAAACTTCTCCTCATGTTGCCTGCGCCCAAAGCCCCCAGCTCATTTGCCAGCAAAAAGTAGAGACGAACGAAACAAAAATGCATCGCCTGTTGGACTTTCACTGGCTTTAGAACTGTCGTTTGTACTACTGATTGTACATCTGCATTTTTGTGTGTCACCCTCTGTGGACTCAAAAAATATTGAAGTTTGATTGAAAGAGAAAACCATCTGTCTCTTTCTGATCAGAATAGGGTGGCTAAGATTTAATTTCTCAGATTTGCTGGTTTTATGTGTCAGTTATGTTTGCTTCAGTAAAAATACAGATGGGAGCAATGGTTTCTTAAGAAAACTTTTTTTAAGTTTGATTATGATTGATTTTCTGCATTTGTGTGCTCAGTGTTTTTCCTAATTTTCTCATTTTTTCCTCTATTTCTGTCAATATGAATTCTATGCTACAGTATGAAACTCTCCCCAAAATTCAATTTCTTTGTATCTGCAGTTGATTTTTAATTGTAACATATTAGTGGGACTTTATTAAAAAAATTAATCTAATCAATTATAGGCTTTGTAATTAATTAATATCAATTAATCGCATATCAATATTTGACACGTGAAGCAACATTTTTTGTCATTTTGTTGTCTGTACTAGCTGCAACATGTTTGGCTTTGAGGTGGTAGCGGAGGTTGGAAGAGCTCTGGATAGGTAAAATTCTTTCTTCGACAGTTTGTGCACACATCCAGATTTCCACCCGGTAATTGTTTTCCAACAAACTCAGCAACGACCCAAGCAATCTCAGTTTTTTTTTTGGTTTTTTGTTTTGTTGTTTTGTTTTTTAATTTTATGTTTTATATTTTATATACACACAGCAAATGATTGGAGCCAGAGTCGAACTCGCGTGGAGAGCGAAGCTTCCGCACATGGGACGCCCGCCCTATTGACTGAACGCCGGGAACTCGTGCAATGAGAAATGTTCTGCGCTGTTTGCAGTGCAAAAATAAATTGCGATTAAATGCGTAATTTTTTTTGTTGCGTTATTTTTTCTGTAATTAATTAATTGTAATTAACACGCTAAAGTCCCAGCCCTATTGTAATCACTACTACAAGTATTACTACTTCACTGGCACTATAACTAATACACCGTATTTGTAATTAATAGTTAAATGTGAAAACTGCTTTTTTTGTATACTTGAGTCAACAGGCTGTAAACACTATTAACATATTATCATCAAGTTTGATGTTATAAGTGATCAAGTGTTTATGGCAATTGTTTAGCAAATATTTATTGATTGATTGATTGATTTATTTAGTTAGTTAGTTATATATTTTCACATCTGTATGGTCTGCTATGGTCTCCACCAGCATCTGAGGACAGTGTCTGGCTCTTTATCTGGCAGACGTTCAAGTAGTTAGCTTGTTGCCATCTTATTCTGTCTATGGTTGTGTATTAGCAAGCTAGCATACATTAGGTTTATCAGTTTTTTTTTTACTGAAAACAGCTGTCCAAGATGAGAGTAGTGAGACTGAGCCAAAAAAAATTAGTCCTGGGCTGTAAAATCAAAACAATGAGCTAATAGATGCTAAAATGCTTCGTAGAGTTTATGGGAACTACAGAGCTGGGTGATAATTGGCTGAGGGTTTGTGATTATGAGTGACACTTTTGAATTAATGCAGGTATGTTTTCCATTGCTAATGTGAAAAATGTCAATCTGCGCAGCTTTAAGTAGAAGTTGTAACTGGGGCCTTTAGGCTTGGCAAAGTAGAGTTAATATAAGTGACCCAAACATTTGGGTCTGTGGTGGTGCTGCAGCCCTTACCTGTCATAAGGTAATCAGGAAATCAGAAAATATTAAACCACCAATTAACTAATGCTAAAACTGGGCTAATGTTTTGATCTTTAATAGAAGCAATAGTAAACTCGTGTATTTTAATAAATGACACTGATCCTGAGTGTTTGCTTATTTGTTCAACCTTAAACCCTATTCCCAGTACCATATGCCCTTTAAAAATCAGCACCGACTAGTGGGTGATTTTTGGTCTGTGTTCCCTGGCAACCAAATGCCAGTGCAGCCAGAGCCCAGTGGTGATGAGGAGGATGGAGTGGGTGTTTGATTTATCTTGTGTCAGCTGATGTTTACTGCCCTTTTATCAGTTCCTGTCATAACTCACTCGCCGCTCTGAAGCTGGAGGCTGATATGTACACATGAGCTCATAGCAGCGAGCCACGCTGCCACAAATCACACCAATCAAAATGAGGGTTAATGAAGGTTTCTCCCTGTGAGATTGTGCAGGTGGATTCATTTATCATAATTGCTTATTACTGAGAAGGGGATGAGATGCTTGTGCAGAGCATTGCAATGAATAAAAGAAGAGGAACCTTGTGGTTGGTTGTCGGATTGTCTTGCACAAGAGTAGGAAGTGTGGGCCAACACTGCAATGTTTCAAAATTGAAAACTGTTATTCAAATCAGCTTTCATTGCTGCTGCATGTAGAAAAGTGCAGAAATGAAAGTACATAAGTCCGACCAGTCAATCAGAAATCATTAACAAAGCATTTAATTAATCTCTGTATTATGAGGATGATGCAGATGTCGATAAGTTTCCCTTATCTCTTTCAGATTGACCTTCGCGATGACCCCAAAACCATTGCCAAATTGAATGACATGAAGGAGAAGCCCATCGCTACTGAGCAAGGACAGAAACTAGCGAAGGAGGTTTGTTAGTTTTTCAGACTCAAGAAGTGAAGCAAAATGTAGCTTGTGAAAGAGAGAAGAAGCTCACATTTTCACTTTCAGCACAGTAGAAGTTAGCTGTCACATCCAGCAATATTACTGTTTGCTGATCTGACACAGGAATGTCTGTGCTGGAATTTAATTTCTTCAGTGAAAAGGCCCGAATGTGATCTTTGTACATTCTTTCCTTTGAAATTAATCCATGAATACATACGAGGTCAGCATGAATGTCCAGAGGAGTTCAAGGCTGTAGGATCTATATACCAAACATGGACCATGATTTACTGCTCTTGTCAGGCAGAAAACTAAGATTGAAGGTCAACGTTCAGGTATTACAATTTAGACTAATTTAAAAGTGGACAAAACTGCCTACTTTGAACAGAGAGGGGACTTCATAAATGTTGCTGCATTTAAATCATGAAATGTGACTGGTACCAGTTTGTGCTTCTGAAATAATATCTTACGTTCAAGTCAGCAACATTTAAAGCTTAGCCCGGTTCTGAAGGTATTTGCAGAACATACAAGCTACATTGAATGAAAAAGTTTAAATTGGGACTTAAAAATTGTCCCAATTTAAAAGGGACAATTTGTTAAATATGGCCTGAATTTATTTTTGCTCAAAAATGTACAATAGAATATGAAAAACAACTGATAATGTTAGGGTCAAAAAATCCTTACATTGTGTTGCAGAGATATCTACAAAAGTTAGCATGCTAATACGCTAGCCAAAGCCTGTCTCAATCTTAATTACCTTGCTAGCTCATCATTAAACACCTCTTTAAAACTCAAAAGAAACAAAATAAAATACACAAAAAACATCTTAACTTGTCTTTCCTCTGTTCCAACAATCATTCAGTCTGGTTATGCCCTCATTAGCCATTAGAGCTGTGTTCCGTTGCAGGCTGCTGGCAGCGGTATAAACAACAATGCTCATCTGGTGCCCCAAGCTCATGTTTTAGACAGACTGATTAGCTAACAGGGCCACTACCTGCATTGCTTACTGAGTTAACAAGCTAACAGCAGCTACTAGCTAAAGCCAAAGAAAACAACAGTAAACAGTACAGTGAGCAATATTAGCTGTCTTAGTGATATGCTGCCCCCAAGTTTACACATATTATTTTTGGAGGCATAATAAAACTTTTCTGAAAATATGCTTGTTACATAATTTTTATGCTGATACCTATAGCATGAAAAACTTAAGTATGAAAAGCTCAACAGCCTATCAGTAAGCTAAATAGTTTAGCTTAGCATAAAGCAATGAGAGGAAACTCGGGAACCTAGAGACCATCTTACTAACTATCACACCAGCCATGACACCCATCAACATGATGACCCACAAGTACTAAATTTTCAAATTATGTCATTATTAAATGTCATGAATGGCGTCAATTTAATTTACTATTCAAAATATATACAGTACATTTACAATCATATAAATTTAAATAATATTACAATGTAAGCCCTAAAAACACATTTCAGCAAAAAAAGATGTATACTTAAGTGGCTCTTACGATAACTGTAACCATACTGCATGTTGACCCTTATATTATGGTGAAGTTTTTTACTAACGCTCCAGCCTTTCTTTTGTTCTCATCAGATTGGTGCATGTTGCTATGTGGAATGTTCAGCTTTGACCCAGAAAGGCCTGAAGACGGTGTTTGATGAGGCCATTATTGCAATCCTGGCTCCCAAGAAAAAGAAGGGAGCTTTGAAGAGAAGACTTGGACCCCGCTGCATCAACTGTTGTCTGATAACGTGATACATACACCTGGACATCATTCAGCAAACCACCATAAACCAAACCTGGACTGAAGGCAAAAGACAGACAAGAGAAAAATGCTCAGAAGAGAGGACTGAAAAAGGACAAAACAAGAGCCACTTTTAAGCTGCAGGGCTCTTGAAAGGCCATAACTCTCTCCTGCTGTCCAACATGAGTTTAAGGATGCAGTTTACTACCAAAGGAGCACAAAACCCAAGTCAGTCTCTTCTTCAAAAAGACCTTTTGCCTCAAAAGTACCTTCTTTTATATCCATTTGTAATCATTTTTCCTGTACAAAATTGTTTAAAGCTGTCATATAAAAAATAGAAAATGAAATTACAGTTTTAAGAGAGAGGCTACATTTTAAAGAGTTCATATTATTTCTATGGTTTTGAAAGCTAGATTACAGATTTGTGAGTCACTCAATACATGAGCAGAGGTTTAAATCAAGAGAGAAAGCCTGCAGTCGATAAATGAGAGGCTGATGTACGTGACACTGTGACAGTGGCCAGGATTTCCTTTTTCATTTAAACTTTGTGCTACAAAGACTCTGTTGGCTCAAATATTCTTTCTACAATTATTCGTCAGTTGTGGACCTGCAAACTAAGCCGCACAAGGTGCTTGCGTTGTGTGGGGATAACATGCCGTTCAGTCAAGACATTTTGTATCTGTGGCTGTATTATTTTCAAGTTTTTGAGTCTTGTTTTTGCCTTATGAAAACTCCATTATTTGAAAGAGTGGCATGCCAAACATACTGTAAGTAAAGACGGGGGCTGAAGTCTTCATCAGGAACTGAAGAGGTCTATTATTCATTTTTAAAATATATTATCCAGAGTTTATGATGCTATATCTCTAAACTGGAGATGATTTAGTCTGTTCAAATATTATGTTGTCAACTGATAGTTAACTTTTTTTTTCATTTTGTTTTCTTGCAATAATGTGTTATCCTTTTATCATCTTCAAGACATGTTAGAAGAGAGAGGGAGAGGGATTTCATTTTAGTAATGAAAGTCTGATTCATATCCAACATCCAAAGAATCAAATGCACACTTTCATCTGAATCAGGTGGCTAAGGTGACCCAATACTGTGTGTCTAATTCACATCATGAAGCACAGTCAGCGCCACTTCATTTCCCGGCACAACAAAGCACATTCCTCTGCTTTTACACATTTTCCCTGTCCTAAAAAAAGGCTGATAGAAGCACAGAAGATGCACACTGTTTTATCAGGCACAAGTTTGAGCAAAGCACATTAATTTACCACGCACAATCATACTTAACCTATTCTCATTCCAAGGATGTCAAACACCAATATTTTTATCACTCCCCTGATATCTCATACACATCTGTATGAGAAACACCAGGCTTTTCACTTTCGCTAAGGTAAACCCACAACCTGGAAATGCAAACAATCCATCAGGATCCATCAAGTCCTGAAAATACCAACAAATATCTTTTCATGGTCATAGGAAAGACAGTAATTGCTATGGGGCATATAGAGATTGTGGTCGTTGGCACCAGCTGTTCTTAAATTCAAACTTAGTCTAGTTTTAGTGTTTGCTTCATGGAGATTTATATATTGCTATTAAAATGGGTTGTACCACAGGAAGAAATTTTTATGCTGAGATTAGCTATTAAAGTAAATTTACAACCGGTAACTGCCAGGCATACAATGTGTTACAGTGATAGCTTATTGAACCATCTGACAAAGATAACGTTTGCTTGCAAAGATGTGACATTTAAAGGATTAAAAGAACTATTTAACCTGATACTTCAGAACAGGCCAGCATCATAGCAAACCATGTAACAGAGCCTCTGATCCTCTAGAGGAAAGCGTGCTAGTGTCATGTTTTGTCTTGCCTAAAAGTAAAAGTAGGTGCATGTATGAAGGTGCAGTGCCAGCAGGGGGCAGTAATGACAGGAGAGAGAGGGATGAGTGTAGTGCACAGAGTGGTGAGTCACTTACAAGACTTTCAGTTTGTTTGATTCCTGTGAGAATCCAATATGGATGTGAATGTTGATTGTTTTCAGAGTAGTTTCTTTTAGCCAAACCATGATCCTAACTCAAACAGAAATTTTTAAAATATTGTTTAGAATTTTATTTAGAAAATCTAACTATACATGGCCTCTCTATTGCTAATAATTTGAATGAGGAATAAGAATATGGTCTTTTTACACATTGGTCAGGAAAAAAGTGACACTTAAATGAGGATAACGAGCCTGTTACCCACTTTGATTTGATACCAAGTTGAATGTTCAGTTATATTTAGCAATGATACAAACTTGGCAGATTTCAAATTAATTTTTACAAAAAACAGCACAATATACCTGAAATTACTAGTATTAAATCAACAATTTTAGATGAAGTGACTAACTAAAGTGGTTAGGTTAGGTTCGTGACACAGCAGATCCATCAGTCAGTGTGTGTTTGTCAGCCTAGAACCATCAGTGATGCTACAGTGACTTTGTAAAGATGTTTCCAAGCAGTTGACCCAATCTAATTTTATAAAGCACTCATTTAAAACTAGATAGTTGTTACTAAGAAGCTGAAAAAGCAGCTTTTTGCACTCTTGGTGATGGATTTCAGAACTGCTGGTGCCACCAGAATACAGCTATCAAACCTTTTTAAATGGATTAAAATCAAAATAATTACTTATTTAGAGTTTAGAGGTCCTCATATGGCAGGTGTGAAGGGTGTTTGGTTTGGATTGCATAGAATATAAGCTTAACCATCAACTTTGTACCAGTCCTGTCTTTTTTGCAACACAATAGAAACAGGTCATCCCACAAGAATAAGAAATATTTGATCTTGGTAATGAAGTTTCATTCAACAACATATCAGATAGAAACTGAGACATTATGTGAAATTTGCCAGAATTAGAAACTAGTTCAAATATTTATGAGGCCCAAAAACTATGGAATGCATCAAAGGTTCTAAGCCTACATGTCTGTAATACTGTGGGTAATAACTTGAGGTTGTGACTTGTTCGCTAAACATCTAAACATTTGGCTTTTTTTTGTTTTTATGCAATTGTTATCAGCTTTTATACCATTTTTTTTTTTTAAAAAGATATTAATCTAAGGTGCCAACCCTTGCTGAATGACTTGAGTTAGTTTTCTGTTTAGAGTCAGACATGATGATTGATTAAAGCTTTAATGTAAATTGGTGCTCCTTCTCTCTGCATTGTGTGAGCTTTGTTTCTGAGCAGCAGAGAGGATTGCAGGGTGAACAGCCATCTCTCTCGGACAGTTTTGCTTGCTTACTTGTGTGAAGGTCCACCCTCAGGATCTAGGACCTAAGTGCCGCAGCCACCAATGCATTCTCCCATTGATGTCCATCTCTTCTCAATAAATGTGTTTACTGTGTTAATAAGCCGGCTTGGAGGGTTTAACTTGGAGAGCATCAGATGTACCGTGGAACGCATTTGCGAAATTAACTTTTGCAGTGTTTATTCCTGGAATCAAAGGGAATTCATGTTCATAATGGGTCAAACATCACTGGGTTGAAATAAGCAGGTCAGCAGAGTTAAACTCTTAGGCGTGTTTGAATAAATACACACAAATCCTTTACGTTCATTCATGAATGCTTTTTGTTGAAAGAGTTCATTTTTCTTCTTAATGTCTTAAAGATGGTGGCATTTTTAATTTACTCTTTACGCCACGTCTGTACGAGGATGAGTTGTTTTGATCTCTAGAAAATGAGCGCCACTTGCTGACTAATTTTTGAATAGAGTATCCCTCCTCTTTCTGCTTTTTCACTCTGATGTTAAAGAGAATAAAACATACACATTACTCCTTAATTCTTCCTCCTAAATGTTCAGTCTGAGAGGAACTTCAGACAGTGAACACACTATAGGGGGACATCTCAAAGATGTACACATGGGATCATTTCTTAATATAAAAAAAGTTCTGGCCAGTAATGTACCAGTACCTAAACTACAACTAAAAGAAAAATCAGGAAACAGAGTAACAACAAACTTAAAGGCAGAAATAGTACCATTTTATTGATTTTTAAATTTTGACTGTACTGGTAAATTAACACAGAGTCTTATCAAAAAAATTTGAGATTACAATTACAATCCATTGTGAACAGACATGGGATCATATAAGACTGTGTAGGATCATAATGGTTCAGAAAATTTACATACAATTAGATAACATACTCTGAAATTAAAATGAAATATTTTATTAATAATTAATAATAAAGGAGAAAAATTTTAGTGTTGATTTTAAGGAAAATCTTACATGAGGCATATTTTAGTCATGACTAAATACTAACAGACCTCATGTTCCATTTTTTCTTTTTTGATGAATTCCTTGTATCTGATATTTCCATCGTCTCATAGAACCAAATAGCTACAAAAAAGGCCTTTGATAAAGCAAGACCACAACCATCTCTGAACAGAGACAGATGAAAAAATTGGCAGATACACACACTGAAAGATGGACTGAAGGTGATACATATTAAAAAATGGGCATTTCCCTCTGTGGAACTGACTGCTGAGATCCAAACTTCTCAATTTCCCAGTGCCAGAGACAGAAACTCCTCCCGGGTCTTGGGATCTTCTTGGAAAGTTCCCTGCATGACACTTGTTACAGTCTTGGCGTTCATCTTCTGCACTCCTCTCATCACCATGCACATGTGCCTGAAATTCAAAGAGATAGTTAAACATGATTTACACAGAAGAACTTTGTGTTGCAACATTATTGAAAAATGAAGGTGACAAGGAGTCAATAGATTTCCAAACAACATTCTCTCCTGTTTTTATCTAGATGGTTATGGTTTATTCCATGATATATTAATTTACGGCAAACAAACAAACAAACAAAAAAACCTATATGTGTATGCCAGTTTACATTCCAGAGCAGAATGGCTATAAAACAATCTCCTCACACATGTTGGATTAAAGTTCCAGAGGATTTTTCCTGCAAATCCATTTTAGTCTGTTTGGGATAAAACAGAAAATGCACACTCACACAGCTTCAATCACCACTGCCACTCCAGCAGGCTCGAGTGCCTCACTGATGGCTGTTGCTATCTGTTTGGTTAGACGCTCCTGAACTGTGGAGAGAAAAAACACACACTGAATGTAACACAGAAAGAAAAGATGAAAAGTTTGAAAAAATTGAAAAAAAAAAACCAGACATATTTTACCTTGAAGCCTTCTGCTGAAGATCTCAACAATTCTGAAAGAGTATAAAAATATTTAGATGTTATTGTTTTTTTAGGGGTTTTTTTCGGTATTTGTATGTATGTGTTGGAATACTTACCTCGCAAGTTTGCTCAGACCAACCACTTTCTTGTTTGGAAGGTATGCTATGTGAGCCTGCCGGTAACAGAAAATGCAGATGATGTGAATAAAAGACTACGATGAATGACACCTCTCTGACGACTCTGAATAACTGCGCATTTACATTACCTTGCCAAAGAAGGGCACCAGGTGATGTTCACAAAGAGAGAACAAATCGATGTCCTTGACAACTACAACCTCATCATGGTTTTCATTGAAGATTGCATCGTTTAAGATAGCTGTGGAGATAAAATATAAGCTGTACAATCTTCTTGTTGAAATAATAATTCTAAAAAAAACTAAATGGGACGACAAGACTACAGCATA
>JAQMCX010000003.1:4456777-4504415 GCA_029814765.1 Acanthurus leucopareius | reverse complement strand
TATATATATTACATTATCAGATTAACATTTTTCTGCATAAATTCGCATTTACAAAATCCTTGATACATAAAAATAATAACAGATTCATAGCTTTAAGACCTGAAATGTTTGCCACTACTAAATGTGTCATGTTAAACGAGAATCTGCCGTGCGTACTCACATTGGGTCGTCTCCTGGTAGCCTTTTGAGAAGAACTGCATGGCTTTGGCTGCGCGTAAAGGTGTGCGTAAAAGACCCTCACGCTCGGTGTTTTCTCCTAGCTCACTGAGTATGGTTCTGTAAGCTTTCTCCATGCAAAGCAAACTCGTTTCCACATCTCCGTTGGAGTCTTTCTCCTTCTGACACGAATCACTATGTTTCGACTCGATGCATTTGTTCAACTTTCCGTTCATCTCTGTGGCACTGTGAAACTCCATCCCGGCCCTTGGTTGTGTTCAAAGATAGACTCTACGTACACTTAGATTGGCTCCTTTGACGAGCTGTGAGCTGATCAATGGTCTCAGCAGGGAAATCCCGTCTGATTTAAAGGCTGACGAGACACCCTCGGGAAATGCCGTGACTCGTGCATTAGTTCTCAGGAGAAAATGACCTTTGGAAAATCTCTTGGCTGCCGATTCCCAAAAGTTGACGGCTGTAATGGGAGGAGGTTCAGTGGCAGAAAATATTAAACGATTACACCCTTATTATCTAATCTACCAACGTATATTAGGACAAGTGAGAAAACGTGCAGACACGTGGTTGTGCTCGTGCCCAGCCGAGCGCAGAGTCATTGCACAGTTAACCCTGGGCATCATGCGTTATGATTACAACGGTAAGGTTACCCAGATTGTCCCTGAATCATCTTGTGCCCATTATTGACGGTCGCACGAATTTTGCACAAACGTTTTACTTGTTTTAAAATACTGTAGTTAACCTATTTCATGTGAGCGATGACTATCACTGATCGAGGATTATTACAATAACCTCACAATTACAAAAGCATATGATCAGCATGCGAATCATTTTTAAATTACCTTACTGCTTTTATCAAGAATCCACTGTTCCTGTGACATCAGGACAAATAATCCAAGGTCCCATGATCCAAGCAAAGATCCCCTTCGACCATGACTGGAGATTAAACTTCAAACCATGGGTGGCACAACCATCACTCCAATGCACTCTGCCTATACAACAGGTACATCTGCAGGGTGATCAAACTCTAATCACTGGTATACAAAAGCACCACTGAGAAATCAAAGTAATAAAAATGTCTGTTGGTGTCTGATGTCACTTCAAAGCTTGAATCAAGTTCTGTGTGAGCTCTGTCAGCAAAAACATGCCAAAACTGGACCAGTCATAATTTAACTGCTAATTGCCAACTGGAATTATTGAACTGGTGAGGCAAAACCAAATGTTGCATGAATGACCCATTGAGTCCTTCAATCACCTCATGAGAGGAGAGAAAGATCATACCTAAACTGTCTCCATGTTTTCACATTGCCAATATGAAAATATACATTATAGCTGCTTAACGTGTCTCTCAGAAAGATTGTACATCCTGAGCAAGAGATACTAAGAAGAATATTCATTAGAAATATAAATACTTATAAATGACAATGCAGTCACGCATATCACTTTAGCTTTGCTTTCGAAGGAATGCTGCAAACTAAAAATACTGAGTTCATGAGGGCTAACAAATTTGCATGTTTGAACAATTTGCAAGCCACTGATCACTAATGTGCTTCCTAACAATATGACTGTGACTTTTTAAAACTCTACAATATGCCTCCTTCTAATTTTGTTTTCCATACGTGCAGGTAAAACACTTGCTTTCTTGAGAGAAATGTAGAGAACATTTATACTAAATCTCAGAGAAGAAATTAAACACATTTGAGAAATGACTCTACTTTATCTAAGTTTATGTCCCATAAGCAATCAAGCTGTTCTTTTAATATGTCTAGTCAACATATAAGTTTAAACACAAAGTACAATCAGTTGGAATTAAGGACAATAACACACAGTACATTGGAAAATGTGAAGTGAAACACATCACAGTTTCTCTAATCAATGTCATTTAGCATCATGTGTCACCTTGAAAGCTTGAATTGTGGGGTCCACACAAAACCAGAATATAGCAATATGCAACTGAATTGTTTTGTAAAAACTATGCTATGATAGGCAAAAGAAATGAAAAATGCTAAAATTTACAGCAATTCTAAACCCATCGTGTTGTGACAGCTGTCCAATTGAGCTTGGCATTTACCATAGAGCTGACTGACAGTCACTGAATTCAGTGTTATCCTGTAAGATAAAGAAAGACGGTCACAAAATAGGTTGATTTCTTCTTTACATCTGACGAGTTGTATGGACTTATGAACACAGTTTAACTTTAACCTTTACTCGCATGAGGTGATGGAAAAGTCCTCTGCATTACAACCTTATTTTCTGATTTATTTTTACCACTTTAATTAATAATTTAGGCATGTTACCAAAACCTCCTAGAGCTGGATAGAGCTTCAGGCACTATGACCTTTTCAAAATTAAGGATATTTTGAAGAGATTAAGACTTGTCACAAAAGCATAATTGCCACACCTAGCTTAAGCTCAGAGTGTCAAATGCAACAGCTTATGCTCCATTTGTGAGGGTTTACATCCAATCTCCTAAAAGCATTTTCAAGAGGTGCTGATTTAATTTTCTGAAATTCATAAAAGGATGTAGTTTATGCTGTTGAATTGTATTGCGTTATACTGAGAGGTGTTAACGATACTGAACTTTCCTCACTGATATCCAGTAAGTGGGGCGATAGCATTAGAAACACCTCACAGTGATTTGACAAGTCAATGAAGTTAACAGCAGCACCTTGTTGCAGCAGTGTCTGTCTTCGCCTCGTGCTGAACCAGATGACAACTCATGACTCAAAGAGAATCTGCTAACATTCCAAATGACCAGGCCATACCAATTAAAAATGATTTTTTTACAATTTGAAGAACTGAAAATACAATTTTAAATTCATCTTCTTTATATGATCAAGATTATATAAACACATTTGAAGTCACTTTAGCTTTGCTCTCAGAGGAATGCTGCTAACCAAAATACTGAGTTCATGCAGGGTAACAAATTGGCATATTTTAAGCAATTTGCAAGCCACTGATCATCAATGTGTACTGAACAATGTGACTGCAACACGGGGAACACTACAACTGAACTCACTAGTCATGGACAAGATTAATATACTGACTTCCAAAAAAGTTTCTCATTTTTCTTCGAATAACTTAGTGTGTGAATTTAAGTGTGTCCACAAACACACTTTTATAAGAGCTTACAGCACTGAAGCAGTTTTCAATATATATCTCAAACATTGCTCAACCATCTTGAGTTCTTAACTTAAAGTGTTTGTCTGACAGCCAGATGATAGCAACGTTATCCATAATCAGAGACATTAACTATTGAATGCTGTCATATTGTGGTTTGAGGAGAAAATACTGTCCCTTGAACTTGTATAAAGTTGTGACAGCTGGAGTTGCAAATGACCTATTTACTGATTTATTTGGTTCCTTAAATTTGGAGAAAGAGTGTACATAGAGCAACACAACTGAAAATGGTCCCATGACAAGCAGACCTAATGAACTAAAACACACTGAGTATTTTTCTCAGAAACATCCAATGTGATATTCTATTCTATTCTATTCTATTCTTCTTCTGTGCTTCTGGAGTGGAAATCAGGGCAAATAAATACTATGCATCCTATCAGATTTGACCCTGCTGACTGTCTTGTGCTTCAGAGACGAGCTGGTGTAACCACATCGCGTCAGGCTTCACTGACAGCAGATTTATCACAAAGAACCTTTAAGGACGTACTTGACTTTAAAAAGTCATCTCCCTAAATTGCCATGGTTTAAGACAAGGGAGTGGTCAACTAGTTAGCTGTTTTTATAGAGTATTGAGCTTTTTTAATAGTCCACGGCTCTGCTGATGTGTGTTTGAGCAAAGCACAAAATAAACCAAACCCCGGTATTCTGCTCTGGAGCTGATCCTTAGATCTACTGTGCAGAAGAGAAACAAGCAGAAAAAACAAGACATTTTACAGCTTTTGTTTGGCTCTGTTTTAATTGAAGGTCAAATTTTGTTCTAAGAGGCAAAATGTAGACACCATTTGGACTGGTGTTACTGTCACAATGCTGCCATGACTAATGATGCACTTAACTATGTAAATTCTTCATGATGCCTATTAAAAGACATTGGAAGAAACTGTTTTGGTGACATCAAAGTGAAATATATGGCTCCAGGTTGATGTCATGTGCCTTCCTCCAGTGACTTCTCTCCAACCCTCTACCCAGTTCAGGAGGGGAAAACCTGACTGTGACTACCCATCAAAAACGTGGAGCTCTGTGGTTCTTAAGTCTCCAACCTGGCTGATCTCTTCAGTTTGAAGAGAGCAATGATTTCTCAAGAGCCAATGATTTCATCCTTTGCTATGAAGGCTAATTGATAAATTCAAGGCATAAGGTAGAGTGCAAAACCATGAAGTGGTCACACACCACTGTAACGTAAGATAAGTGCCGGGCCATACTAAAACAGCAGAAAACAAAGTTTCATTGATCTGCACACTGCTGTTTCATAAGTTCATTTAAACAATGAACCCACATGTGACATTTTTAAGCTCCTGCTCTCCATCACTCTAATGTCAGTCTGACATGTAAGTTTTTTCATTAAACGAACTTAATGAAGCTACAGAGTGTGGACCTTTATTCTTTCTGAGGAAGAAGGAATGGATTTTAGAAAATCTAGCTTTATGTTAAGCATAGTCCTGCCCTACATTTTCACACTTAATCCAGTCATCATGTGGCATTCTCATCCCTTCTTAATAAAGGTCAGTGTCTTGGATTTCCAGGAAGTTGCCCACAGCAGTCTGTTGTCTTCATTATTATCACAATGGCGACAGGATAGTAGTTTCACTAACAGGAGGATAAGGTTGGGTGTTGGACAAATTTAGCTCTTCTTTCCTGGATTTCTGCCCAAGTTGTTTGTGTTGTTAGCCACAAATAAAATACAATATCCAGTCATCGAAATACAGTTTATTAATGAGCTATAAAACCACTTTTATCCTATCCTTAAATATTCTTTATTTTATTGAAAATTTTATCTGGTTGAGCCAAAAATGAATAACAAAGCTATTTATAAGATAGACAAACAAACAAAATGAAATGAAGTGCTGCAACAAGACAGTTGGGATGAGACCTAAATGTCATACTGAATAGCAAATACAATTATAAAAGGAGATTATTATTATTATTATTATTATTATTATTATTATTGATAACAATACTTTTGAGACACGAGAGGGATGAGTAAATGTAATTTGGTTAATACATTTTCGTTCCTCCCTGCTACCACAAGATGGCAACCTTGCCTTTTTCATCCTAACAACAACTCTGAGATCATGTACATCAAGACTCAAACATCAAAACAGAACTTATTTTATTAAATATTGTAAAACTAATTTGTTTTTCTTCCCTATTTTTACAATTTGTTTTTTGAACAGTGTTTTTCTTTATATGTACTCTAAATATAGGACATTATTTTCTACTGTAATTCCTGTAATATTACTAACATGAAATTCTTAATCTTTTTCGAAACACCAGTGTACTTTCAATACTACTTTTACATTAATCTGGAATAAAATCTGATCAAAAACAAACAATAAGAATAAGAATACAGAATAAGCTCCTCAGTTGTATGATACTGTCAGTTTGTCAGTGTTGGTCCAAACAACATCTTTATTCCACTGCCGGTCAGTATAGTTAACTAAAGGGTAAAGGTTCCATTATTTATTTGGACGAACACCAAAACAATTTATGTACTGTATAAATTCACTTTTGAAATAGGGGTAGTAAACTTTAATAATGACATAAAAATGAAATATGACACACAAAAAGCACCAAATAATCCTTGTGTACTTTTGTTAGACTCTTTATAGAGAAGTAAAACAGACCTAATGAAGTGTCTCTATCTCTCTATCTATTTCACATCACAACTGGTCTGTAACCAAATCTATTTCTGTATCGAGTGCCTGCCCATGCTCAAACATTATCTGTCAACACATATGATTTGCGATTGTTTCTTTGGATCACAGACTAGTAGCTTGCAGCAATAAATATAAGTTTACTTTAACCTGTAACTATATTCTTCTCCGTAAGTGGCAACTCATCTAACACTTTCAAAATGAACCTGGTAAAAAGAACTTCAAAACCTGCTGCAAACTGTATATTTAAATAACCTCACTGAAAACTAAACACTCCTTGTTAGAAATATTCAGGTGTGAAAACTGGGACTGAGTTTAGATATCATTTTCTCATTTGTAGTAGAATTGATGTGAGACTACAGTATCATCATCAGGTCCAAATGAAACCCACTCATTCACCCTGGACACATTAGTAAGTACTTGTTTCCTCACTATGGATTTCTTGCAGATGACACAGCAGAGACCTTGTGGGAGAGGTCCATGTTGACTAAAATAACGCGACTCACTCCTGGCAGAAGAATCAGTGCTAATGCAATTGTCTTTCATTTCCTTTCATAAGCGCAAATTAGATCAGCGTCTCTGAGATGTAAAAGCTAATGTGTTCGGACTGATGATTTCCCCTGAACTCAACCTCAGCTCCAGCTAACTACTACATTACTCACACCATTTCCACCTCCTGTTACGTGCTCATGTGTGTCATGTGCTCATGAATGATCCGACTCCAGGAGATGACTTCATGTGTGGGTGTGAGTGACTATGAATGCTCCTTTGAGATGTTTTGATTGTTCTAAGATTTATGGTAGGAGCTATGAAACTTATTCACTGGTCTGGGCTAAATAATGCCACATCTAATTCTCCAGAACGAGGGGCCTTAAGAGGGTGGATGGTTTTATTTCATTTAGGGAGGCACAAGTTTTTTTTTACCATCCTGCCATTGACACAAATTAGTGTACTTATTGTACCTTTAAATTGTGCAGAGATAAAATACCTTGTTCTCTAAATTTTAAACACAACAAGGGAAGGTTTACAGGTATTAGCTTGACAATATTAACCAGCCAGCCCCCCCCCACCCCCCCCACCCCCCCCACCCTTCAATGCCGGTGTAAAGTAGAGTTTTCCTACCTGGCCAAAGGTTTGCTGTGGGGTAATTTGATTGGTTACAGATTATTTAGAAATATAAAACACTGATGGACAAAACTGGAACAATAAAGATTTCCAAACAGATTTTGAAACCTTCCTCAAGACAAGGTCTCATTATCAGGACCCTTCTGAGGTCCCTTTAAAAGTCAGTCAATATTATGCTTCAGTGTTGTGTATATGAAACATATATTTTGGGTATGCACACTATTTTTGCACCTGTCTGTCATGAACAGTTGGTTATCCAGCCTGGATAATAAAGGATACATGGTGTGGAACGTTTTAGTTGGGGATATGTCACAATTGTATTTATTCGTAGACATCCTAAACTAGTGAAAATAACTGCAATGAAACTAGTTCTCTCTGTTCAGGGGATCACATCACTCCTTCAAGGCTCTGCTGCTGGTCTTCTTACCTGGATGACATCAGTGAGTCAATGGTCCGGCCTGGCCGTAACACACAACCAGCATCACTTCACTTCTCCACGTTTCCAAGTAACTGCCAGTGGAGAGCCTCATCCTCATCCTCTCTGCGTTCATTGGTGACGCCAGACGCCCATCACGCGGGGCCAGCTCCGGGTCATTCCCTATCCGCGTGCTCCGTCGGAAATGGCCGCCTGTTCCTTTTTTCCATTGGACTGAGCTACTGTCAGTCGGTTTCTCTCACGCCGTACACCGTCCGCCTCTCCGGCTCTCTGTCTGCTGAGACCGCCGTCATATTGGCTGCTAGGAGCAGCAGAGACCACTGCAGAAGAGAAGACCCCCACCATAATGAAGAACGGGTTTTCGAGACACTTAACGAATGATTTAGCTTTTTAAATAATTTAATTACTATTTAACTAATTAATTATAAACTGTTCGGGATGATACCGTCAAGTATCCAAGTATCTTCAGCGCTTTCATCCGACACCGTGGTCCGCAAGGGGGATGTATGCCTGACTTCTCTTAATAGCCATTTTTTGCAGACAAAGAGAGCTTTTGAATAGGGCTTTCAACAGGCACAAGGGTAAGATATGACTTCGAGAAACAAACCATTACTTGTCAAGCTTGTCACATTTGTCTACTCAGCATCTTGAAGCAACACAGCATACCTACGTTTATATATGCATTTTAGTGTCAATTTTTCACAAGCTAACACGCTAACCCCGCTAGCTGGCTGCTTATCCAAAGCTAACTAAAACGCTTGAAATTCCCACTCCAGGGAATGCTAACAGTTAGCATTTTTGACAGCTCGTATGCCTGATCCGCTAGTTAGCTAAGTAGTCTGCATGTTAGCTATATCTGTCGCCAACAAACAGAAATCAGTTTATATTCTATATTTGAAAAGTATATTATGTTTTATTGAAGTTACAAAACCAGCTAGCCCCGAGTACCATTTTCTTTGCGGCTGCAGCTACGTTTAGCGGGATATGGCTTTAACGTGTTAGCGAGTCCTCTAACTTGGCTGGGACAAGGGAAAAGTGGGGCCTCCAGAAACCTAAAGGCCTTCCAACCATTTCTATATACCCGCTTTCCAACAACGTTATTGCTCGATAACTGTATTTTCCGTTTGCTTTTAGTTGTAAAACATACCTGTAGTCTGTTAAAGTGTAACTAACGTATTGGTAAAGGCACATTACTGCCCATGTTAATGTGTATATCAAGATGATTTAAACGAAGATAGTTTTTGTATTGTGGGGATAGCTAAAGATCGCCTTAACTGAGAGTGTTTGTCCTTAAATTCAAGTTAGGGATTCTTTTCCAGTTCATTTAACTAATGTTTGTTACTTATTGTCTGTCTGACCTAAATGCTTATTGATTCAATGTTGAGGGCAAACGACTAACAAAGCTACACAAGGACAGTATAATTATTATATAAGAACTTTGTCGTTGTGCTATAGAACAATGTAATAATGTGAGATCCCATTACAAGAATATGTTTAACTGTGTTTTACTCTGCCTCTAGTTGAAGTTTGGTTTCTTTTTTGCCAAGTATAAATTTTGCACCTTTGATATGCAGGGAAAAATATCGTTCCTAATAATTTATTAATTTGCAATATTGGCATTTGTTTGAAAAGTGTTAATAGTTGAGATTTAAAAAATTAGGAAGAAACGTTGAGAATGGTCATTTACAGACTCTGTGCAGCTTTTCCATATATTTTTCAGAATGCAAGACAATGCAAATATCTCATTAACTCAGGTCTGTTCTGAGCTGAGAAGGCGTCCTCCCTTAATCTTGTCTTTTCTCCAGCCCTCTGTTAGATCAGTATGATCTCAGGAGAATGAGTGTGTTGAGCTGCCAGAGAGCAGAAGTAGCCCAGTTCTGTTTCAGGGCAGTTTTTAATGGTTGTGACCTGGATCGTACTATCGGTGTGGCCGTTGTTATCAATGGCAACAGTCCTAGAGAATTATATTAGGCAACTATTTTAAAAATGATCATTACCTGTGTCTTGCTATAGATATAAAATTGTAATTATAATTACAGTTTGGCCAAATTATTAGAATAAGAATCAAAATAGAGTATAACTTGGGTTTGTAACCATGCTAGTTTCATTTTCATTTGTAGAATGACATGGGTCAGACATGCAGACTAAATGTGGAGCTTGCACCAACAGTTTTGTAATTTGATGAAAGTTGTTTAAGTTCATATAGGGCTAGTTTCATGGGATAACTCCCAGCATTTTGTGGATTGTCCCTTTGCCTGTCTGACTGATCGTCTGAATCCTTGCTATTTATCATCAGATGACAGTGAAGACCAATAAATGAGTAAAGTGTGTACAACTAAAATGAACATGCTGACCAGTACATGTTTATTTTTTATTATGTGTCTAATTTTCGCATGTGCTGGAAAAGAGAAATGCTAGTTAGCATGTTTTCCTCGTGAAGAGACCATGGTTATTGCCTTTTTATAAGAGAATTATTTTCAAGTTGTGACGGCAATCAGAATATTGCTTAAGGCATGTTTTCATCAAACTTGCAAACCCAACCCCTTTTAGGCGTTTGTCTTGGTCACTGGAACCTTTCACTGTTTGTATTTTTGAAGCAATTAGCAAGCTGAGGGATAAAACATACAGACCCGGATGGAAAATCCAGCATCTCAAGATTAATCTGATATAACGTTAGCCTCACAATTCCAGTTCATCTTGGAGGAAAGACAGCAGGGTGTGAACAGGCTGTTTAATTTGTAAGCCAGTGTTTTCATGCTGGCTTTACATTATAAAACAAAATTAAGACAAATGCTGACAAACTTAGGTTGTAGCTGGTAAGACTTTAAGACTTTGACAAAAAAAATGATTAATTTGAGATGTTTGTGGACGCAATTTACTTTCTAAATCAAATATGTTGGACAAATAGTCTATATTTAGCCATGTTGCTCCTTTGATGAACTCTTTGATTGCCTGTTTAAGTAAGGCAGATTGAGCCCACAGGATTTTTTAAGGAAATGCTAGATGATTTGTAAGCTATTGAAGCAATATCCTGAAATCCTACATAAATGAATTTAATACTACTGAGGTTAATATGCACAACATATTATTTAAGTGGAAATGCTTTAGTTTTGGTTAAGCAGCAGTATTGGTCTAGATGGTTTTAAATTGTATTTTAGCTAAGGAACATTATTTATTGCTCATCAGTCATTTCTTGCCAGTTTATGCCAGTTTGTTTAACCTTTTGCAGAGCATCAGTATCGGTGTCCATACACATCTAATGAAGTGGATGAGAGTAAACCGAGAATAAGTTGTGATACATTATCACATCGCTGAGACTGTATACTGGATGTAGTAGTAATTTTTGAACTGACCACTTAAAACACTTCACAACTCAGAAGAGATTACCAGCAGTGGTAATAATTATCAGTGGTCCACTGACTAAATAGACCAACAATTTACTTCCTTATCAATTTATTGGCAAGATCTGTCTCAGTTAATCATTTTAATTTAAAAGACATCAGAAAATGTTTTTTTTTTAAGTTACCTACTATGTTTAACAGTATAAAGGTGATATCATTAAATTTCTTTGTTTTGTGTAACCAAAATCCAAACTCAAAGTATTTTGTTTTAATAATAAAAAACAGCAAAATCTCACAATTTTTGACAATATATATTTTTTTGATTGGTAGGTTAATAAACTTATTGTTTCAGTACTGTTTAAGAATAGCACAGCTAATCAAATGGCACATTGTTATTTGTGCATCTCTGAGATAGCTGTTCCTTACGGTGTGGATATATGCTGTAGTGTGAGGACATAAGTTTAGAGCCCATGCTGTGGGCGCAGGGCCAGTTTATTTCAAACAACAGAAATGGCTAAATAAAAGGCTTTGCTTTTTTTGAGAGGTGTTGTAGGTTTGAGTTTATTCCTACTTTATGTCTTCTCTTACCTGCAATGCTTTATTAAATATTTTTTCAACAATTTATTTAACAACTTAACAGTGACTGTCGGTTTGACTAGTACTCAGTATCCCACAGTGTACAACAGTTTACAATTGACAATGTAAATACACTCACTATCTTGTTATCACCTGTTGTTAGGTGTTATTAGTGATGCCCTAATGCTAGTCAGCAGTCACAGGGGGACATTTGACCATTATTCAAAAATTGCAGATCTGCACAAATGTACGTGTATACATAAACATATAGAAAGTGTGAGAGAGAGCAGTTAAGGGCATATTTGCCAGATTTTTAACAGTATGTTACATTGCTTTCCTCTGCAGAACAGCATTCTATATTTCCAAGTTGTAAATGAAATGATAGGTGACCATCACATAAGATAAAGTATTAGGTGTGGTCTGTGAATTTGTGGTCAGAACCTGTCTTCAAGATTTATCAACCCAGCTTGCAACTCATTTACATTATCATATAGTATATATAGTTTCTTCAGTTTTGCGCTACTGTTACTGCTACTGTTTATGGGACAGTGAAGGATGTTTTAGCTGTAATTTTTTGAATTAGGGCCATTGTTTGTTTTGAGTATCCACCATCAAATTCACTTCATTTTGTGTTAATAAGCAAATGGGTCCCTTCCTCCTGCTGGATGCTTCAGTCTTAGATGACTGGGCAAAGTTGTTGCATACTTGCTTACTAGCTTCACCTGACAGCAGTTGAACTGCTCCTCACTTTCATTACATCCGTTTGGTTGGTACCACCACACAACTTTTGGACATCAGTATTTTGCAGGCCGTAATAGTCTCTGCATGTCTTTCCTGTTTGTAAACTGGCATCCAGCCGACCTCACAGTGCTGTACTGAAAGCTTAATTGATGGCCTCCTTTGGAGGAGAACGGCACCTTTAAAAAAAACAAGGGAAAATTCATTTTAAGAAAAGATAATAGTCACATAAACTATTTGATTTGTTTTAATTAAAAGACTGTTAGAAAATTTGAAAGTCATGACCCAACTGTACTCAGCACACTGTCAGCATGGCAGCATAGACAACAGCAATACTCACACTCTAAATTTAGGAAAGTTCAGAATTTAAAATATCATTTGATATTTTTCATGCGCGATGATAACTACAGTGCCATTTTGAATTTACCATGAAAGTATGAAAAATAAATTGTATGTGTTTCTAACCCTTTAAAATAACATTTTAAGACAAGTTCAGTGATTGGGACTTGTACCCAATGTATTTTTAGTGTAATTAACTTTGAACTGCAGCATACAGGTATCACTATGATGAAATCCTCTATGGAAATTATTTTCAACACTTATGAGTCTGCTGAATTGGCATTTTGTGTTCAAAAGCATGTGGGTTCTTGGTATGTTGTTAGTTAGAAAACATGTCTAGTTTACAACAGGAACTCCGTCTCAAGCTGGTGACTATCAGAGTACACAGTGTGAGTATAGTGTTAGATGCTGGGGAAATTTGTACGGGCAGTACACCTTGAGAGAATGGCAGGAAAAGGTCCAATAGACCAGACAATGTACAAGTACTTTGGCTTATTGTGCAGATGCAAATGAAGCACAGAACAGGAGGCAAACCACAGCAATTGAGTTTAGTCAAATTTTGCAGTGCAGCTTAGCTGAGTGTGTATTACTCTATTATTTGTATAGTAACGAATTTATTGCAAGCTTATTAGTAGGCATATGTAATGCAAAACATCCAATGACTGTCAAGTAGAGAGATGTTATCTTTTGTAAGTACAAGTCACACTAATGTCATGAGTTTGTTAGTGATGGTCTTAGAACTGACCTCAGCAAATTAAATTAATCAGTCATGTGCTGAAGACCAGTCTGGTTTCCTGTGAATCACAAAACACTCATCAATCACAACTGAGTGTGGAAATCTATAATGTCTTTATCACTATTAAGAGGCAAACTTCCCTGCACGCAAGTGATTAGATGATGTCTGGTAGTTGGATAGCTGCTTTCAGCAGATGTAAAGGAAAAGAACTGGTGGAGAGAAAAGGAGAGTAGCTATGGAGGGACTGACATCCCTTATTGCGTGCTTGTAGCTCCATTAAAAAAAACAATGCCATTAATAATGACAGGGTTAGGGTTTACAATTTTCTACAAGAACTCCCTTAATGAGAGTGCATGTTTTTTTAGGTACCCCAAGATGCGCTTTCTGCCAGAGATTCACTTTGAATAAAATTTATTCAAGCGATAAACGTCCAAACAGTGTTGTAATTCACTTTTAGGAACAAAGAGTTGCAAAAGTGTTTGGTTTTAGAAGATTTACATATTGGCACGTTTTTCCAGCATCTGTTCGCTGCAGCGATTTGGATTTAACAGCAACGCCAAAATATGTATCCTAATAAATCTATGAACTCCAGGAACAATGTCTGAAGCAGGGAAAGAATTGCTGCATTATGGAATACTTTGAGGTTTTGTGTTTGGCAGGCCACCTACCTGTGGTGACTGTGCTCACTCTAAAGTTTGCATCCTCCGAACAAAGTTGGAATCAACAACTTCCAAACCCCTGTCAAAAAGGAGAGTGATAAATTAACAGCATATGTGAGTGCGTATGTGTATGTGCATGTACATGTGTCCTGTCTGCTGCTGTTACAGGGAAAGTTTTTGGTCAGGTCTAGACTGGCTCTGTAATACAGTACATACCAGCAGTTCAGCTGTGAGCAGATCCTGGGTTCATTTATAGCTGTGGCCTTGTGTCCCTGCACGTCTGCCTGGCAACTCCTAACTCTGCTGTTCCAACTACTCAAGCTCACCCACCTCTCAGACACTTTGGCCCCGTTACACTCTCACCATGTCTAATTACTAGATATACAGTAGTCTGGGGAATTTAAATGTAGGACATTCTTACATGTTAAATGTAGGCATCATTGCTGTTGTGAGATTTCTCCACCTGTGAATTAATCAGTTTTATCTCCTGTTGACTTCAGGTCCCTTGAGGGCTCCAATTGATGAAGAAAGTGGGCAACATGTGGAGCAACCTGAAGAGCAGATGCCAGACACTCTTTCATAACAACAGTTCTGGACCCAGTGAAATCAGGGTTGAGGACGATGCTGTCCACTGTGTGTTGGATCTTGGCCAGGGAGGAAGCTCAGGTGAGGCTCAGGCACCTCGGGCCTCCAGCCCATCACGAAGCCTCCTGCCAGTGCCAATGGTAACAGCAGGACGCCGCCATCATAACTGTGTGTCGGACATCCCTCAGATAGTAGAGATAACTATTGACAAGGACACTGAGGATGTGCGGGGGGGATCAGGGGGAGTTCCATTGGCTCGGAGAGACTCCTATTCCCGTCATGCTCCATGGGGGGGTAAGAAAAAACACTCATGTTCCACAAAAACTCAGAGCTCCCTGGAGGCAGATAGGCGGTCTGGGCGCTTACGGGGGAGTGGGAACCGTAGGGACAGGCGTTATGGAGTCAGCTCTATCCAGGAGATGAGCGACTCTGTATCAGGAGGACGCACTCTGAACGCTCGGTCTTTGTCCCAGCGCTTAAGTGATACAGTAGGGCTCTGCTTACCCTTGCCTGCTCGCAGGCGCTCCCGCTCCTCTAAGAACCCTGTCAGCTCCAAACGGAAGATTCACCTGACAGAGCTCATGCTCGAGACCTGCCCTTTCCCACCAGGCTCAGACCTTGCACACAAGTGGCACTTGATCAAGCAACACACAGCACCGGTCAGCCCGCATTCCTCCACTGCCCTACTGGATGCCTTTGACCCAGTCCACCCCTCTCCTGAGGATGAGGAGGAACGTCTGCGTGAACGCCGCAGGCTTAGCATCGAGGAAGGTGTGGACCCACCACCTAATGCACAGATCCACACCCTGGAGGCCTCAGTGCCAGGCTCCTCTCTCTACAAACTGGGACCAAAGATGGCTCCTGGCATGGGAGAGGCCTCTGGGGAAAGCCGGGCCTCAGGGGCTGCCAGCTCTCTGAGTGCTGGATCATCAGGGGCCTGTGGGCAGGTGTTGGGGGCTGCAGCGTCAGCCCAGGACTGTGACTCTGAGGAGGATTCGACCACCCTCTGTCTGCAGGCCAGGAGGCCCAAGCAGAGGCATGCCTCTGGGGATGGTCACCTGAGCCGTCAACAGCCCGGGCCCTGGAAGGTTCACACCCAGATAGACTTCATCCACTGCCTGGTGCCAGACCTGTTGCAGATTACAGCTCTGCCCTGCTACTGGGGCGTGATGGACCGCTATGAGGCTGAGGCGCTGCTGGATGGGAGGCCAGAGGGCACATTCCTGCTGCGTGACTCAGCCCAGGAGGACTACCTCTTCTCTGTTAGCTTCCGCCGTTACAACCGCTCACTGCACGCCCGCATTGAGCAGTGGAACCACAACTTCAGCTTTGATGCTCATGACCCTTGTGTTTTCCACTCTTCCACTGTCACAGGACTGTTGGAGCACTACAAGGACCCTAGCGCCTGCATGTTTTTCGAACCGCTGCTTACAGCGCCTCTCCATCGGACTTTTCCCTTTGGCCTGCAGCACCTGGCACGAGCAGCCATCTGCCGCTGGACCACTTACGATGGTATAGGCTCTCTGCCGCTCCCCCCTGCCCTGCAGGACTTCCTCAAGGAGTATCACTACAAACAAAAAGTACGAGTTCGCTGGCTGGAGAGAGAGCCGCCACTTAAGGTCAAATAGGGGGACCTTCTCCATTGCCTGTACACATTGCCTGAGGATTACAGAACTTGAGAAATTCCTCATTAGCCACTTAGAGGCTATACTGACATGGCTCTCTTTCTGGTCGGGGATGGAATTTAAATGTAACAAGCTATACAAGATTCATTCTAATCTTTGTTTTAGTTATTACTTACACTACAGAAAATACATATGATTATATTCAGTATAACGCTGTCTGGCAAGCACATGTTTTTGTGTTGAACAGGTTGTTTTGACAGGGAGGGAAGGCACAAATATCACTGCTTTGTGTCTTTTCTCTCCTGCTTTGTGCTAAATGTCTGCCTGATCCCACAACACCACCCTGCCTGTAGACCTGCCTGCATGCTCCCTTCTTCATCCCAAATTGCTATTTAGGAACACGAGGCTACATTGTACAGTTCACTTTGTGCTCTCTCTAATTTTTTTCCTTCCTTAGCTCGTCAAAGCACCTAGTGAAGCCCCCCACAAGAGAGTTTGGAAGGACCAGTGTGTAGGATTTAGTGGCATCTATTGTTAAGGTTGCAGATTGCAACCAACTGGATATCCCTCAACTCACCCTTCTTTAGAGCCTATATTGGCTGCTAAAAAACACCCCTAAAAACTAAGTAAGGTCCTGTTCAGAGCAAGCGTTCAGTTTGTCCATTCAGGGCCTCTGTAGGAACATGGCGGTGCAAAATAACAGGCTCCTTGGAAAAGGACCCAGGCCTTCCAAACAAATAGTGAGCTCATTCCAAGGCAACAAAAATTAATTTTCTTTATTTTCAGACCATTAAACAATAAAGAACATTGAACACTGATAAAAAATTAATTCTCAATATTTAAACTCAGTCATTAGGTCCCCCTTAATCCTACATGCTGGACCTTTAAGATGTGTGTGGGTTGTGAGGGGAACTGGGGATGCTATTGGTACATTGCAGTCAGAGCTTGTCCCATGGATAGAGCTACGTAAGGCACATTCTTTGTCATCTCTTTGCACGCATGAGCATTAGCTAAGACAGAGACAGAGACAGGGACATATTCTGGGAGGATCCGCAGAGTTCAGGACAGCATATCAGGGAAATTACTATCTAAAGACTATAGACTAGTCCCTATAAAATACTAGTTCCTCCTCAAGCAGTAATGGTGAATATTGAGTCATAAATCGGGTTACTGTGTCCTATTTCATGAGCAAGCTAAAATTGTCAACTTTATTCCCACTGTTCAGCTTTGCTTTCAATACAGGAGGGACGTATTGTAAAGAGATACTCTGACAGTCCTTGCCATTGTTACAGCCTTTAAAGCAGTCACTCATTTTTTTCACTGGCACCTCACACAGGCCCTGTACACGCTAATGTGCATTTATGCAAACAGTTCATTTGTTAATGTATGAAAAACATTTGAGCAGTCAGGTGTCTTTATGGAATTGTGTTATGGCTTCATTATGCTTATTGAGGCTTGTTAGAGGTATTGGGGGATTCATGGGAGAATCCCTATAGTCAAATATCATGAAAAATATCATGGAATCATAAAATCAAAATAGGACTTTCCTGTTTCAATACCTTTTTTCCTAAATTTGTATTTTTTTCATAAAACCAAATATATTGAGCTGTTTTTATATAGAGCACTGTGTCACTAACAGGAAAGAGAAGATATAGCCTTTTCATGTTAATTAATGTCCCCCACTTGCAGTTTAGTACTCAAAGGTCTCAACCCCAACAAATCCATTCAACTTTCAGGGGGTCAGCATATTTTTGAGAGCTTAGGTTTTTGGTTCTAAATGATTTTAGTTTGGCGACAGAAACACTTTACCAGCTGGTAATTTCTGTTATGTTCTCTTTATGAAGAGA
Source organism: Acanthurus leucopareius (assembly GCA_029814765.1). NCBI lineage: Eukaryota > Metazoa > Chordata > Actinopteri > Acanthuriformes > Acanthuridae > Acanthurus > Acanthurus leucopareius. Next base: position 4,486,406 of record JAQMCX010000003.1, on the reverse strand, counting down.
AAATAAGTGCAACAGCCCACGTGCCTTTGTAGAGAACCATTTATCTTTCTCCATTAGTTGTTGCTCCGACGTCCAAACCTAGAGTCAGATTTTCTTCCACACAGTCTGCCCAGATGCTTTCAAATGAGACTGAAGAGAAGAATAATGGTGTTCTAAACTCATGTCCTAATGATGCATGTAAAATTTTTGGTAACATACAATTTTAGTGGTGCTATGTAGAGGTTTTCCCAATGACTTATTTAAATGTGCACATTGACAAAATAATAAGTTTAACCAGCCAGTATTTCCTGTGCCACCAAATGAGCGGAGTGGCTTTCAATTGAGTGATTGTCTAACTGCAAACATTCTCAGTGACACTTTTTTAAATCTATATCAGACTAGTTCAAACTCTTAATTAGCAGTAAATACACACAACTTAGCTTTAAATTAAATCGATTTATTGAACATTTAATAGAACATGGGTCCAAGTGGTTGTGAGAGTATGAGACGGATGGAGACAGGCAGATTGGTCATCTAAAGGCATTAAATAAAAAATATCACTAATTAGAAAGTATGTAGATGAATAAACTGAAGGTTATTTGTAAAACTAAAACTTGTAGTCTGTGTATCTGAGCTCATGGTTCTATCAGCCAGCACATGTGTCGGTGGTTATTGTAGTTCTCATCAGTAAGGATGAATTACAGACAATTACCAGTTCTTTTCTATCCCCATTGCCATCTCTCTGTGACCAGAACTCTCGTTCAGTTATCATTAGGCTGAAGCTTGCTGGTGTGCTCACTGTTGTTGAAGCTAATATATTTTAAATTTACAAACAAGTAAACATTGTCTGTTAGACTGCTTTTCTTCACTAATATATTTATATCCCTCCAGGCTCTCACCTTCATCCTGAAATTCAACCCTGAACACCTTTTCCCTACCAAATCATTATCATATTTAAAGTTTTTTACCAGGCAGGCTACAAACTTTTTTTTTTTTTATGCAGGGGGTAAAAGATAATTAGTTTAGATATAAAGGTTAACGTTTCTCACAATACAGTATTTTTTATCTACTTTTATGTCACTGTAAATTAAGCAGAATATTCCCAACATTTCGTCACATGAACGTCCCATACATTTTCCACTGCCCTGCACTTTTAGTGAGAAAGCTTGAATACTGCATGTTTATCAACTGTAAGTGTAAGAGTTGCAGGAATGAGTGTTAAGCAGAGGGGAATAAGGTTGACAATTAAGTTGCTTGAATGTGCACTTTTGTTTCAGGATTTTTAAGCATCGACACTGTCAGAGAAGAAATGTGTATCTATTTGAAAACCCAAATTATACTGTCGTACTCACTGCCACCTGTCCATAATGCCACTTCCTAGCAATAGCACACAACTCTTTGCAGTGCCCCAGCCCTCTTGCAGGCACTAATCACAGGCTAATTTTACCATGTTGGGATTAAAATTTACTGGGAACTAAAAGAGCTACTCTGTGTTGCTTTATGGCTGCTGTGTGGCTGAGGGAGGCCTTTTTTTTTGTTGTTATTACAGTATATCCATCTGCTCTCTCTCCATCTGGCCACATCCCTAACATCCCTGTGCTGATGTGGAGGTGACTGTGGTGTAGAGTGAACTAAGGCCTGTTTGTCCTGCCCTCTAACTCTCTATCCTATCCTGTTAGGGCAACGTTAGACTAAAGTTAACATTAAGGAGCATGTGGAGGAGAAATGGAGCTCGCTCACTGAAAGCCCTGGCTTCCTGTTGTGGCAACTCCATGCTTACAGAGAGGGTAAGGGATTTGTTGAAGTAAATAGCACTTTAATTGAGTATTTGTGTTGTGCAGTACAGTTTGCAAGTATTAGGACAGTGACAGGTTTCTTGTTGTGTTTGCTCTTTACTTCAGCATATTGAATTTAAAATGACAACTGGGCTCATTGACAGCTGTTCATCCATACTGGGTGAACATGGTAAAAATTATTCAACATTTTGTGAAAAAAAGCCCCCACTTTTGGCAAATGTTCCAACTGAACAAACTTAAGTCATCATATTTATTAATAGTTTGAACATCTTTTGCTACATTTGCCACTAAATTGTTCAATACACTCATGAATGTGAGCAGACACTTTGTCCGTGGTGATGTCTCACAAGACCTTTAACTGCAGACATCTTTATTCTAGCTTGTCTTTGTAATTTTTTGCTTCAATCAGGCAAGAGAAACATCCTAAATTTGACTGAAGTTAACTGACTCGACCCTTGTTGGTTGTCTTGACTTTATATTAAAAATTATAGTTCTGACATTTCAGTAGTTACATTTCCCACCTAGTGTGTCTGATATGAACTTGAACACTCAAACTTAATAAAAGCTGAGATTTAGCACTTTAACCTTATAGTCATTGTGTCTTCACCAATATGCATCAGTACAGAGCCAAACCAACTAAACATTTCCCAGTGTCCAAATATTTCTGGACAGCACTGTTTGTGTTTTAGCTTAAGATAGCTTAAGATGGCGAGACTTGTGTGAGTGTTAAGAAAAAGCCGGTCGTCCTGAAATATTTCACTTATAATCAGGCATCGTGAGCCGTGTCGATGGAGTTGTACTCTCCACCATTCTGCAGACTTGGTGCATGCGTGTTTGTTGTGTGGAGTATATTAGTGTATGGACAGAGCCACACAGAGGGTTCCAGTGGAAGGGATGCAGAGTCGCCCGTGAGGGGTAATGACAGTGACTCCTATGAACAATGCCTCTTTGCCCTCCTGTCCCACACCCCTTAATCTCAGGCAGGCCCTTTGCAAGGAGAGTCCCCGGACCCTCTCAGCCCAGTTTTCCCCATGGGAAATATCTGAAATTAACCGTAGCACATGTTTGCCATATAACCCGTAGATTTAGGAGGAAAAAAAACAAACATTGTATGTATGATGAATGATGGAGTTATATAATTGAAGCCTGATGAAAAGAAGTTTTATTCTTCTGTGGTGCATTAACTGTCTGGAACACTAAAAACATTTGCACACACTTGTTATCTCACTACTTCTTCAAACACCTGCACTATCCCAGGTATTTACACATCCTCACCCACCCGCCATCCCACCCTTAGCCAGGGATGTGTTAATATGGACCACATTAAGCCAGCACCACCTGTCTGTGTTCCTCCCCCAAAGAAGGAGAATGTACAGATGGGTGTTTACATGTATATTCTGTGTTCTTAAGAGAAAACAAAATGCCGTGAATTGAGTTATTTTGACCTTAAATTGTCATTACAATGACACTATTGAGCTGCACTATTAGAGCCTCATTTGTGGCAAGAAACCACTGGGTCTGATCTGGATGAGAGACAGGCTCGTGTTGCTAGCTGTCCTGTTAAATTACAGCAACACCCCTGCATAAAAGACACCCAACCCCCACCTCGGTATGACTCGTGGTTTTAGCTCTTAGAGGACAAACAAAACAAAATAATCTATTTTAAACTTTTTTTTTCATATTCCCATATATATATTTTAGAAAGCTGGGTTAAGTGCTATATGCAAACAGAAAAAAAGATGTATGAAAGAACTATTATTTTCTTTATAACTTCTCCCTAATATGCAATGGAGTGTAGTGTAACAATGGCTGCAATCCTCTGTCACTTTAATGCTGTATGTGCACATTGGTTGCTGTGTGGATGTGGGTGCCGAGGCAACAGGACTTGACAATGATGGGAACTAATGGTTGTCACTCTACAGCACCGCCGGTTTCCCAGACTGCCTTATTCGTTCTGACCAATCACAAGAGCCCTTTTATCCTGGGCCACAGCCACTGCCACAGGCTGACCACGCTGTTGTCAGACGAATATCGCTGTTCCATTTTCTTCTGCTTTTCCTCGCTTTTTCTTTTCTTTTCTCCCTTTTTTTTTTTTTTTTTTCCTTCTTGCTGTCAGGTAGGATTTGGAGCGTGTAAATGGCATAATCATGTTCACATTTCACTGTCTGTTCTGTGTATCCGCTTCACCATTCAAAGAGGAAAAAAAACAGTCAATTTCCAGTATAACCTGTTCATTTTTAAGAGCCGTATGATGCGACACTTGTAGCTGTCACTCTTGGTGCTTGGCTTATGCTTCATTGTCTTAATATTCCAAAATAAACTGTTAAGTGTAATCCACACTGGCCCATGATATAATATTGAGTTTGGTTTGTTTTTTCTTCATCATGCTGTTGAATATTTTTTGTCGCATCTTGCAGGAATCTTTGTTGAGTTTTAGTTTTCTGTTAATATTCAAGAGACAATGGTGCTGGATCACTGACACCAGTAGCTCTGGATTTAGTTTATACCAGATATTTAATGGAATAGCATAAATGTTTATTTCCCTTAGCTGTTTCCAAGAGCAACATAACTCTGTAAAATCATACATGACACAATACCACATGCTTCCAATGTAGGGAAATCTAAATGTCATAATTTGATTTATCCACTTTAAAATCTAAAATTGAAACATCATACAAAGACTCTTGTATGGTCACATATGCCTTTTCTATTTTAATGCAAAAAGGATGTAAAAATAACCTAATTTTTCTGAATAGTCCAATTGAGTCCTCCCAAATATGACCTTATCAAGCAAATTACAAGCAAAGTAAAATGCATTGCTGCAGGCCTTTGTTGTGGCTTGGTAGCTTGAGGCAGCTCAACTAAAGCAAGTTCTTGAAAGAAGAAGGTTATTGTATTTTTACTAACTTTTTGAAAGATAATTGGAAAATAATTTTTAGTTACTGCAGATTGAGTTAATTTTCAGTCCAGGTTTGTATTAATTTGGATAATCCTGATGCACAAACTGAGTGTATGCATCAGGAACTAACAGTATACAGGAGACAAATACAGTAAAAGTACATCTATCTAAGTACATCTATCTATAAATATAGAAATAAATCTAATTAAATGGTTTAAAAAGTGTTAAAATATATTTTACTTCCAGGAACACATTTCATTCATAGAAAAACAGCACAGGATAGACTTGAAGTCTCTGGACTTACAGGTGGTACAATATTTTATGAGTTACAGTGTGCAGCTGATGGTTCAGCTTATCTCCCCAACAGACAGATGACCCCCTCCTACACCTCCCAACCGCCCACTCAGCCATACCCTCAGTCTCACCCTCCCACATACCCTACAGCTATGCAGACAGACCCGACCAAGCTGCCTGGAACTTCACAGTTAAGTATTTGTTCATTTGAAATGAAGTATAAATAGCATGTGGGTTATCGGTTTCAAGTTAGCTACCCAAGGCTTATGAATAATTGAAGCTCACCCAGGAGGAGGGTGAGGGTAAGGTTAAGCTAGCATGCAGGGCAGGAAACTTTATGTGGGCTCAAAGAGAGAACAAGAGACCAACCAAACTGAGTAACAAACTTATAAATTTACCAGAGAGCACTCGTACCCAGGCTCTCAAAAAACTACCCTCAAGTCTCTTGTTAAACTGTCTGGCACAACCAGAATAGAAACCAAGCAGTAAGTCTCCTGCAGTAAGTTGGGGAATCTAGAGTTGGATGTGGGTCACTGACGAGAGGAGGAGGAAGTTGAAAAGTGCAGATGATGAAGGTCTTGTCAGGTTATCAGAATGCCTAACCATCCAGATTTCATGTGAGTGTGGCCCAGTCAGTCCTGTCTGAGACGCCTCCTTATCAGCCCAGTGCGCTGGCCTCGACCATACACATCGCTCTATCTCTGGCTGGCATGTTGAGCTGCAATAAGCAGTTGTTGTTGGCAAGAGCATTAAAAGACTCGTCAAGGGTGAGAACTATCACACTGCTATCAAGATAAATGTTTTTTTCCTTGCTCTTTGCCAAGAACATTTTTTTCGTGTTTTAATGTCATTTGATGAGGGTTCACACAAAAATACAAAACTACTGTGCTTTTTGATGTATTTAACACACTTAAGTAGCCTGGTTCAACATTGCTTGGCTCCGTACAAAGGTAACAATATCTGTCAGCACATCTAAAGCTCACTAATACAATACAGAGAGCCAAAATGAAACAGCAACTTTAAGATTTTGTCCTAGAAGTAGGAAAATCTCCTTCAAAATCCCACCAACCTCATTAATATTGTAAATAACAAAAATCCAGCCTTGGATCATGACAGTTCTCAGCATTATGTTGTGTGGTTCACTATTCATGTTTAGGTAAGGCTTGAAACTTTTTAAAAAACAATTGAACTTTTGATTTTGGCCTCCTTTGACACACTCTAAGTTCTAGACTATCACAGTTAGGGATCACAGGACATAAAAGAGCCGAGTCTGTATGTGAGTTTGGGGGCCACATCAGCTCAGATGCATCTCTCACAGCTGGACTAAGGTTTTCATGTTTATGGACATCAGAGTCTATATAAGAGAGTGTTGGAGAATATTAATGTTCATGGACTTTTACCAGGTCACTATGTCAGGAAAACTCTAAAGCAAGCTGTAGATGTTTGATGGCTGACTGACAAACACTTATGTGACTTTAGTAAAATCCATCTTTTTGAAAAGAATTTGTTGAAAGGAATTTCTTTGAAAATTTTAAAGATTTTTTGGTCATTTTTGTGTCTATCATATAGTGGACAGTAGGCTGTGGAGGTAGATCTGAAACACAAGAATGGAAAGGGGTGATACAGCAGGTTTTAACTTCAAAGAAGGTAACAAGGTAATTTGTATGACTTTTTGCTATACAGGATTGTACAATGAAATGACAGTTTGAAGCATTAAGGACTACACACATAAAATGTATGGAGAATTGAATAGGATAAAAAAAGAGTAAGCAACCATTTCTTTATGTACCTGTAAACACATGAAATTAATTAATTTTTGGGCCTTTTTGGATTTGTGTTTGCAGGAATGTAAACAGCAGCCAGCCTTAAACAGTGTGTATTGAGCTACAGATTTTAATTTGTCTCAGAAAATGGCTCAATGAGAAATTTTACTAAGTTATAGAAACTAGCAGGACGGAGACACCCCGGAACGTGACATCATGACTTTGACTCTCAATAAGGCTAGAAACAGCTGCCGTTTAGCTTAACTTGGCTCATATTCTGGGGAAAAGGGAGAAAAACTGGCTATGACAAAGACAACAAAGTCCAACTACCTGCACATCTCAATCTCTGTGCATGTTTTGTCTAGTATGTTAATTTGCACAAAAACTAAAGCAGCAATTGTTTTTTTTTCATATGCAGTTATTTGTGCAAGGCCTTGAACAGATTAAGCATAACATTGAAGTTAGTGAGAGTTCAGAGATACTAGTGAGCAAATTGTGTAACTTTTGCACAAAGTCAGACGAGCAGTTTCCATTCTTAATGCTAAGCTAAGCTAAACTGCTGCTGGCTAAAGCTAAATGTTTACCGTACAAACTTGATAGCAGTGTTGATCTTTTTATTACATTTCTTTGCAAGAAAGTGTTTCCCAAAATCCTGAACTATTCATTTATGAATTTTTTGGCACTAAAGCTAGTAAGGTCAGTTTAACAGGCCCATTTTCTAAAAACGTCAGCAGTGTGTGGGTTAAAGTTTCCTACTGTTAGATTTCCTTGGGCTCATCTGACTCCTGTCCCACTTGTGAACTAGTTGGGCTTTTCATTTCCTTCACTTCACATGCTCTGAGCCCACATTTCTCCAGACTCCCACAGTGCTAAGCTCAGAGCTCAACACAGATACACACCACATGACTCCCTGCATGTTATCTGCACGCAAACTACAGTAACACAGGCAAGAAGAGGAGGACGAGGAGGAAGAGCTAAGGGAGAGGGATCGCACAGAGTAAGAGACACTGCTGCTGCTTTTCTACCGTTGGAGAACTGCCAAGTCTGTGGCGGCAAAGTGAGCGTTGACCTCCAGTTAACCTTACGTAGGCGCACGTAAATAGACAGGCGCGTGCTCACACAAGGCTTACATCCATATGGAAAGTTGACTCCCCACCTGTCCAACATCTGCTGGCCAAATGAAATCCAGGTTCCGCGCACATAACCTGATTAAAGTCAAAACCACATTTATACCCCCCCTCCTCCATCTAAACCACGCTTCTCCTCGACATCCCTTTCCTCAGAAGTTGGACAATGTGAACAGTCAGTGAGCGGCATCTGGACTGACCTCTTTCTTTCTTTATTTCTTTCTTTCTTTCTTTCTTTCTTTTTTTTGGTTCTCTGGCAGAGTCACTGGAAAATTTCAGTGGGCACGTCCTGTTAATTCGGCTGTCTTTCCCTCTCTTTCACTCTTTCTCATTCTCCAATAATGTCTCCTCCCTGATCCTATCTCAGTCTGGTTCTATATATATCTATGCATGTGCATGCATGCATATCATGGGTATGTTTTGATTCCGAACATATCCGGTTCAGATTGTAGGGTTCTAGTATGTCTATCCTCTTCATTCCCTCTCTTTCTGGGTCTCTGCTCTGATTTCCACCACTTTTCTTCTCTCCCATTCCCCTGTGTCCTTCTCCTCCAGTGCAGTGTATCATTGCTGCTTGGCTGGCCTCTGCGTAAACCCTGGGCTCGATGAGCAGCCCTGCTTACTCTCACCCTCGGCCTCCCTGTCGCTCAGCGAGCCTCCGGAAAGTTCTCCTCGCTCAGAGCGCTGGCATCAGGAGCTGAATCCATGTATGTGTTTATGGAGTTCTGACAAATTCCTTCCTCCTTGCTTTCTCTGTTGCGTTGCAGACTTGACATGCAAGCATTATATTTAATCCCTCATTCCCTGTGCAGGCAGAGGCAATGTGGTGGAGGAGCCATGGGGCCCTGGAGCTGGAGCTATGGCCTCTGTGGTGGCTGGTGCACCATTATGGAGGCAGAGGGACAGGCGAGCGATGGGCTCAGATAGGTCTTGTGGTGGAGCTATGGGATATGTGGTGGAGCTGTATTTTCTTATGGCAGGGTACTGCCTGGGTCATTGGCATTGGAAACACTGCTCACTCTTTAATTGATTGAATTATGAATAAGTTGCTCCAATCCACCAAGTATTAGGTTCTCCAGTAGATACTGAAAAAACAACTCAGGCTGTGACTACTTCTGTGTTTACAAGACATAGTTGTACTAAGGCACATTACAGCTTAAGTAAAACATAAAAATGCATAGTTAAGTTGCCACACATAATGGTGTACCACATATGGTGCTATAAGTATAAATCAGTCCCATAAAAACACTGTTAGCAGACAGTTTTGCCTCTAGTTTGGGATCAAATTACAGTTGTAAAGAGTCTGGGTCCTACATCTCTAGTTTACTAGGTTGATTTTTTGAGATTTCACATGACCTCCAAAATGCAACCAAATGAATTCATCTTTGTCAATTAAAGTCCTTTGGACCCCTGATGCAGCCCCACTGGTCTTTTACACCACAGAATTCAAACAAAACTAATGGCCGCAGTGTGCTTCTAACAGAGGGTTTGTGAGATCATATGACAGCATCTGGAATTACAAAACTAGTATTTATATATATACTTTATACTTTAGACACAGAGTGAAAACACATTGTACAAGTTAGTGTGCTTAAAGCACACTGAGACCTCCACTTTAAGGTCATGCTAGCAGCAAATAGACCAATGTGCTCTAACTCGCAGTGATATTGTGGCCACTTATGTTTAGCTTAACAAGCTGGAAAACAGAACACAACACAATCAGCAGTCTATTTATACATTTAGCAGCATTAGCTTTTATTTGGAGTTGTGTTTGTGGCCCAAATGCTACACTATGTGTTTAGAAAGGATGCTAATGAAACTGGTGAGAGTGAACCAAATGGTGAAGTTGCAGGTTATGATGCCAAAACAATGAGCTGAGATGCTAAAAAGTTCTATAGAGCTAAAGGAAACTAAAGAGCCTTAAACCAGCTGAATGTCTCATAGATTCTTCTAGCCTTCTTCAAGCCTGGTGTCTGAGGTGGTGCTAAAAATGCAGTTAATCATTTTGCTGTAGCAACTCTGGTGAAATGCAAAAAGATCCTGTACAGTCTTAACAATAAAAACCATCAGCAGCTCTGTCCCTTTTTTTTGTCATGGTGTCTGCTTGGCTGGGAGCGAAACATGAAAAAAGACCAAGACAATAAGAGGGGATCAAGACAAGACAGCAAGAAAGAGACTGTCTGGCGGTTTCCTGTCTGTTTTGGCTTTCCAAGAAGAGTAATCAGCTATGGGTGACCACAATGGAGCCCAGAGGCTTTTCATCCAGGCCTGAGGGTCTAAGCCACCACTTAGCTATTACACTGGCCCCTCTCTCTTTCTCCCAGTGACTCACCCAGCTGTTGTCACACCACGGGGCACCGGCTATATGACCGCAACCCACCCAGGTTGTGGAAGGTTCACTTGTTTTGTGAATGTGTTGACATATTTTGTCTGGCAGAGCTGGTCTCCATACACTGTTTACAGGCTGCTGACATGTTTTATTTTGTCGGGCCTCTATGACACATGTAACTCTGCTCTGAGGATATAAACACAAAATATGTGTGGCATATCTGTGGCATTCAATGATCTTCCTCTAAAGGGATGTTGTAAAGGAATGCTTACATTACTCTAAGTCAAGCACTGTGTCCGACTGCAGTTTTATGCTTCTTTTAGTGAATATTTTCACTTTGACTCTACATTTGTACACAGTCTCATTCTTATCTATGTTATATAAATAATGTTTGTTTTCAAGAAAAAGGGTTGTGACCAACTGACTCTATTCCAGGATGTTCCGTTAACCACATTCAGTACTTTTGCTTTTGACAGAACCTTTATTATCAAGCATGCCCATAGTTTGGTTTAGTGGAATTTTAAAGTAATTTTAGCAACTGTTTTTTCTAGTACTTGTTTCACTGGAAAGGATTCTTGGAGCTCTATTCTCGGCAATGCCTGGCTTTACATCCTGCATGGGAACTGTGACCTCTGGTCACAACTCTTCTATTTACCTGATTATTCCATGTTAATCTGTCCAAGTTTGTAAGCACATTTCCAGACATCATCCATTTCCCTTGAGTTCTACAATTCAAGGGAGAATAATAAATGCTTATTCTGGGTCAATGCAACTTGGATTTTTTCATTTTTGTAGTTTTGGCTGGCGTTAAAATAACATTGTTCTTATTTCTAATAATAACATGTAGGGACTCACCAAGTCACTGTATATGCTGAGAACATGTCAATATTGTTACAAAGTCCAACTAGGCAAGAAGCAGGAGCAGTGAGGAGATTATATGGGTTTTAAAACTTTACTCTGGTAATTTTCTCAAACTTTTGTCAATGATCGATGAATGTATCCTACTCACAAGTATTATGGGTCAATCTAAAGCCTGATACATCATATTCCTCTGTACTGTGTAGCTCCATTGTTGTTTACCAACTATTACAAACTCACATTCGCAGACATAAACACACAAACTATCTTTTATTTAAATTAAATCTTACATACGCTGTCATAAACACCAAATGTGTAATAATGCACAGTTGAAAATAGTCCCCGACTGATGCACTTTTTGCTCCTGTTTCAAAAACATTTGCTAAAAAAATACAGTTGTCAGTTGTTCTATGAAACTATTAACTCTGTTTTTTTTACATTAATCTATTTGTGTAAAGATTTGCTCCTTCCAAAGAAATAAATGGTGACTATGGCTGAAAACCACAAACAGGCTGTGGAGGTATGAGAGTGTTGAGAAATAAACTAACACATCATTTATCTTGGGTGTTTTCATAGGATCATTTGACAGTAACAAAATTGTAAAATAATGCAAGCCTCAAATTACCCAATTGTATGCTAATTTAGCCAAAAAGACTTGTATTAGGGCAAAATAATAGAATTTTTAACCAAACTGTCTATTGTAAACATCCATCTCAGTTTACAGATTTCTGTGGTTCACATTTGACATTCCACTGTTATTATTTGCATTTACTATTTTACTGTGCAATGCAAGATAATTACAATATTGTCGTCATGCTATCTTTCATTTTTCCCCCAAATAAAGTGGTTTAAATAACAAAGATTAATGTTGGAAAATAATGGAAAATGAAGAGCCAGAACTATGAAAATGAGACCCAAGATGTAAAAAAATTATTCTCTTAAAAAGTAATCCTGGTACGTACCCATTACTTTACCTATCTGTTACAACAAATGTATCAATTTCTGCTAAACAAAGGGCATTTCAAAGGACCAACCTCACCTCAGTGTTCTGGGCCTAGTGACTGTAAACCTACTCTGAAATGCCATTGATAAATCAGATTAGTGGCATGGAGAACATGAAATTGGATGAGCTGAGATGCTCCAGCTGTCTTCACGCTGTTCCCTGTCACAGGTATTATAATACTGCAGATGTAGCTCTTTACATGAATGCGGTTCATCCACACTTAGCATTCATAACACTGTATTGTTTTCAGTCTGCTGGGTCAGAGCATAGGTCAGTCACTGCACTTCCCTCTGCAGCTGCAGCCATGCTGTTAGACACATTGCCTGAATGCACACAGTCATTCTACTGCCTGTTGGATGTATATTTGTAGAGTGATCTGTATAGTCTACTGTCCCAATGTTGTCTTGCACAGCATGTGAGGTCTCATGTCTCTGCACCATATGGTACAGTGTCGTATACACTATAAAAGCTGTCAAGATGATGCAGACGGGTTTGCCAGGGAAGGTGGATACACGAAACACACACACAAGCAGTCAAACAATCGTAAACCTACTGTGATGTCAACTATTGACTTGCAAAGTACTGACAGCATAACTGATTCTATCTATTTTTATTGCAAGTGACCATGTTTGTATGAGAGGGTGGAGCTGAGGACTAAACACATTCCTACGCCTCGGGATTGTATGTGACTGAGAACCCACGGACATACTGTGGTAGCAACTTGTCAATCACAAGGTAGCCGTACTCTGAAACATAATGACTTTATCTGTCTTATTCTAAATGGGACCATGACTTTCTAAGTAAACTTTATGCTGTAATGATGAAGACTTGAACTAGCATTTGAGAAAAAGTTAGCTGAGATAATAAAATTATTATTTTTATTTAATTTGATTATTTTCTCATAAATTAACAAACAGTCAGACTTCTTTTTGCAGCTAGTGGAGGGCTTTAAAATGCTGACCATATGAAAGAATACAGATTTAAGGCACTTCTGCTTTTTAGACCAGAAACTCCTTCCACTATTATACTGTCTGTAATCATGAAACTGTAGCTGTTCATCCAGGCAGCAACAGTAACATTAAGTGTGAGTGTTTACAGAAAAGTAGTAACAGTTTGATGAGATTGCAGGATTTCTTCTTTTAGCTTAATGAGGTGACTGTGTTTCCTTGTTGTCACTCAGTTGCCAGTTTATGAGATGCACCTTGTTAAATTGTCTGCAGTATAAAACAACAGCTGTGCAATAATTCCTAGTTATTGACTGCGTTGTATTGGTTACAGTGAGAGTTGTTTATAATGTTCTGTACTCCCCATTTGTGTCCCTGCGGGTAGATGAAGTATTGGAAACACTTGTAAGTATAATACAACACAATTCAAAATCAACACAAGCAGACTCCAAAATGTTCTTAAAGTTGAGCCAAAACCTCTCAAAAAACTTTATTTACAACTTTTCTTGAATTGCTGTTGACTGTATCACTCATAAACTGGCGGCTCAAAGTATGCTATCGTTAATGCAATGCTGATGCTAGTTTGTTGCATTAATGATGCCTCAGCCAATGTCTGTGCTCCCAAGGCTGATAAACAAATTATGTCTGTAGACTCGTTTGCAGGTGGTCCCGTCACTGTGGCTGCTGTGGAACAATGTTAGTGATCCCCTTGTGAGTTTTTTTGGAGGGTGATAAAAAAGATAGTTTTAAGCTCTGTTATATAAACTCTCAAGCATCTCGCTGTAAGCGTTTGAAATTTCCCCAGTCACCATCATCTTTTCTAATGTTAACACATTTCTCCCATTCTAAATGGCAGTAAGTCAAACTTTAAACCATTACTGAGTTGCATTACATGTCATTATGCATGGAATAATGTTTCTGACATTTTGTATCCTGCTCTCCTAAAATCTAGTCATATTCTGAAGTCTGTAGCATAACTTTGATTAATAAATAATCCCATCTAAAACAACATTAGTTAATAATTCCATTTTAAACAACACAATATTGTTTAAGACAAATACGTACAGTAGATTTTAATGTGTATCGAATTATTCTATTCCACTTTTCCTTGTTTTGATATCAACATTATCAGCTACTGGTGGCCTTGTTCAATAACTATCCCACTGGTCTTTGAATGCCTCATATTATTTGACCACTAATCTACACGAGAGGCCTGTATATCTGCACCTCTGATAAATGCTCTGGCTTCATCAGACTGTTATGGTGAAAGTGAAAATAACATGGTTGAAAAAAATTATGATGTTTTTAAAAACAGTGCAAGATATCATGTTACTGCTATATTTTTGAACATTAGAAAGTAGAGTTTAGCATTTGGATTTTTAGTTACAAGTCACCACTGCCCTGTACCAGTGTCAGGAGAAATTTCTGTACATTTTGAAGTTGGTTTTGAGTCTGACATGGCTGTAAAAAAATGACAGGGAGAGGGATTTGGGGGGTCAATTGTTTGTTGAGAAACAATTTTTAATAGCCTTTGTAGAATAAAGTTAAATTCTTTAAGTTTTCTAAACAGCGTCCCTCTGTTGGCTGAACTGCTGATTTGCTTCAGGAACATGTAGAATAATTAAGCCAGCTGTTTTTGCTTGTTTGACAAGACAATTTTAGGTGTCAGCCCTAAATAAATGCAGTGGTGAATCGCAGCCCCGGGGTCTTTTGGTTAATCTGGTGTGAGTGTCCTGTGAAGACATGGACAGTTCACAAGAGACCTGCTGTACTTGGGTGTGTGAGGAATGGTGTGATGGTGGAGGCTAAGCAGAGTGTTTGAGACTGCTTGTGGTCAAAAGCACAGCGAGCCCTGCAACAGGAAATGACAGAACTCAACGCAGAGGCTAAAAATAATGCCCGTTGTTAAGGGAGAATAGAGCCGGGGAGGCAGCGGAGTACAGCAAATATTATTTCAATAAAACCACAGGCCCAAAACCATGGCCTTCTTTTCAGAGAAAAACCCAGGTGGCTGCCAGGGGAAAAAATAAAGTGAGGACAGGAGAGGGAGAGGTGAGGAGTTGAAGCTCTCACAAATGAAGTCAAAGGTTGGGCGTTGATGATGGGTGGGGTGACAGGGGGGTTTTCTAAGTAAAATTCCTGTGAAGTTTTGCCACAGTGCACTGACTCACAGAGGACAACACACACTTTTTTGGGGTCTTTTCGCAATGGCTTCCACCACCTCTTCCCCTCACTTCACTATTGTTACCAAGAGAAGGAGGGAGAGGGAGAGGGAGGAGGGGGCACTGAAAGCTGTAACGTTGGCATCAAACTGACACTAACGGCACTCCAGTTCACCTCCCCCTTTCCAAGCCCCACTCATACACACTCATACACACTGGCAAGCTCAACACACCCTGGCACTCAGCGGTGCCGAGCTAAGAATGGAGCACTCCTTCGGCTCACGCAATGTGGTGTGCTGAAATTTCCTGCAATAAAAACGTGATTGGGAAGATACCCATAAAAATGTGTGAGGAAAGAGTCGAGAGCCTGCCAGCCAACAAAGAATGAGAAAGCAAAAAGAGGAGGAGGAGGAGGAGGGGGGGGTGGAGGAGAGGAAGGCAGGAAGGGCTGATGTAAAAGGGGGGGGGGGGTGTAGAGAAAAGCAGGAGGAAGAAAAGGATCAGGGAGGAGAGGTTTAGAGATATTCTCACTGACCACTGGATACCCTGCCACCCCTCTGCATGCACAAAAAAACCCCCAAAAACTGGCTTTTTTTGCGCTCTCTCTCTCTCTCTCACTCCTCTCTTTCTCTTTTTTTTCAGATCCTGTTTTCATTTAGCACATGGCAGCGCTCCCTCAAACTCTTGAGTTTCCCAAACCAAAAGCTATTTCCTGATTCACTCCCTCTCACATATAATTATTCTGCTGGACCGTGTTTCTCAGTTCTTTTTTCAGGGCTTCTTTTCCAGCACTGCCTGTTCTGTACTCGGGGTGACATCACAGCCTCAATGGGGCAAAGGCGGCCCAGCTCATAGTCTTTAGGTCAGAGGTCAGGGCTGCTCCCACTCATTTACACATACTTAATCCCTTTTTGTTACATGTAGACCTGATGTCATTTTATGAAACACTTTTGTATGGGATAATGCAATTTCCCTGAGTCATATTTCCTTGAATGCAGTCATTTAAGGTTAAGGACTTATATCACTGAAGAATATCTTGGAGTGAACCGTGCACAGTTGTATCAACTGTACATGCACACTTGTAACTTTTTGGGTGTAGGGGTGTATGAAGGGAGCTCGGGTTGTTTCAAGACATTTTCTGAGCTCAAGTGGGTCACATGGTTAACATGTTAAGGGCCCTTGTTAAAGGCTGCGGTATTCACCCCATAAATGGCTGCATTGTTCCCATTCACACAAGAACTTGCTCATGCACTGAAGCTTTTTATGCCATAACTATTCTGAATCACTCATAATATGCCTTCAAATCTGCTTTTAAAAGTGCATACTCAGTCACACAGGGCCTTAATGGTGCATTTAAGCTACGCAACCTGTGGTCTGTATGTTTTCTAGCCCCTCTCTAGTCTTTCTGCTGGTGGTGTTGGCATTGTTATGCTGCATTGAAACTAGACTTTTCTTCCTGCCAGCTGTGTGCTTTTGTCCTCGTTCCAGCTGTTTGGGTGTGGCTGCTGCTGGCACCATGAAAAACCTCCACAGACTCAAGGAAGTTGTGCTCATTAATTAAATGGTCGAGATGAGGCCCCTCGAGGACAGGCACGCTGCAAAAAGTAATTGTATGTATGTGTTATGTGCATGCTAACACAATGCTAAGGCCAGGGAACTCATATGCAGGTTACAATCTACTTTTGCAAGGGAGAAGATGGTAATGTACAACATTTAAAGTTGAGCAGTCTCTTAAATAATATAAACACCATGTATCAAACAGCTGAATTGTATTGAAAAGCAGTTCCCTTTTGCTCTACAGAAGATTTTAATGTTTTCAGGTGCATTGTTTGGTTTTGTGGCCCACAGCTTAACTTTTTTGACCACTTATCAGCCTTGTTCTCAGCAGTAGGCAGCTGTTTTTAGCAACTCTAGACAGTAGCAAGACAAAGTTAGCTACTAGCTTGTGAATGTGTTTGAGCTAAAAACTGCCAAAAGTAAGGTATTTTTATGAAGAGCAAAACAAAACATAACTGAAAAGCAAGTGAATAGGGGGCTTATGTTAAACAGGTGCCAAAAACATAAGTGCTACTTGTACTTAGTGCCTGAATGATATTAACCATGATGCTAATATGTTAGCAAAACCGTTTTGTAACCAAAAAAGGAACAAATCTTAGCTATTTTGCCTTAAAACTTGCAATTGAGCAAGATTACTTAAAATGTGAACAACTAATGAAATAATGCCAGCAATAAATCTGACAGTAATAACTTGTTTCCAGTTTTTCACGTGCAGTTCTATGCCAAATTTTGGTAGACACTAGGTACTGAATACTTAAACCTATTTATTTGACCACAAGTGATTAAAATAGGTCAAATCAATGGTCACTCACTTGATGCCAAACACATAGAGTAAAGCTTTAGGGTAACATGAGAAGAACAAATTACATTTAGTGCAATATTTATGACATCCATATTTAAAACAAAATCCAATCATTTGCATGGAACTGTGGTATTGCTTTATTGTCAGATCAACTTTGGTGCACTTTTTACTTGCAAATTTATACTGTGGACCACAAATAAAACTGCCTTGACTTTATTAACCACATAATGGGTGGTCAAATTGTTGGTCAAATGAGTCCAAAGTGCTAGAAGCTGTCCAGCACATTCAGTTTTATATGATTCTCTGGCAGAGCAAAAGTTGCAATATTAGAAGAATAGTGGCATTGTTTGAAGTCAGTTTGATACAGGGTCAAATAAATGGCATTAATAGATGTTCTTTATTGTGTTCTTTTTTATTTTTGGATTTTCCCTATGTGTTTCAGTTTGAGAACGGCCAGTTCCCCTCACACTGCACGCTTTCACTCCTCCATTCCAAAGCGACCACTTTCCACATCAGTGATGTAGCCAGTTTGACAACTGTAGCTTCAAATGCTTTAATGGCAAGAAAGGAGACAAATATGCATTGTTGGAGACAAAGTTATATCTGCCTTTGGCTTGGAACCTCTTCACTCAAAAGTTGCAAAAACTCAATTTCTCTGACAAAAACAAGCGGAAAGAGAGTAAGACAGCATAAGAATATTTCTGTCTTGTTGCATCAGATATCTAAGTAGATGATTTGCTGAAGTGTGCAGTGTATATCTGATCTGCAACCTTGAAAAACCTTCTAGCTTCCCTCCTCATGTTTTCACTTATAGCATTGCTAAGAATAGCCTGCAGACCAGACTACAATATGCAGTGTAATCACAGAAGAAATCCTATACCACTCTAGAGGTCATACGGTGAGAATGCAAATGATGATCTGACCTGAGAGAGCACATATGAGTTTGCACTTCAAAATAGAGCCAGCATGTGTGTTAAGTTGGAAAGCATGCATGTCTACATGAGTGTAAGTATGTGCATGTGTGACTACATGTTGATGATGAACATTCATCTGCTCTGCGCGGTTGGTTTAGCATGCCAAGGGTCAAAGTAGGGCTTAGCCAAGATGACCATGATATAACGGCAAGAGCATAGTAAAGACATGCAGGAGAAACAGCAGGCAGCTTTATTTATACCAGCTGCCTTCATCATGGTTACAACCAACAAGATGCCGACACACCCTTTCCATGAAAAGCAAGTTGTTGCACAAGAGGAAGTGCTTAACAATCAATGCAAATAGATGCTTACTAACATGGTTGCACAAGTATGAAGACATACATTCCTTAAGCATGGTATTTGGGATGTGGTGAATACAAATTTTTTTTTGTAATAACTCACAGTAAAAGAAAAAAAAGATTATTTTAAAACATTTTTAAAAATAAGTTTTTTAATGAATGGGTTTGGGATGATGTCCTATCGACCATATTGCTAATTCTCCCTTAACAGTCTCATGATAGATCAGCAACAGTCCCCTTGGCATGTCTCCCCTTGGTCTGTCAAGCTTTGGATTTCTCTGCATGATTAAGCTGTGCCCACGGGTCTGTAGAAAGAGAGATTCTCCATATATAAACAGTTCTCAAACCACATTACAAAGGTAAAAGTTTAAGAAATATTTTTTTGCGTAACATTAATTGTAAATGTTGGCATAAGAGGCTCAGTTAACTATCTAGTGATATTTTGTAAGTAAAACAATAACACAACCTCTTGTCTTGTTTGTCATAGAGAATATAATACTTAACATAATACTTTTATCATACTTATAATACTAGGACTAACCTGTTCTACAACTGCAATGCAAGAACAGTGCTGTCTCTGTATTTCCATGTCTTCAGCATTGCTCATTGACTAGTGTGGATGCTTATTACCTTGGACATGTAGCCATTCATATACAGTATAACCTATGAAGCCATTCAGTGCACAGTGCATCTTTCCGAGGTTTCGATTTTGAAAAGTCAGTTTGAAACATTAAAATGTCTTCACAAACTGCTTTTGTAACCACCTCATGGAATTAACATTAGCTCGGTTAGCTGGCTAGCTACAGCTGATAAACACGACTAGCAACAGTTGTCAGTTCAGTTTGTTATTATAGCCTGTCCCGTCTCTATGACACTGAGCTGTGGAGAAAAGGTGTAGCTGCACCCATTATCATTCTAACATATGAGGAAAACCATTCTGGCTCGGTTTTAATTATTTATTTACCATTCACAATGGCCTTGGGTGGGGCCAAGTGCAGACAGCCGCAATGGTTTCTTTGCAAATGGTAACACACAGATGGCATAAAGGATGAAGAATGAGCACGCTTATAACAATGATCTCTGTGCAATGAATCAGACTACATTTTGTTCAGCAAAATCGAAAGGCACAAAAAGAAGGACATTCTTAGGCTATGTCTGAAATTATACATCCATTGTTTAAAAATTGACAAAAAATTAATAATATTTGATAAAGAGAGCATGGCGTGGCAATGTAGCTAAAGCTTAGAAATTATAGGTATGTATTTAATTTATCTATAGATATTTCATGAAAGCATGTTTTCACTACTAAATTCTGCATCTTTGCAATAGCTTAGAGTTTAGGGACTTGATGCCGTACACACAATAATTAACTTCTCTTGCTCAAGGTCTCCAAATCAAAATAAAAAAAAAACCACAGTTAGATGATGTTATGAAGTAATGTGGGATCATGGGATTTGTTCATTTAATTGCTAAACAGCCACCATTGCAGATAAAGATCTATCTGACTGACTTGCTCTCTTACTGATGTTACCCTGGGAGTTAGCAACAGACGACCAAATGAAATACACAGATTACCCTGAGTTTGGCTGTTGTCAGAACCATTTCAGATCATGTAAATTACACTAATAAAATGTATGGTTAGTTTTACACATATAAAGGTGAAAATGTTACACGTTTTACATTTTAACATAGTGACCCTGTTTAAGGAGAAGGGTTGAGACAGAGGTATCATGAGAGGTGTTGTGAGGAAACCAAGGTGAAGAGAGAGATGTAGAAGGAAGATAATTATATCATGCCACTTTCCAGCTCCTCTAGGCCATTTCCTCCCCTGTGGCAGCGGATAAAGGCAGGGGTGGGGTGGGAGGGTTGGATGCAGAGTATCATGCTCGAGCTTGGGGAGTGCCTTTGAGGGCCACAGGAGGACTGTGGAGCCAATAAAAGCCTGTCAGGGAGGGGAAACAGGACACCACCAAGGGAGTCTGCAGGAGGAGCATCCAGACTACAGCTCTGCAAATCCACTGGCCCTCCCTGCCAAACAGCTGAACCTCGAAAACCTCAGGCAGGGCAAGCTGCCACACGCCACCATTGTCTCAATCACTCTACAATAAAGCTGACATTTTCATGGAAGTGCAACCGAAACAGCAAAAATAATTGTTCGTAGAATTTCATATAAAGCTGCAGTTAAGAAGTATAAGAGCATTTTTACAGTATTTTAGGTTATAGTGCTAAGAAACTGTTCTGTCTGACTTGCTATGTGAGACATGATTTGCAGGGCGAAGAACAACCTGTCCAGTCTGAACCTGGCATTCTTGGCTTATATCAGCAGCTTGGAAAGATGAGATTCCCAAAGCGCAGGCTAATATGATGGCCTAGACGTCATAAGAGAACACTGAGTACTTCTTCAGACACATGGGCACTGAGAGGGTGGTACTGCATACTGCACCATCTGCTGAGTCATAATGGGCGCAGTGGTTCTCACCTCACCCTGCAGACTGGCCTAGCGGTCAGACAGACAGACCTATAACCAGAATAAATTAGGTTGTAAATGTTTTAAGAAGACCAGTCATACTCTGCTTTGATAACCATATGTATTGTCTTTGACCAAGAAAATGAAAATTATTAAAAATTACATTTTTAAGTATAAACAATGTAAGCCCAAAAGCTTCCAAAGAACAATGCTGAAAGTAGAAAAAACACAACATTGATGAGGTTGTAATATCAGAAAACAAAATAATAAAGCACTGCTATACTTAGATTCCACCTGTAGAAAAGTTTGCACAGTTTAACCTGAGGGCAGGTTTAAATAGAAAGGTCATGTTGTTACAAAAATACTTTATCAAATCAGATGTAATCAAATCAGCTGTATTTAATGAACCTTTATCTAAATCTAATAAGACAGGCAGTAATGCCATTAGATGCCTCAGGGTGGCGTGTGTTCGAAAACTGATAATGCAGTGAATGTTTTGTTTTTTTAGAACTAGCTGGGAACATTTTAATAAAGTTGATTGTTGACATCACCTTTTTTCAAAATGAGTTCATCCCATGTCAAAGCACAGAGAAAAGGACTATTTGTATGATAAGTCTTGTGTATAAATAGATGTAACTGTCAGGTTAAGAAAACAAGGATCCTGCTGACAGCAAGCTCCACTTTAAATAGAACAAGGTAGAGGAAGGAAGACGAACTTCTAGATTTGAGTTGAAGTGACAAAGTGAAAGTGTGAAAAGGTGAAAGTTGAGGTGAACATCACACTTAAAGAGACTCTTTAAGAGGAGACTGATAAACTGAGTGTTTTTTTTTTGCTCATAGATCATTCTTTCTTTAAATTGGTCGCAGGCTGATGGACTGGACGGATGCATGTGGTTCCTGTGGGAAACTGTCAGAGCTTACCTTTAGAGACAGCTGGTCATTACACAACATAAAGAAAGAGTCATTTGGTTATGAGTTTTCTAGCATTAAAGATAATCTTAAGCCCAGGTAAGTGTAGCAACTTAACTCTATTAAAGAATATCAGCAGCTCTCTAACCTTAGCAGAAACTAGTGTGTTCATGAAGGATCCTTTTGTTGTAGTGAAATGAAAAAAATGTGTCAGAACCTTTGACTTTTATTGGAGTTGCGTTTCTTGCCACCAGACAAAAGTCCAAATTCCAGATACCAAAAAAAAGCTCCTGGTCTGACATACATTTAGGTCCTCAGCCTGAGTCTGGCCCACATACTTCCACATCTAAACTCAGTGTCTGACAGTCATGCTGGATGTGGATTGGGCTTGGGCCAATAAACAGGGGCATATTTTGAGCCAAAAGATAAACAAATACCCCCCAATTATTGCCAGAATAATTTCGCTTTTTTTTTGCCACATTAAACATAGTCATTACTTTATTGTAGATATGAAAACACTGATTAGTACAGCTTTAAACGCGAATTCAAGTCAGTTGTCAACAAATATAGTTGTTTATACCCATTTATGAGCTGGTTGCAGGCTCAGAGAAATAAGCTGCTCTGGGATCAGCCTTGGGGCACCCAGTAGACACTGGTACACCATGTCAAATGGTAGTTGATCTGGTAGCTAGGATGAAACTGGAACATGATGCAGAGCCCTAGGGTCGTATTCACAAAACATCTTGAGGCTAAAGTAACTCCTAACTCACTGACTTACTCTTTAAAAAAACTGGCACGTGTGTCCTAATTTTATGACTTAAATTTTGAAGTTTTCATTATGCATTTGAGTGCTAAAATTAACTCTGTGAAAAGTTAGAGGTTGTCAAAGGGACTCCTAAGTCATTAAGAGCAAATTATGAACATCTTTAAAATGGCATCTGCTGACAATCCACTCCATAATCTGGTCAACATTTTAAAACCCTTTGCTGATCAGAAATCAGAAATCAGAAATACTTTATTGATCCCCGTGGGGAAATTGCCTGATATGGATCATTTAAAAAGGTATCAGCCTATTTGTGAGGGTACCATGTCCATAGCAGAGCTGGTTAAAAAAAAAGAAGTTAATTCAACAATTGCATTTTAGGGTCAGTGCTCCCTTATTACCTCATTATGCTGGTGTTTGAGTGCCAAAGGGCTCTGTACACCACTGAGGCAGTAGGTGATAGAGTCTTGAGACATATCTATGTGCACAAGTCAGATATTTTATATGGTAACTTTCATTGGGTTTAAATAAATGCAACACTAGGCTTAACATTAGCTTAGTTTTTAAACTGATCCCGCCATTTCTTCTTACTGTTTTTTGATGGTAGGAGGGGTTATGAATAAGTACGTGGTTGCTTTCATTTCTCTTTTTGTTCTAATCTTATTGTGCAGTTTCCCTTCTCTTTTGCTTTATAATAAAGAAGTTCTTAACTTCCTTTTGGTGTCTGTTTTTACTTAATCAAATCGTGTTGCTTCTTCTTCCTTGTTGTTCCTCTTTCACGTTTTGCTCTTGTTGATTTACTGATTTTTGCTGATTTTGGTGAATGCTTCCACAGGACTGGAAGTACTTTCTAGGTTGCACAAGTAAAAAATTACATATGTATCCGACTGTCTGAATGTTTCAATGACGCCCTGAGAGGATGTCAAACAGAGACGGATCTTTTACACACCGAGCACACGCCAGACTCCTCAAAGATGAACATTCACCAAGTATAGCGAGGAATTTCATGAATTGGTAAGAGATAAAAGGCATCCGTCTCATCCGACAGTATGTTTCTCTCTATGTCCTCACACAGCTGGGCCAGCAGACCGCTGGATGGATGAGGGGGGTGTTGAGGGTGAGGCGGTGGGGGGGAGTTGAGTTACATTCCTTCCATCGAGGCTGTGTGTCTGCCAACCAGGTCACTCCCAGTTCAGTCCCGGGAAATTGGGAGGGAAGAATTTCCTCTATGTGTCCATACTGGACACAGCCACAACCACACAGAGGCCTGTGTGCACCCAGAGTACGTTCTGTGCGTGTGTGTCTGTGTGTGTATGATTGAAACTGAGAATCCAGTGTAATATTACTTGCATGTTATTCTCTTGCAAATGCATTGTGGAGGAGGTGGGGTTTTATGTGGTGTGTGTGAGTGCGTGCATGTGTGCACTGTGTCAAAGTGTGTAGGCATGTGTGCACTCTGCAGTGAAACTGAGATGAGAAAGTTTTTCCCCAGAGTTCTTGAACTGCACATACAATATTTTTTCACATTTTCCTGAGTTTCGTGCAGATCGCATTACAACGAGCAAGAAGATATTAGTTCACAATTCAAAGAAAGTTAAACAGAAGAGGCTGACTGCTGCACCGATCAAACCTTTGACCTCTGATAATTTCTGTCAAGACAAGAACTCTTTAAGTCACCTAGACAAACTGATGGAAATATATTTTACTATTCAATAAAAATAGATCAGATCTATCAACTGAAGCAATGTTTTAGTTTCCCTCCAGACGTCCCTGTATCTCCTGTCCTGTTCACCACTCACACACCATGCACAACAACACACTGATGATCGATGCCTCCAGAAGACTCCAGGTCCTCTGGCCCTCGCTGCAGCCTAACAATAGAAAGATGAAAAGATAAACTTACAGGAACAGAAAAGGAGCTGAGGTTTATTCTTTGGGTCCTGTTGGTTGGAGGACATTACACACGTTGCTTCAGGCCAATGGGGATAACTCACCGTGTGAGCAAAAAAAACTTTTGCAGAAAAAATAAGGTGCATTAGCCCACAAAGGTTTTGCTTCTGTTTAATTAAAACGTTATACTTATTTAATTAACATGCTTGTTATTTCTGACTATTTTGGCTTGCCATAAAGCTCAACAAGTCTGTGTTCTCTGTATTTTCAAAATAAATTTACATTTAAAGTGGGTTAACATTAGCGTAGTGTTTCAAGGCTATGTTGCTAATGCAAAACAAAAATTATAAAAACAAATTCTTCCAATATATCCCGCACCTTGGGTCACTGAAAATTCAACATGTGAATCCCACTAAATAAACTTGCGCCAAGTAGTAATAGGTAAAAAGTTAATTTATGTATTGTTATACAAAATTATACAAATGAATGAAAAAATAAAGAGTCAAAGAATAAACTATATTCATGGTGGAGTGCAGAGAATGAACTGAGGAGTCTCACAATTAAAGGAAAAGAGCTGCTCTGTATTCTGGTGTTACGACAGCCGATACCTCTGTATTGTAAACAGGCTAAGGAGGGTATTAACTCTGAGTATCCTTGAATTCTGAACACACACCTGAATGATTGTTGCTAATATTTCATAGAGGAGTATCTGTGATATTCTGAGCATGATTAGCATCCTCTGCAGATCCCTCATGTCCCGAGCTGAGCACGTCCTGTGCCAGTTTTGTTATGTTTCTATTCAGGATGCTTTCCATTGCTCCTCTTTTGTATAAATTAAGAAGAACTTGGCATGGGAACTTTGCTTTCTTAATGGGGAATCGGTCCAGTGGGTTGCCTCAGGCGGGAGCTGCAACATGGCTGCAGTGTAATCCTCTGAGGCAAAACCACCTTGGCTAGTCTTTCCACTGTTCCAACAATCACAAATGCTGGTTTGGTCAAAATAAACCATTAATCCACCAAGTGAGATGGTAAAATATTCTGGCTCTACACACTGTTTTCCTCCACCACTTCTCTCATGTCCAAACTACCACTCACTCCTACAGATATTTGACATCTTACTTCATGAATTGAGGGTTTATTTCTAACAAATAACACAATTATAAAAGTACTTTCGTTCTTAATAGAATATATATTGTCCTCTCTAAGCTTTCTTTTACAACAGAGCTAATTTTCACATCCTAAGCATTAAGACCAACTTAGCATTTATATTTCATGCAACAAGGTCAATGTGAGTTACATCAGGTTATTTTTATTGCCCATACTAACAAAAAAAAAATTGTGTCAAAGGTCTTACAGTCTTTACAACACTTGATAGCTATAGTCTTTAGACCCTACATTTGTTTGAGCCCCCCCCCCACCCCACCAAAAAGCCCAAAGTTCACTCTACCAGCTCCTTAGCTGATATGACAGACATGTTTTAAAAGAAGAAGGTTTACACAGAATTCAGCACAATCCATCACCTGCTACTATAAGAAAGTCTAATATGGTATTGTAATCTTGTATCTTGCCTCCTTGCATATGCATGGGTCCAAGATGTGCAGTTTTCCAGGTACACACTACTGCCACTTTATGGATAAACACACACAAACAAATAACATTGTTCAACAAATATAGTTCATGATGAATTACTGTCTTGTCTAAGCTCTGATTAAAAGCCAACTGCTGCGCTCCAACTATGTGAGCTGTCTTCCATGCTGCCTGTCATGACTCAGTGCTGAGTTGGACATTAGTGGGTCTCTTCCCAGTATCCAGGTTGCCTCTTGCTGTGAAAACAAGGCTGACACACTTTTTGAGATGATATGTCAACCTAGTTAGCAGGCAGCTGCCAATTTCCACTTGCAGCACATTTAGACCAATTTAGCATTTATGTTTCTAGCCACCTGATGAACATAATTCATGTCAGTTGTATTTTTATGGGCTAACATCACAAATGTGCTCCAAGGACTTTACAGTCAGTAGAGCATAAAACATTCAGTATCCTTTGACCACGCACATGGATAAGGAAACTCCCCACAGAAAAGTCTAATATTCACTCTCCTTTTAGCTGTTTTTGGTCTCTGGAAATACTTGGCTTTTAACTGCTTGATGTTGTGCTATATTTAATGGCTAGTTCTTTAAAGAAAGTTCATTAATGATTTTCTGCTAAATACAACTGCCTGCCCCATCTAGACACAAAGCTGAAGGTGTGTGGACCATTAAACTTATATAGTCAATTCACTAAAATGTGACATGAGAGCTGCGGGATCAAGGAGCATCTGTGTGATCGTCAACCAGAGCACCCATTTCACTTACACTGACTGGTTTGATCATTGTTGATTAAAAATATTGATTATTGCAGCTTTAAAGTAATATATTATTTACATTATGTATCAGGAAGTTTGCCGTAAAAGTAAAGGCAGACTCATCTCTGCACTCTATTTGAGTAGCAGGACTTTGCAGGAAAACTGCTGTGCTGCTGTACAGCATAGTGAAGAGTGACTTTTTTTCTCCTAACAGAAACTTATCTTACTCAGCCACTAACCCAAGTCTTACTTTAGATTTTAGCACTCTAGTGTGCATTGTATGCCTTTTGTACCTTCACTCAAATTCCTGCTGACTAACATCTGGAGTGTAGAAGAGGACATATGGTTCAGGGAGTCTGGGGTTCCTGCAAAACATGCTCCTGATTTTGAGATACAGAAATTATATACACTATGACAACCCAGTAGTTGTGGCTCATTTTTTCCAAAGACAAGTGCAAAAAACTCCCACTGTGATGAAACAGCCTCAGTTGTTTAAATATTTTAGGACTTTTGACTCTTGCCAGTGTTCATTAAGGAGTGTAACTGAAGTGGAGGTACAGACCATTAACACAGACAGGCTCACTGTGCTTTGCTTAGAGGGGTTGTGGCTGAGTCGTTGTCTGTGACAGGAAACATGTGAGCTGAATACGGGATCCGTGGAGGACTTGGCAGCCACACAAAAATACACACACACACACACACACCCACACACATGCACACACACACAATGCAGGAAAGATGGAGGCTCTTCCAGGACACACAGGACTTGGCTCTCACAGACCACATGTCACAAGGAATCAAATTAGATGTTGTCTGCAAAGACCATCCAGAACAAGGCCACGGACTTTTCGTAAGGAATCTACAGTGGTTTCATTTCAAGGAAAATCTGTAAGTTCAAGCAGAGAATTTTATATGTAAAAGACACTCCCACACCTCTGCTGCTACAGCACAGGTCATTCGGTCTCTGCATTTTACACTTTTCCTGGCGAGGATCCCTGGACTGAGAGGGGGGTAAAATGCACTGTATCAGTGTGACACATCTGCAGTCTGCGTTTGAACTTCTGATTTAGTGGTTCTTGGGAGTCAGATGTATCACTCAGGTCAAATGGCTAATGATATGACAGACACGCTGCACAAGAGGGAGAGGGGGCTCTTAGAATTTAGCACTATGCAACACCCACAACTAAAAGAAAGTCTGATATGATCCTGTAACTACCCTCTTTGCATCAGCTGCACTGGTCGAGCACATGCAGATTTAAATCCACATTACTGCAAATTTATGGATAAACAAACACAAGCGAATACCATTGTTCAACAAATATAGTCCATGATGAATTAGTGCCCTGTTTGAGCCCTGATGAAAAGCCAACTGTTGCTCTCCAACTATGTGAGCTGTCTTCCATGCTGCCCTGCCATGACTCAGTGCTGAGTTGGACATTAGTGGGTCTCTTCCTAGTATCCAGCGCAAAGTGAGAGGGTCATTCCTCTCTGCTTTGGCCTGGACTCAGTTTAGCATCATGGGAGGTGCTGATAGCAGCTGGGGTCCTAGGAGGTTAAGCGGGAGTTCAGTTGAGTTAATCTAGCGACGGGGTGTCCCGTCAGTCAAGATGCAGAGAATAAAATGCACGATCTGACCTGAGAGGGGTTTTTGTTTGGAAGACTGGAGAGAACACTCAGCTGGGTGGTCTCCACCCACACCCCTGTGTCAAAATGTAGTCAGATGAGGATTCTGCCTTTTGCATATGTAACATTTTGTCATTCAGTTTTATTTGTCTCTCTGACACAGCCTGACACAACAGAGCCACCTTGTGGTTACATTGGCAATTGCATCTCCCCAGACATAATTTACAAATAAATCAAAAAATATATGTAGACAGAAAAAAGCAGCAACTTATCACTTCCAGTGCACTCCTGTTGTCACTTTTCTTACTTGTCCCACCTGAACCAGGCTAAGACCATAAATAATTAAATTCTTCAATGTTTAAGTGAAACAACAGCTTATAAGCCCCCCTGTGCTTATGAACACATGCATGTTTGCCAAAGTGGCACACACACACTTCTATTCCAGTGTATCAATGCACGACAGAGGTGATCTTAAAAGGTCATGAAAAGTGTTTAATATGCATGCAGTAGAATAATTTTACATGATTATATATTGTTGCTTACTAATTAAGGCAGTAAGTATTGGATTGTACTGTTCCTCTACAGTGAAGAACATATTAAAACTACCTATATTTGATTGTTCAATATTTCATAATCAAATGTGAAACTGAAGTATAAAAAGCCAAAATGGGAATATTTAAGTTCAGGTTTGTACTGAAGTAAATGTACTTACATTTAGACACATCAACACATACCTAGACATATGGATAAATTCAAGGCTTTCTCTCTCTCCTTCTCTATCTATCTATCTATCTATCTATCTATCTATCTATCTATCTATCTATCTATCTATCTATCTATCTATCTATC
>JAQMCX010000003.1:4369575-4456677 GCA_029814765.1 Acanthurus leucopareius | reverse complement strand
CTATCTATCTATCTATCTATCTATCTATCTATCTATCTATCTATCTATCTATCTATCTATCTATCTATCTATCATCTAATTTTTTATATGAAAATGGGTAACACAAAGACAAAGGAGAAAAAAGATATCTAAAACATCAAAATAAAGTCCCACACAGTCAAAGAGCGAAAGTTATTTTTGCTAAAGCTGTTATATCTGTACTGATGCTGTTGTGTTTATTACATGCGGTAATAAAAAAAACATGGACTGATGTTTACACTAGCTGAAGCAAAAACTAAACCTGTTCACAATGCAGCCCAAAGACTTTGATTTACCTCAGTGTTTCAAGACCTTATCCATGTAGAAGTCTATCTCAGTATATACCCCCGTAGCAATCCTTAAGCAACACACTGACCCCTTCTCTTGGTATTTTACATAAGCAGTCTTGAAAATGTAGGAAAGCCACTGAAGCATGAAAACAGAGATTGAAGGGGATTGGATTCACCCCAAAAAACAAACAAACAAAATGTAACATCCTTTAAAAAAAATTGTATGCATTGAAGACATAATAGCCTAGAGTTACAGGGTACAAGTGAGACAATATAATTTAACCTCATATAAACATAACAAATACGTATTCAGTCAGTAAAGGACCTTTAGAAATATATCGTCCCATCAGCTCCTCCACTGACGCAGCCTCTTACACAGGTAGAGGTTAACCAGGTGGGTGGGATGTGGGCATGGCATGTGGCTTTGTGGTCAGTTGTGTCTGTTAGTGGGTCAAACAGTGCAGATCTTCCCATCGGTGAGCAGAGCTGCAGCGATGGCCCAGGTGAAGGTAGCAGGAGATGCTGTGAGGAGCCACCAGGAGTGTGCAGAGGTTTACTCTGATATGGCTACTGTCAGCTCCACTGCAGGTGAGTCCATACCTGTCTGTGTGTTATTTTCAGCCCATCATATCATCTACAAAAGATGGAGTTTCATCCACAACCACAGATAGAGACATCTTTTCACTCTTGTAAATCAACTTTTTCAGTTCTTATAATGCAGTGTTAGAGTGTGGTCTTAAGCCTTTAATGAACACTTTTAAATGACTGAAAATTTTGGATATAAAAAATACATAAATTCTTTAATAACAAAAGTGTAAATTTGACTCTATCATTTTGGCATTGAATATCAAGCATACTGTTTCCTCTGTAGCTGCTTTAAAAATCAACTTCAAAACAGCTTTCTGTTGGTGTGATCTGAACAAGAGCGTAGTATAGTTTTGTCCTATTTGTTCCAGTTAAACTTTGTAAATTATTTCAAAAATTATATTGACAAAAAAGTTTAAATATGTAACCATATTTGGTAAGAATCATTCAGAGAAAAAAAAATCTTCTGTCAGAAAGAATAGAATTTGAATAGAATTATCAAATCAGCTACCTCTGTTTCTTCTCTAACCACCATTTGTCAGATTGGTCACTTTGTTGGCGATTGTGTAAATAATCTTGGTCAAATCCCCCAGTTTCTGGTATCTTTTTCCCACGAGCTTGTCTTTGGGAGCTAAAGCTCTGTGGCTCTCAGGTTGCCTGATGGCAGTGGGAACCATAAAGTCAGTGTAATCCCTCTTTTTACCTCCACCAGACGTAAGCTTGGTGGGACTCATGTGTTTGGTCGTGTGTGTGTGTGTGTGTGTTTATCTAGTAAAAGCTAATCTTGCACATTACAGAACCCATCAGCCTAATATGTTCTGTGCACTTTTATGCCCAAAGAACCTCTGCTGATTGCAATAATTATCTATTTCAAATATAAATACATGAATTTATTGACTGCTGACTGCTCAGCTCACTTAACTGACTAGTGGAGGCTGCAAATGATCAAAAAGTGCCTCAGTTCACCCACAGACAGGCAGCACAGGTCTTCATTCTCTGAGTGCCCTCCTCTAGGTTCAGACAGCCATCATGAAATGCTCCTTATAAGTTTAGGGTTAGTTTAGTTTTTTTGTATCTTAAGAACAGGAGATTGATAATTGTCTGAAAGAAAGCAAAAGTATCTTAAGAATTAAATTCCTTTTCCTCCTTCTAAAAACAGACATAGGAGAGGCAGTGAGGAAGGGGTCATTGTGTGAAACTTCCATGACCGTCAGTCTCGGTAGGCGGAGCACAGCTTACCCGTCCCCAGCCAGAAGACGCCACCGCACCACCTTCAGCCACAAGCAGCTGGAACAGCTGGAAGTGGCCTTTGGACAAAACCAATATCCTGACATCTACTGCAGGGAGGAGCTGGCCCGCGTCACCAAGCTCAATGAGGCTCGCATACAGGTGGGAGAGACGGTTATAATTCTCTTACAGATATCAGACAGTCATGATGTGCAGATGTGACTGCAGGATGAATCAGGCTCAGTTTATGGATAACTATGAATCATGTTAATATTCAGAGGGAAGGGTACCAAAACAACTCTCTTTATTTTATTGTCAACTATAACAAAATTGTATGTTCTTAACAAGGAATCGCAACATTGTAAAATGCTCTTACATGTTTGTTTTTTTTTTCACTGTATTGCATCACATACTACTTACGGGCTGATTTGAAGTGGAGGCCAAAATCCAACCTCTCAGTTTTGTTAACACCCTAAGCAAACATAGTAAGTGCTTAGTTATCAGAAAAGATCAAATGATGTTGCATTTTGTTTTGAAATATGAGCAAAGATAATGTGACGTTCTTAAAATTCAGTGTCAGCACTAGTTGGTTAATTAATATATTTTCTTGAAACCCCTTTTCAGTGCATCTGCTGGTTCACCTTTCCTGAACACATGCCTAATAAGTGTCTCTTTGGCTTCTACTACACACACAATGGTGATTTGACAATGACTGTTTAAACAAAAGTAATGTTTTGGTGAGACTTGAGGATAAAAAGTGAAATTCTTTACTTGTGCTGTCTAGTTTGAAACAAGGTATTGCTTTCTCTCACTTCCTGAGCCCAGCTCACTGAAATACCTTATACCAGCTTGTCAGGTGTTCTTGGTGTTACTTGTATCAAAGTGTACAGACCAACCAACCTGTCCTTGTCTCCATCATGTCTTTGTCTCATCAGGTTTGGTTTCAGAACAGAAGAGCCAAGCAGAGGAAGCAAGAGCGAGCTTCACACAAAGTTCTCCCGGTGGGTGTGATGTCAGGCCACAGGGCGCTGCTGGGGGGCATGCATGTTCAGCCGCCCAGCGTGGCCCGGCAGTACTACACCCAGCCCCTGGCTCACATTCCCCGCCTCTCGCCTATGCTGCCCTCTGGGGCATACTCCCCGGTCAGCCAATGCCCCTGTCCCAGCGTCCCACCTCCGCCGGCCACCCAGCGGCAGCATGAAGACTGGTACAGCCCGCGGAGGAGCAACCTCTCCTCACCCATGTTCTCACTGGCCCCCATGCAGCCTCTGGACCCCGTTGCTCACTGGAGTTAAAAAATAAAAGTCATATAGTAAATAGAAATGATTAAATGATCATACATTGCTGTTTTTCAACAAGTTACAAACATAAATTCTGGCCCTGATGTTGGCTGTAGATGTACCTTCAATTTCATACACAGTGTAGGAACTTTGAGTGCTGAGCTTCCGCTTGTTTACAGTTTTGGATCTGCACTTAAATGTTTGGGACGGTGCCTCTTTTTGTCTGAGTCTTTGTGAAACTTCACCTTTTGTGCTCAGATTTTATTTTGACATTCTAAACAGCTCTTTTCTACACATGTATGTTTGGTTTTTCATTGGTTTACAAAGAGTGATAAACAACTACGGGCGTCTCGACTATTGCTGAGAATCACTTCAAAATCTCGATGACTATTATTTGAGACTATACACGTATTTCAACATACTTTCATTTACCTTCAGTATCATTTTCTACATTGACTGCTAAAAATAATAGTGAATGGGTCTTAGACCTGCCTCTTAGTTTATTTTTTTATGTGGTGCATGCACTGTAATGTGCACCATCTTACACATTTAAAGGAAGAGTTAATCTACACAATTTCTTAAGTAAATGACAGAACTGTATACGAAACTTGTCTGTCAAAATGTTTTTTCTATGCATCTAACAAATAAAGATTTTTTTTAAATATGCCTTAAAATGTGGTTTCATGATGCAGTGTGGTAAGACAAAGCACAAATCATTCAAAAAAAAACCACATACAAGTCAAAGTCTGTAGATTAATTTTTAATTTTTCACATTCCAGAGACAACACAGTTGCATCTGTTATGCTTTCATTTTTTTTTTTTTAAATATTTGCATTCAACAACCTGAATTGATTGAAGGATCACTATTGATGGCAAAAATATAGAATTCCTCCATATGAAATCATAGTCTAGAAAGAATCACAGATGGATTCAACAAACGGTGACACACACAGACCTCACGTTGGATCTGTATCACTTCTTTTAAAGGCAGCTAATGATCTGAAGCAAACATATTGAGTTCAATGGTTTTTAACAAGTGCTTTACTGGAAACCAATGACATCAGCTTTGTCAGCAGCATCAACCAGTGTGCTTTAGGTTGACCTTCTCCAGTGATAAACAATCAGCAGTATGGCGCTGCTTTACATTCACTTCATGATGTTAGATTTTTGTCAAGTTTCTGCTGGCTGACAGGCTACAGTGAAGATGATGATAACTGGCTCATAGAATTTTGGGAATTTTCATAGAAACTACAGCAAATATAACCTCAGGAAGAAACACGTGGCGCCAATGTGCCACCACACCGCGCAGAGTCTCTGCTTGAAACATTCAATGTGTTGTCCTGCCTGCAACGCTGAGCTTCTCACCAAAACACACTTCTAGTCTCTACACACACGACATCAGGCTATGCACAATACATCTGAGCAAGTCAAGGCCACTTTCAAATGTGATGAGAACAACCTGTTTGTCTCATCTTCATCACAAAAGAGCAAATGAATATATTAACGGAAAAAATTCATTGGTCCACCGCAGCATTGTGCCCGCTGCACAGAGTTTAACATATTTCAAATGGAACGTGGAGTCCATTTAAAATGACAGCACTCTATTAAGATGCTATTTGGCCGCAAGAGTAAATTAGGTGTAGCACCATTAAAAAAAGAACACACACACTGCTCAGTGCACTGCATGTATAAAGGGCCAACTCATCGAAAACTACACTCATGCTTGCCACAGTTGTGCAATAAATGCCACTGAGACCTCTGCTACCTTCAAAATCATAAAGATAAATGGGATTTGGTTTGTGATGCTCAACACATTAAAAGAATGACATGACAGAATTTCAAGGTTACTCTGGGTAGTTTGCAGACCTTCATGTGGACAGTTTTCACTAGAAGTTTAAGCAACCTTGATGAAAATATTGGGCGTTAACCTTATAGGCTTCTGTCAGAGGTCACTGCAGAGACTTCAGCAAACAGAATTCAAAGAAAAGAACCATGCTTAGATTCAGTGAGGGGTAAAGAGAAAGTATTTGGTAAACTGAGTCTTTACAAATGGCATGATGAAAGCAGAGGGTGGGGGGGAATCTCCATACACCAAAAAGTTCAAGTTGGGGCACCTCTGTATTTGTATCTTACTAAATTAGTCATAACCAGTTTTAATGATACCACCTTGAATATGTTGTGGAAAAAATTATATCACATGCATATAAATAACAAAAATGTCCAAAATTATTAACTACGCTGACTGATTGCCTGTAAGAGAGAAAGCAAAGATTAAATGGTGGTTTTTCTAAACAGTTTCACGGCAGTTTCTCAGTCTGATGTCTCTTCTCTGTAGGTCCTGTGTTGTTGTTGTTGTTGTGGACAAGAAAGATATCAGTGCTCAGATGACATCTTACTCCAGTGATTTGGCGAACTCTGCATAATCTATGTAACCATCATTGTTTTTGTCATCGTCCCTCAGAACATCATCAATGACAGCCATGAGCTCCTCCTCTTTCATTTGCTGGCTGTTCTCTCCTCTCTCCTGAGAAAGACACAAGATAACAAAAACATTAATATAGATGTATTTTGTGTCACAACAACTGCTGTTTTTTCATCAGGAAATGCCCATAAATCATATAAATACTGTGTCACATTTCTGGGCATTAAATTTTTTTTATGTCCCTGCTTCTCATCAGTCTTATTTAATTCATAAGAGTCTCCTCCTGGTCTATAGCTAAGTGTGTGTGTTGCAGAGTGGCTGTAAAACACACACCTGCTCTCTGCCCTGATGTTCCCACATGACACATGTGCTTCAGGAAACATTACTATCAGATTAAACATGCTCTCTTGCTGCACATCTCAGATCCTGTGCCTGCTAAAGATGTAGTTTCAGTATTCAGCAGCACAAGAAACCTGCTGTTAGGCCCCCACATGGTTGGTTGAGTGCCTTATAAGTAAATTTATGTTTTAGGCAACGACAAAGAAAATACGGACCATGAAAGTTTTAATTTACATTTAGTTTTGCTTTATGCTCCGGTACCTAAACCAAAATATGCAAGATTAATGAACTGTTGTATGAATCCACATACCTTATAATGTCTAATCTTATGTCAAACAAGCATTTTGCAGTGTTTACACCGATTGAGCACCTGTAGTAGCACCTATCTGATTGTAGCTAGTAGCTGCAAAGAAGAGCATCAGAGCTCTGGAGAGGCATGTTGTGACTCTACAGACCATCAAGATGGTCCCCTGCAGCACTTAAGATGAATGAACCAGCCAGAAGACCAAGTCTGCAAAATCTGATGAGGTGGAGGTGAACCTTCAAGTGCAACCTTGAGTCAGAGAACTTGTGGGATGAAGGAGAAGACTCCAGCAAATCACCAGAACAGAACCCAAAGAGACCAAAAGCAGCAGAACGTCCAGTTTAAAGAGATAGCTCAAAGTCAGGATAGACACTGCAGCATCAGAGCTGCAGCTTCAGCTCAAAAAAGGATCAATAGGACCTGGAGGAGGATGCTGCCAAAAAGAAGAACAAATGCAATGTTCTGCTTGAAAATAAGCAGATCAAAAAACATATATATGCCTACCTCTCTGTGTACATGTGTGATAGCAGTGGCTAGCTCCAGCCCATCTAGCAGGTTGTTGCCATCGTAATCATGCATTTTGAAATAGTGCAGTTGAAGCTCCTGGGGTGTCATGTCTTTCTCTGGTTTGTCTATCACTCCCTCTAGATGTTCCATGATGTGGCTGAAAGACAAAAGAGGAGTCAGAAATCAAACCACAGCTCGTAATTACTGCTGCTGACTGCATTCAAAGTCCACCATTCTGTGCAAATAAGGGCTGAATCATGCATCTACATCACTGGTGGAAAACACATCACTCACTCTTTATCCTGGATCATGTTTTTGTCAAGGCGACCATGACCGTGTTGAGCTTCACTCTCTACAACCGGTGGCTGCTGCTGCTGCTGTGTATCCACCTGGGAGTGGACAAACAGCAGAGAGGAGGACCAGAGGAGGAGCAGAGCCTCCCACCGCACACCGCACCTGTCTCTCCTCATTCTGCTAAAACACAGAGACAGACAGGCAAAGACGCAGATGGACAGCAAGTTAAAGACTTCTTGACTTTAGAAATCAATGCCGAATTTCACACATTACATAAACACAACATGTACTGTTTCGTTCTGTAATTCAGTTTTCTTTCACATTTTCTCTCATTTATCTCATTGATGTCACTAAATAACTCCAATTTATATTCTTTTTGTACGTATTTCTTCTCGTTGTTTCCTCTCCTAACATCTTTACAGAGCTAGCATCAATTTCAGTAAAGACTGGCTCTAACAGAGCACTCACATGAGCCGTATTACATACAGAGAAGACAAAACTATGTGCAGCTACGTTTAAAATTTAAAATTGCGTATATTTGACATCAAAGTCATACGAAAGCAAAGGGGTAAAAGCGATAATTGCTGTGAAAATAACATAGTTTAGCTAAGATGCATCTTTCAAGTTTAGATACTGGGAGTTAATATCAAAACCTCACTAAGTTAAAGACCAGAGATTAACCGAAACTTGAACGTTAGCTAAAAGCTGACTGTAACATCAACAAGATTTGCTAGCATGAAGCTTCATGTGAGGGCTGCGTTGAAATGCCGTGGACTATTTAATACAAAAGGACATACAAAGCGTTCAGTCACATAATTACTTACAAGTTTATTTTCATACTTACTTGAACACACTTTAGATCAGACTTGACTCCGTGGACAGCTGTTTTCCTAGTTGGCTCACAAAAATGATCAGTCACAGCTTTACGAACCAAGCAGCTTGCCGTAGACCCGCTTGGACACGACAGCTCATTATGATTGGTTGAAGTAATCGAAGAGTATATAACTGAAGTAAGAGAGTTCACTACACAAACCTCCACATTCGCTTTTCTGCGCCTCACGGTTAATTTCACTTCACGCAGACCTGTTGTCCTAATCGTAGACATTTTTCCTGCTATTTAGTGGTAAAAAAGAAAAAAAGAAAAAAAAAGAAAACATTTCTAATTACATTACATTTACTTAAACACATTAATTAGTGTAAAAAACAAAACAAAACAAAACAAAACAACCAAGAAGGCTGCCATTTCAGCTAAGACCTACAGCCATAACTGATAGAGAAGTGGATATGATACAAAGTATTATCGATTTATATGGTTGAAACTTGTTAATCTATGCTTAAAAACGTTTGATATGGCATAATAATTTGACACATTTTATCAAGTAATAAGCTACGACACTGCTAAATAAGGAGGACCTGTTTTAGGACGTTTGATAAGGTGCAATAGAAATATATCATATATGGGGAATATTTTGAGATTCGTAAGGATATCACCAGTTAACACAAGTGTAAATAGCCTAGTTCATGAATGTGGTTCGAATTAGACTATATTATTTTTTAACTGTCATGTGATACATTTAAGAGGTACATTTTCTCTCAAGAGTAAAAAAGATTGGTGAACGATTGTAGGAGAAAACTCCAAAGCTTGAGAATATGTGTCTGATGGTAATGACGACGGTGTGAAATAACTAAGTAATTAGTGGAAACTGAAACGTTTAGTTTTTAACATTTTCACACTTGTTAGTGACAGCGCACAGTTTTTATTTTCTGTTACACAACTGCTTGCTAAATAAAGCAATAGACTCTTATACTTCAAATCTGAGCGGTTCTCGAAGCATTATAGGGTTCAAAATATGGTTCATAGTTTCGAAATACTGAACAGAAGAAAATTATGAAACAACAAACAAAAAATGCTGTATTGTTTGCTATTTTGTTTTTGTGCAGCGGTGTTCGTTGTTTTTACAGTAAAGGAAATCCATTGTCCCTAACTAAGAACATGATTTTTTTTTTAATAAACTTCTCACCGTTGACAGATGATGCTTAGTTTTAACAACTTTTTAGATCCTACCAATTTCAAGTAGCTTGGAGAATATAAAAGTCTACCACTTCTGCTGTTTCCCCCAACATACCTTCTGTATGATGTATGTCAGAGACTCTTCAACCAAATCAAATAACAAAGGTGTGGACCAATGAGGAACGTTGTTGACGTCTCTTTTCTACATGTTACTTCCTGGTTCGTAAGGGGGCTGAACGCTGAATAAAATCGCTGCTAAAGTTGTGAAGTCCCATTGCGTAAACTAGCTTTTACTGACACAGACTGACGTTTGTATAATTTTGCAAAGTGTTTGCATATTTACGTTGCACTTTGTGAGCACTGTGGACACTTTCCAGGAGGCAAAGTGTTTCAGGACGTGACCTGTCTTGGCATAGGAAAAAAAACCTTTGACGTGACATCTCCGTGACATCAGCAGGGGGCGTGAAACAGCCGCTCAGCTGTCAAATCCAAATGAACCTGTTGTATGGTGGAGTGTATTGAGACGAAGGAGTACCGTCCATTGTGTCAAGCAAATGTCAAGTTTCCAGAGAGAAAATGAAGCTGCCAAGTCTTTGTTCAGGAGGCTTGAGGTTCTTTCAGTGTCATAAAGTAGCTGATATAGACTCACCCTTTAGAAGTGTGTGACCCTTGCGCTCCCCTTTGTGGATAATAGACAAATGTTAGTTGACACATGCAATTTGACTTTTACCTTTCCCCTAAAATTGCTCATCCCTCCTCCTCATTTAAAAGTGCTGGTTGGTGTTAAAAAACATTTTTAGTTTTCTGTGTCGTATTTGATACAGTGCCATTACATGTCAAAATACAATGCAATAGCTGAGAAATGTACTATTTTGTAACTAAGTCAGGGGGTTAGCCATTGTCAGTCTGCCAATGCTGCTGAACCCAGATCAGGGAACAAGCCAAGCAAATGCAAATTGACTTTTTTCAGTTGTCATTAAGGAAATGTGCGCTATTAAAACAAGGGAAACGGCACTTAATATGGATTCATCTTGTCTCTTCTGGGATGGACTTCGCTCCAGTGGAGCGCAGCCTTCTTTGCATTGCTGTTTCTTAAGCCCTACTGATCCAGTTAAAGTGTTAACGGGAAAGATTAAGGACGTGGCTGGACAGAGCAGGACACCCTTCCTCTTACTTCCAACAGCTACAGATCAAGCCCTCTAAAGATGCCACACTCATTTCAAGGGAAAAAAAGCACATTTATTGAGCACTCTTTCAGGAGTCACTTTAACTATGTGACACCTTAACTAAGTGCTGTACAAGACAGTTAATGTATTGGATATACTATAAAGTGCTGACAGTAAAGAACAAGTTGTGAGATTTGAAAAAAAATTAACACTGAAAAAGTCCTTTTTGGTAAAATAGAGCTTTCCTTGTAAAAAGAACATACCGCCCACTTTGGATGATATTACGCAAAATTAATGATTTATTTCCTATAATAATGATAATAATGTCCTGACAATGAAACATAATGCCGCATTGAAAACTGATTGACATCCACTCTAGGTCTATTTACTTCTGCGCTCTGGATTTTGTCTTTGATGATCTTTTAGGAGTAGACTGACCCACAGCCCACACTCCACCCCTCCGCACTAAAAGATTACACATTTATTTCTCCTGGCAGTCTGCAATCGTGTCCGGGGAGTACAGCCACCACCGGGACAGAGCGGCGATGGCATCCCGGGTTTCCTTCACTCAAGTCCGCTTGGAAGTGGAGCTTGAGCGCTTCCGTGCCGAGTGTCAGTGGGACAAGATGCCGGCGGTAATCGACCAGATGCACGCTGCGCGTTTCCACGAGGACGGTGAGTGGTTTACACCTGGAGGGTTTTAAGCTGAGGTATCTGTTTTAGTGTCCTGGCTGGTTTTACTTCTCCCTGATCTGCACACTGCAAAAAAAAAAAAAACGTAGCCTAACCATCGATAAAAAATCACAGGGTTCAATTATCAGGTTGAATCTTGTTGAATTTCTTCTACATTATCTGGGCTGTTCTGCCAAAAGTTATTTTTTATCTGCTTGTTTTGAGTAAAGTTTCAGGGAAATTGTTTTCAAAGTAGGAGAGTGTCGAGTTTTAGGAAAATCCTTGATAAAAATGCCGAAGTTGATTGGCAGTGAAAGCTATGACAATTTACTGTACCTCAGCCCATTTGCAGATTTGTAAACTTGATTTGTAAAAAGTATTGATTTAAAACCTGTAAGAATCTAATGCGTTTGAGAATCAATGATGGATATTTTTTGCAGTGAAAGGGCTGCACTGTACACAAGCTGGACTTTGGACTCACAGCGAGATAGTGTGGGTTACTCCACGCAAAGGCTTTCTCAGCAAATTCATTCCATAAATAATAATAACATGTTGCTTACATATATCCCAGTGTGCCAAACCAGGGGTCAGAGTTGCCGGGTGGCTACAACGATTCAATGCCACTCCTTCAAAGTTTATAGAAAACACAATGAAAAATGTGTTCGGGATTCAAGGCACTGTAAGGCCCTCTACATTAAACCCTGTCAGAAAGACTAAATGGTGCCATCCACTATTATATGCAAAACAGGATTTTTCCAGTGGACTATTCACTGTCAGTCTTTACCTTGGAAATCATTCTACACTGTTCATGTGGTCAAAGGAAAGCAAACACACAGTCTTTAAAGCATTACTTTTGTAAGTTGGCAGTTGCTAATGCACCTGCCTCCACCTCTCGCTTTTAGCAGAGTAAATATGGGTTCAGGTGACTTGACTGCAGATACACTGTTATTGTGCACAGTAGTGACTGATAGTGCAGACCAGCAGTTTCTCCCTGTCTGCACATGCACTGAAGTGGTAAATCAGTGTGGTATTATGGTGTGCATGCATGGCTCACATGAGCTAGTCTGACATCAAGAGTGCATGGAAGGTTTGGTGCATCAGGATAATTAATTTTATATTAAAGATGGAGGAACTTCAGTGCTGGTGAAGGAAATAAACTCAGTAGTTCGATGCAACCTGCTGTAAAAGTGTAACTTCCATTGGTGTTGTATTCAGATACACACTCTGCATTCAGAGCTCTCTTGTTGATTGAAGTGTTTTACTTTGGATAATTTCAATTTAGATGATGGTGATTTAGATTGGATGGCCAAATTTATGTCATTCAAACTGAAATAAACATTATTTTGGTGGTGGTGGTGGTGGTGGGGAGGGGGTCGTCACATTCAGCAGTAAAAACATGCTGGCTATCATATAGACTGACAACAGCATGTTCTGACTTAATATATTTAAACATGTTGAATGCGTTCCCTTCTTCCTAAACATTTGAAAAGCTGTTTTTTTAAAGTTTCCTCACAGTAAATCTACTCCTGAGATTTGGGGGCTTTAAACCACCATTTGACTTTGACATTAAGCTCAGGGTGTGTTTTGATCAATAGGCATGTAAACAGATAACAACCATGTATGGCCACTTCGAGGCAGCAGAAACAAGCTGTGCTCGCAAGACTGACATGTAAAGAGCCCTTTAGTATCAAGAAAAAATAATAAAGAAACCTGTATGTAAATCTGTGCTCTCAGGTTACAAATCTGTGCCAACAGTTTAGCCATCCATACCCAAAGTTTAGGCAAGGGATTCAACTGGGCTAAACTCAAGCATAGTTTATCCCCAGGCAATGATAGGCATATCATGGACACAGATTATTAATCAGTGCGCTCGATTTTGTAAACCAAGAGTACCAATTTACACATGGCTCTTTTTATCTCAGTCGACAGCTGGAGGGATCCATAGACATGTCACATGTATCACTACCCTGAAATGAGTGTGGCTACCTTAGTATTTTCACAAGCTGCAGTAGTGGAGAATTCAGTTTTAGCTTTTATTTTGAGGTCATTGTTCTGTCTTGCTGGATGAGTTCAGTATTCACTCTCCTTTTAGCTCTGTTTTTCTTTCCACCAACTCCTGAGGGAAATATCTAGCTGCTACTGCTACGTTATTTTTCACTAGTTAGTTGCTAAATTAGGATGTTGTTTGGTGCTTAAAGGTACTTTCAATCACTATATATACCACTACGAGTGGCCCCCACAATTGATAGTCACATGATCCTTTGGGAGATTAATTATTGACACTTCAACCTTTTTTCTCTTCAGTCTTATTTTGTTAATGGAGCCTCCCTGATGTCAGCCAAACAATTAGAGAACCATATGTAAATCTCTGGATTTACAAATCTATGCATGCATTTTATAAACTTTGTCTTCAGATTCAAAGTCCATGCATATGGTTTAGCAGTTCATGAGGGGGGCCCTTATAAACTGTCTATTTTAACTACGCACTTAATGTATTTCCCTTTTACGATGACCCTCCATTGTATCAGCTAAGAAGAAAAAGAGATGTGTATACTGAAACTCTTGCTTTACAAATCAGTGGGCACAGTTAAGTTGCTCTACCAACATTCACGATTTGTGCCCATTGTTTAGTCATCGGTTCCCACAGTTCGGTGTGCATATTGTGAATCCTTTTCATAAAATGTGCGCATGGATTTGTAAACTGAGTTAAAAAAAGAGCTTGGGTTGATACCTTTCTCCTTATTTTCTTGGCTGATACCAAGGGGTCTCCATACCCTGTCTGTTTACTGTTCACAAGTGAGAAAATGTTAAAGCTATTGTCACACATTTACCCTCTCTCTTTGCCTCAGTATGATTTAATTCTGTTTTGGTGGCTGGTCATGTGATTGGTACAATAGCCAGTGTTTACCTGGCATGATGAAACCAAGGTTTAACCATATTAGAGTTGAAAGGGTTGAGTTTAGGTGGTTGATCTAGATGGGTGGTGATGTGATTCTACAGAACTGTCGGACTTGCTGCTGATGATGTCATACTCTTGTGTCCTACTGAAAATCAGTAGCTCAACCATCATAGTAAAACGTTGCACTAGTAACACCAAGTGCAGTTTCTATGGAGAGTTCATTTTGATTTTTGTAAACTGGGAAATAGTACCTGGGAGCTGAAATAGCTACATTATGTCACAAAATGACTCCAGGAAAACAGAGAGAAACACAGATAAAAGGATGTTTTGAAAAACTGAAGCGTGAGTTAACTCAAGGCTGAAATTCCTTTTACTACAAGCGATCTTCTTGCACTGAACAAGCATATTTTGTGTCCACCCGCATTGTTTCCCTTTAGTTACTTTATTTTAATACTGACTCTTTCCAAAGTCTCGGCTGTAACCTGCATGAAACCATTAAAAAGCTCTTTCTGTAATCAGGGGCTCAGACACTCGGCTGTTTATGCCTCACCGAACCTTCACTGATAGGTTATCCTTGAGTGTGTTGATAAAACTATCTGGCAAATATGTCACGTGTATCAGGACATAAACACTGTTCACAGACTTGGCGACACATCACACACACACACAGAATGAAAATTATAAACAGGAAGACTTAAATCGAGAGTGTGTGTACACAAAAACTGTAGTTTACTACTGGACAGTGACGACCCAGTCAGATAAGGGCAGGTTTACCACATAAGTTGGAATTTTGATTCAGTGTTAGTGGGCTTGCAGAATTCCTATCAAATGATTACAGTGTTGAAGCTACTGAGGAGAAGTCTGAGGGAATTGGAAACTGTAGCTTGTAAACAGACTTCAGGACTGACATATTTGAACTCCTCAGTCTGAGTTGGTGGGAAACGTTTTTAATGGACTGAGTGGGGTTTGCTTTGGCTACAAAAATAAATGACCTGTGACCCTGTCCTCAGACCTACTTCAATAAACTCAGCTCACTCTTCTTGATTTTTGACTTTTTCAATCCTACCTCCCCTAGATGACTATGGGACCCTGTTG
Source organism: Acanthurus leucopareius (assembly GCA_029814765.1). NCBI lineage: Eukaryota > Metazoa > Chordata > Actinopteri > Acanthuriformes > Acanthuridae > Acanthurus > Acanthurus leucopareius. The sequence goes on along the minus strand of JAQMCX010000003.1, from coordinate 4,441,568 downwards.
CTGGCAGAGGCGCTGCTGGAGGAGTGCCTGCAGGAAAACATGGACCTGTTACGGAGCTCCACACCTCTGATGGACAATAATCAGCCCAAATTGTGCCGGGCCAAAGCCCACCTCAACACCATCCTCAGCCGGGGCCGTCTCACGGTCAGTTCAGTCTGAGTTCCTACAGTTTGTCCAGTAGCTGTGTATTCCTCTCTGCTTCTTTAAAGCTTATTTTCTCTATTTTAACTAAATTAAAAGTATTATGTGACGGTTTGAGTTTGGGTGAGCACAAAAGGCTTTTTATAAAAAGCTCTTCCTCTGTGTTTTGTCAGTGTTTGCCAAACCATTCACTTCACTCTTCTCTTCCAGCCCAGGTACTTGAACGAGGCTCTGCTGCTGATGGCAAAAGTGCATTATGTGCAGGGTCGCTACCGGGATGCCCAGGGAATGTGTGCCAGGGTGGGACTGGAGGAGCTGACGAAAGAGGATCAGCCAACCTACCACCTTCGCCTGCTGGCTGAGGCTTTTGTCATTAAAGGTACCTGCATATGGAAATATTAACATGAAATTCCTTTTTTTTAACATCTTACATTTTCATTGTCATTTTTCCATAAATGCCGCTGATGGGAAAAACATAGTAATCACAAAGTCCAGCTCTAAGACCTGCACACATGGCTACATTCCTTAAGAAAGAAAATAAGGCAAAAACACAGATGATTTTTTTCGAATTGTAAATACTTACTGTTTACTTGCTAATTATTTTTGCTTGGGTGCAGTCTCAGCCCTCTCAAAATTGTAATTGAAAAGGCATCAAGCAGCTTTTTTCCCCAAAGATGTTTCGATAAATGCACTGTACACTGCCTGCTGTGCACCAAACAACAAACATCACTTTTTTTAGAGCCTGAACTTGCTCTGAATGAGTAAATATATACTCAACACCTCTTTCTAGCAAGTCAGCCATATTTATTGTGTTGCGTCTGTAACAAAAACTCTACAGTTAAGAAATTTTAAGCCCGAGGGCTTAAAAAACTCCACAATACATCAAAACAGTGAAAACAAAGAGCATAGTTTGATAGCGATGTAAAAGGATGATGGGATCATGGGATTTGCTAATTATAAAATAGCAATCATCCCAAATAAAATCTATACAATTCACCCAAGTAGAAATATTCGTACACGAGGAAATGCATTACAGTTTTCTCGTAAGTTTTTGTTGTTTGTCGACTTCCTCCTTCGCTTTCTGACTGGTGTTAGAAAGGCAATAAACACTGTTACCTTAAAATTACAAATTTCTCTGCTTTTGGACAATGTAAGCACACAACTCGACACAATACATAACTTTTTTTTAGAGACTGAAATGTGTAAATTTTCATTATTGTAAGTTGATATTAACTGAGGCAGCACTAAGGACTGGCCTGTTTCCCTAAAAAATCCCACTGGCAAGACTGAACAGCGTGTTTCCTTGATGATCCCATTCCTAATCTCATTGCTAGGAGTTATTACAGCCCTAAAATCACAATGACCTTGTACGGAGTTTCACAGTGGAAGTGGAAGGGAGGTGAGCAGGCTGATGAAATCCAATATGTGGAAATGAATGTAACAGGGCTGGAAAACATCAGCTTGATTGGACGGATAGTTATGTCAGTAACCTCTCGCTGTGTTTGTCTAAGCTTCTAGATAGAATGTGAAAATCTTGCCCTTATACTTGTGCCTGACTTGTCTTTTCTTTCTATCTGTCTCTTTTGAAGACACCTTAAGTAATAACACCAAGTAGTAACACATAAAGTGGAATAGATTCAGGGTCAGGCAATGACGAGAAGCCCTTCAGGGAACAGATTTACTTCAGATGACAGGTTTCTTCACAGATGCTGTTTTAAAAACCAGACGATTGTGAGTCATATGTCAGCGAAGCTCGTACTTATTACTCACAGTCACACAAGCTGTCTGGAGTCCAAAAATGCTATTTCACTTTAGCAGAGTATTTTAGGGTCACTTTAAAAAAGGTTTTCCAGTCAGACACAATCTCTAAGTATTTTGTTTATTGTAACACATTAAATACCAGCACTATTAAAGGTCAGAGGTCACATCCAATGAGCATCATGCTGTCCACAGCTCTGGATAATCTTGTTGTGTCCATAATCATAATCATGTCATTACGCTTCCTGTTTCCTGATAACATGACTTGATGCTCATGAAACTGAAGGGAATGTTATTATAGTCACTGTCAGATTTTAATTTCCTTTGATTGTTTTGAGACAAACTGTATGACATTTAGAGTGAATTGTTATGATTGACTCTCACATGCTAATTGAGAAAACCCATCAAATCCTTTGAGGGCAGCAAAACTCCTTCCCATGCTTTTCTGTGCATGTAATGTATATTGTTGTGGGAATGAAGTCAGATGTGAAAATGAGGATGAGGATGTTTTGTCCATTGGCAGCTTTCTGTTTATTTGATTAGGCCTGGCGTCTGGTCTGAGGCTGTGTCCGTCACAGGCCTCCTGTGGTCCAGAAATATTCCTGCTCCCTCTGCTCATTTGTACCAATAAGTCCTCTAACAAACATCAGGCCTGGCATCTGGACCACAACCACCCTGCTCATGTCTTCCTTTCTGTTCAGTGCATAAAACAGCACAGCACAGTATGAGAAACTGTGGAAAAGTAAATAGAAGAAATTTAGAACAAATTTAAGTCCCTTAGGAATAGAAGTGAAGAGTGTGTAGCCCAAAACTGTGAAACATTTAGAGAGGAAACACTCACTTTTCTTACACCAATGATGCAATCTGCAGAATAGAAAGCACCTTATATTTTGTCATCTTTGTATATCTTGATGAAGGTTATTTGTGTTTTATTCTTTAAATTACTTAAACTTCTAATTTGAGACATTATTCACTCAATTTGTTAATTCTTGTAGGGTATAATACATTATATTAGCACTTCTTATATTAATAAGAGAACAGATTATTTTGCATTTTTGTTTTTTAAAAAAATAAAATCTAAGTAGCACTTTATGGAAACTTGAGGATTAGAGGATGTAGTGTGCAAAGATGGATATTTAATATTCAATAGCTTTCTTCGTACACAATGTCTTTGATATCACTATTACAACAAACAAACAACAACAAACGATTGGGACTCTTCAAATTTTATATTGTTTTTTCAAGCAAAACACATCAACAAGCTGAACAAACATACTTTGGCTTTATAGAATTTTCTGCCTAAGAATTACGTAAGTCACTTTGTCTCTTTGCTTCTATATATAAATAAATTAAAGCAAATAAGAGCTGGGTACAGCTATGCTTCTTGCAGTAAATGAGGTCATGAAGCAGTTTGGCTTCATTTATCAGCTTTTATTTCATAATTGAAATTATCCATTATAATATAGTTTTCTCATTATCGGATAATAATTGATGGGCTAGATATATAGTATATATCCCTAGTTACAATTTTTAAACTGTATATTTAATCACATAATTTATTTTCTGTATCTCATGCAAGCGCTGCATAACTTGCTCACAGTTTCAGGAAAATAGGTGAAGTGTAACAGACCAGCCTTTTGTTGTGGTGGTGCACTCAGTGTCTCTATGTTTTCCAGGTCTGTCTCTGGACCACCAGACAGTTTCTGCAGTGTCTCGTGTTCGTCTGTTGGAGAGGGAGGAGGAGAGTCTGTCCTGTTTCCTCAAGGCTTGTGATGCCGCTCTGTCCTACCTGCAGGAGCTTGATAAGGTGTGTTGTATACATATCAAGTGTGTGTGTGACACACACCTTATCAGTCAGTAGATTCAGATATATTTGAAGTGTATTTAATTTATTCATGCTTTCTCCTAATTTCTTTGCATTGTATTTGTATTTTCATAACTTATTATTTTTACTTTATTTATATTTTCCACCTACATTTAATGGTTTATTCTTATTCTTCGAAAAATATATAATAATGATGAAATGTGATAAATTGATACATATTAAACTACACAAATGAATACAGGTATTCTTCTAGGGTTAGGATAGGTTAAAAGATATGAGTACCTCCTTCTTATCCAAAATCATCTTTACAGAGCTGCTTACATGATATTTCCTCAATAATAATGATCCAGTAATATTACTTAAAAGACAATTTTTTTAATAATTCCCCTTTTCTTTCAAATGAGGTTTGGAACATAGAACTCTTACATATAATTATGTATTTGATATTACTGCTTTTTCTTAATTAAGTGTTAAATGATAAATGAATACTTTTTTCTCCCTCTATTGTTCGTATTACTTTGGGTTCATTTGATACACTGATTTGATCTGTGTTTATTCACAATTTTGCTTCGCTGCCACTCAATTGATACAAACTGAAGCAACAGTCAACACACAAAATAAAAATAAAAACACGTAAGGTTACCCAAAGGATTTTAAAAAGTCAGCGTAAAATTGGTCTCTGCTTTTTTTTCCAGACGGTATCAACTCCCCATTCCAAGACAGCCAAAGCCAGCCTACTCCCCCCACCCACAGACATTGACCTGGGTTACTTCCTGCAGGCTGCATTACAGAGTGCTTACCTTTGCCTGCTGCACAGGGGGTGAGTCTTCCAAACCTGCATACATGCAACACACAGATGGTATCTTTTTGTCCCTGTGTTGCTCTGTAAACCATGCAAATACAAGTGCTTCTTTATTTTGGGTAACTTTTAAGATAAAGAACTGTTAAATGATGCATCTATTCGAATTGATTGTTGCTATGTAGCTGTTTGTTGGCCCTATGTATCTGGTGATGCAGTGTGTTTTTAAGGCAGCAGTTTGCTCATTCAGTCGTGTCAGCGACTGAAGGAACACTGAGATTTTTCATGTGGTTCTGTTTTAGAAAGTGTGAAGGAGAAAAAGTCAAGGAAACGCTTTTAAGCACCACTTGACCTTAGTGCTGCAGTGATGTATTTTAATTGGTGACCAGCAGGTGTCAGTGTTGGTCTAGAACTCAGAGACTCAAGGTAGTGTTTGAACAAACTGTCTCACACACTCAGTTTCTGGATTATTTGGTAGGTACAGATAGAAGTTACACAGTCCTGTTTTAAATCTGTTGTAATGAAGGCTATAATTCAGTTTGCGTCAGAACTGTTGCAAGTTGCTGGTTTAATTGTATAGTTTTTTTACTTTTTTCTGACTTATATTTGACGTAATTGATGTAAATAGGGTGGACATAACATTAGAAACACCTGGAAACTGCATAAATTTCTGCAGTTATTTTAGAACACCTCCAGATATCAGACAAGCAGTGACATGTGTATGTGAAGCACCGTACAGTCAGAACATCAGTGCAGTTTTTCACTAAGTTCTCTTATCACTCTGTCAGCCTCTTTTCTGGGTATTTATATTTCCAATGTTACACCTTCACAACATATACATCACACTGATATACACCTACTGTGTGTGTGTGTGTATGTTAGTCATCTTGCGCAGGGTGCTCACCAACTGCGTAGGGTGCTCAAGGTGGTGGAATCACGAGGGTCTCAGAGCTTCAGGAAGGTGAGGAGTAACATACACACATACACACACACTCACACCCAATCACTTATAAAGTTGCTGCAGTCTGCGCTGCAAACTATTTAACATATAATTTATCAGTGCACTCAAGTGAGATCAGCTACTATATGCAAACAGTTTAAACCAGTAAACCCAGCAGGCATGTTAATCAAGCATAAATATATATAAAAATCTACAGTAAATATAATGAATGATTAATAAATGGTACACTAATCTGCTATTTTTTGAAACATTTGTGTAGCTTAAATGCTCTCATAAACTCTCCTCAGTTAACATATCTTTAGTATGATTAGTAAAAAAAATACTCATAATGTCACTTTCAACATTATTCTAACTTATTAAGTTCTCTCTTATATATGCTCATCTACACAGAATGTGCATTTTTCCATTCATGTATGTTGTGGTTTTTCTCCAAGTCTGCAGCAAGAAAGCTAGCAGAGGTGCTACTGAGCTCTGTGAGTGAGGATAGCTACTGGCCCCCACTGGGCCCCCCACCCTCAGCATGGCTCCGCAGAGAGGGAGCTGCAGCTTCAAAGGACGCCATCTACCCCACTGTTAAACCGCCGCAACGCTACAGCACTGACAAGTTTGTATTGTTTGTTTTGCTCCAGTGTCTTTTCATTTATTTCGTTGATTGTTTTTTGTTGTCAACTTCTCAGAAAGTGTAGCCACAGCATTCATCTTAAGGTGTCATTTTTCTTTGTCAAAGTTGCACTATCAGTCCATTTGTCATCGGCTTTGTCCAAGATAATATCCTACTAACAACTATAACACCTGACACTTGGTGAAAATTCTCTTTGTCCAAGTGTTTTTTGTACTAAAGACCGTGAGTCATTTTCAGCTAACAAAGTAAAATGATATCCTTTCACATGGAGAACGCTCATTCATTGGATGCGAAGAATCCAACAGCACACTGAAATTGTTTCACACATTCCTCCTCCTCTAATCAGTTTGGTCTAGAAATGTCCTCTTACAGAGAAAAACAAAACAAATTCTGCATATTTAAAAAACCTGTGAATGTTCGTAGAATGTCCACACGAGATTTAATGTGTAAATAATTGTACAGTAATTAAGAAAGATACACATTAAAGATAAAAAAGAACTATATTTTTGTTAAACAGGGACAGACCTGCTTGCCTAAAGGACATTTTGACAAAGGATAATGTAGACAATACAAACACAACACTGTATCAAACAATGCAGTGAACGAAGTTTTAAAACAGCTTAAAGCAGTTTGTAAAAGAGCACGTATGCTTTAAATAAAGGTTAAAATATACATGTTTAGAGGGATAGAAATAATGTAGTAAGTGCAACTAGAGTACGAATGATAAAACACACACTGAGAGGTCCTATGCTTTTTCAAAACTTTTTCCATGCAGTTAGTGTTATGGTCAGCTGAACCAAGATAACAGTAATCTGAAATCTAAAATCCTTGACCTTTATTACTCTTTATTTGGCAGTGTGAGGTCAAACACAGCTGCATTTAAAAACCTGTTAAGTTCTAGACTAGCTGAACCTTTTCTTAACTGTTGCTTAAGCTTCATCTTTTTACATGTTGACTCTGGAAAACAAAATACAAAATTCATTAACATAACAGGACACAACATAACATGACATGAAATGAAGTAGCAGGACATTACATAACAGGACAGGACATGAAATACCATAGAACCACATGACAGCATAACATGACATAATCTGACCAAACAGCAAAACATAGCAAAGTTCACCATGACACTGAATGCCCTAAAATAAAGTCCCATTCTATAACATAAAATGACAAAAAACTGACATATTCACAAAGTTCTAAAAGGCAGTGACTATCTGCACCTGCAGTCTAAACTGTATGAACTTTTTGTTGCTTTGTTTTTCTGCATTTTCCTCATTGCAGGGATCCTGTGCTCATTGCTCAGGCCCTGCAAGCTGTACTTAGTCACTGCCACATGACTAATCCTGCCCACACTATCAAAAGTAAAGATCTAAATCCATGTCTGAGATTAGGAGAAGAGCAGGAATAGGAGATTTCACTGAGAGGAATAGCTGTACTTTAGTATTGTTTGTAGTTTTGTCATCAGTTACCTTTTTTTTGAAAAAGGCCACGATGGTGTTTGATGAGTGTGTCCTCTAATAGGACATGAAGCTGACAAGAGGGCAGAAAAGCATAGAAACAGTTAATGAGAAGGATGGAGAGGTAGAAAAGGAAGAAATAAAGGAGCCAGTGTGACTGCTTGTGTGTGTGTGACATCTGAGATAGTGATACACCCGCGGTGGTCCGTGTTGTGTTACAGCACCACAATTGAGACAGAAACTGGACACTCCCAGCAATCTGACCATCTACCTCTGTGTGTGTGTGTGTGTGTGTGCATGTGTGTGTGTGAGGGATAGACATCCTGTTATCGGTACTATTTCCTGTTTCCTGTGTCCTGGCAGTTGCTTCTGTCCCCAGGACGTGGTGGAGGAGGCTGTGTTGCTGCTGCTCATCACAGAGTCTATGGTGAGACAATGAGACACACACGCACACTTGCACACACACACACACACTGCCTTCTCTAATGAACCTCCTAAACTTCACATTCTCAGCTCTTTCTGCCTTTTGAAACACATACAAGGAATAGATACCTGTACCTGTAGCAGAGGATCTTTCTGCTGAGACCATCAGTCTCTCCTCCTTCCCCCTTCCTTAGTTTTTCCTCCACTTTCTCTGTTCTCCTCCTCCTCTTTCTCACTCAGCATCTCTGTCGGTCCAGGCCAGCAACGAGGCGGTGATCAGTCGTCTGCCAGACCAGGCTGAAGCTCGCCAGGCCAGTCTGCAGGATGCCACCTCTGTCTACGACCTGCTCACCATCGGCATGGCCAGGAGGGGGCAGTATGCCATGCTTTCTGAGGTACTGCATAAAAAAAAACAAAAAAAAAACAAAAAAACACAGAGACACACTCTCTATGCTGGAGGTCTGAGAGGAGGAGAGCAAAAGAGCTTTTCCTTTGCCAAACTTTTTAATGAATGTCCTTATCACTTTGAGCGAGGGGATTATGTGTCTCTTCTCTCTTTCTTCCGTCTCTCAGTCTTTTCCCATCTCTCAGCAACCCCCTCACTCTCTGTCGTTTTTATAATACTTCCTCTCTTTATTCTTTTAAAATCTTGCTCCAAAATCCTCCTCCGGTTTCTCAATTTTTTACAAGCTCTTTTACAACAGCCCTTATGTGACCTCTACCAGATGTGGGAAGTTGGGAAGGCGGAGGTTAGATGGGTCATCTGAAATTAGGTTTGTCCACCTGTCTGACTGATTCATAGATAGAATCAGTCATCTTATGAGGAGGACCACACACACACACACATACATCCTGAGGTAGATCTACCTAGACCAGAGGACAAGTACAATACTGACATATTAGGCCAGTATGTGCCATTATTAAAAATTAGATTTCAGCCAGTTGGTGTCATCCATCTCTGATGTGATGAACAAGATTTACATTGATTGATTACAGACATACAAAAGCATCTACAGCAAGAACTGATCCTAATATCAAATTGTTTATATGTTTATTGTGGAATCAACTACTAGCAGTGATTTAAAAAAATATTTAAATGCTGTTGGAAAGTAACTGCAGTTATACCACAGTATAAAATCATTCTATTACCAGTAATATGTTCTGCATTAAAAAAATTATTTAATTAAATTACATTCCACCTCCTGTGTCAGAGACATATATTATTATATATGTTACATTACTGAATTAATATTACTGGTGCATTAATGTGTAAGTAGCTCCTCCATGAAGAGATAATTTTAGCTATGCTGACAGCATGGGTCCAGGAAAAGCAGTGTCCATCACTGGGTTGACCACTTTGAAGCATACTTTTTAGATGGATAGCCTTGAAATCAAGTAAAGATATATTCAAGGTCCTTAGTAAAGCCATTATATTTATATAATATCATTATATTTATTAGTGAACTCTTGACCTTTCATCTAGCACCACCCTGAGGTTGTCATTTATGCGGTCGAATGAAATATCTTGACAATTATTGAGTGAAACACCATCAAATTCATGTTAAATTCAGGTAATTGTCATAAATTTAGCGATCCTGTGCCATCATCAGATCAAAATGTTTAATCATTAAATTCTTTGGTTTATGAAAAAATATCTATAAAAAACATCACCATCTGTACTTAATGTTAGAGTCAACTAGCTAATATTGGAACTAGTTATATTGCTGATGTTTTAACCCACAAGGTTAACATGATTACCTGCTGAACATTAGCTTTTTTAGCATTATCTTTGCAAGCAAGTTAGCTTTTACTTAGCTAAAAAGCAACGCTGTGACAAAGTAAACTAAGCTGTAGACTCTTATAGACACTTTCAGATCAAATCAGGTATTTGAGGTGATCATCACAGATTAGTGCAGCTGCGTCCACCTATTTGCTCAGCTCTGATTGGTCTGATTGGCTAGTGTGATATCAGTTAGCATTTATTTCAAAAGTTACCTGTTGCTTTAATTTTTTATCGCAGGCCCAGAAAGAAGTAGTGTAGTACTGAATTAGTATAGCTGTCAAGTTTTTTTTTTTCATTTGAAATATGGTGAAATTGAGGAATTGATATGTTTTTATGTAGTTGACTTAGTGTTTTATTTACCACTGGCTATTGGATGTTTTCTGCTACCTGCATCCCAATTTCTCTGAACCTCAGTTCCAGCTCTGCATATCAAACCCTTAAACATGAGTTAAACTGGGATTTGATATGTGCAGGGCTTGATTTAGCATGGTTAACAGAAGTCAGCACTATGGCATATGAAGCAGCAGCAGTGACTATTGCAATTTCATAATAGTACACTTTACAAATGTAACTGTATTTTTGATTGAAACTCAGCTCAGTTAATTCATTTTGTCATTTAAGTAGAAACCCACAGTCTGTGCACTGATAAAATTAGCTGCATAGTCGACACTCTCAGCTAATCAGATCCCACACTGGTGGATATGTTGAGCTCTTTGCAGCAGGACATCTTTGTCTGCATGTTAAATGGTCAGCAGCCGGTCTGATAAGTGCACATTAATTAATCAGAACATTAGGCAGAGCTTTTTTTTCTTTGTTTAGCTCTTTTCTGCATGACTGACAACATCTGACTGAGCGGCACACCACGCCATCCTCTGCTCGTCCACACGCACATCAATCACATTATTATGTAGTGAAACAGCGCTGAGTGGGTGGTGAGTGGTGACTGACTGTCATTTCAAGCTAGAGAAAATGTAGCCAAGAAGAGTGGCCATTCATTTCAGTGAATAAATGTACTGTTCCTAATGCAATCTTCCCTGATTTGGGACAATAAAGGGCACACAGTTTGTTCGCATTTTCTGTCTCCCTTTCTTTTTTTTGGGTCAGGTTGGGGTTACCTGGTCAGACCCTCTGCCTTGACATGTACCTAAACTTACCACAGTATGATTTGTATAATTTTCATTTATTATTGCAGTGTCTGGAGCGAGCCATGAAGTTTTCATTCAACGAGTTCCACCTTTGGCACCAGCTGGGCCTGTCACTCATGGCGGCCGGGAAGGTGAGCTCATTTCTCCTTAAATATCACCAACAGTGCTCATAGACACCACGCCACACCCAAAGGAGACATCCATCTTCTGCCATACCTCTGTCCTGTACGCTGCGGCGCTCCTGGTGCAGCAACATGTCCGGACATGCGTAAAATAGCATTCACAGATAACTATCCAGTCTTGGAGAGGCAGATGGGCGGCATTTAACTCGATCTGCACAGTTAAAGTATTGCCAAGTAAATTAATTGCACAAAAATACACATAAAAGGCATTGGACTACCTTTCCAGTTTCAATCAAGTCCTTCATGACATCCCCAAAATCATCCGCCACTCTAAAAATATATGGAACTATTCCAAAAAACTATTGAATTTATTTGTGACCAAATTAAAGCTAAACATTTTTGTCATGTTTGAAAGATTGAACATTCTTTAAATGGGAGTCCTCAGAAACAGCTAAAATAGTCTTATAAGTCTCTCTTTCTCTCTCTCTCATTTCGCCTTTTTCTCCCTCAGAGTGTGTGTATGCCTACGTGTGTATCCCTGTGTGTGTGACAGAAAAATTGATCTGGGTTGCAGGATAAAGTGACACTGCAGATCAATGGAGAGCTCTCGAAATAGGCTGCTCCCTAGAAGGAGAAGGGGCCGCCTCAGTGTCGTCAGATCCGCTTCTATTTAGAGCCTGCTCTGTGTGTGTGTGTATGTGAGTGAGCTTGTACGTGAGTGTGTGTGCGTGTGCATGTGGTCCATTAATGATTGGCCTACATGTATTAAGTGACTGTGTGTCTAAATGGGTCTATTAGGACTGTGAAAGGACAGCCTGATGTGTGTTTGATACACTTACTTAAAAGCGATCCATGCCATCTGTGACTGCATAATAAATGACTGCTGTGTGCACATGAATCATAATTTGTCAATGACCCATATATGTGTGTGTGTGTTCCAGGGAGTTGGTGCTGTGTCTGTATTTAAAGAATGTGCCCGGATGAGACCAGAGGACCCCTCATTGCCCCTATTGGCTGCTAAAATCTGCATTGGTCAACTGCACTGGGTGAATACACACAAAACATTCCCATACAAGTGTATACAGATGAATGCACATAACACACACACTCTGAAACACACAAACCTGAACTGACAGATTAGACTAATGATCTTAGTTGGTGCTCTTGCTGTAATGTTTTTGCTCTACATTTCCAAGAGATACTTGTTGCTGTGATACCTGAATTTTTTATAGATGACTCTCTGTAGGTGGAGCTGTTTTCCTCGTCTGTTCAGCCATTTGCTGGCTGTTGCTTCTCAAGTTAACTCCTGTGGGGAGTAGATACAGAGTTGCAGAGGTTTACATGAACATAGAAGGGGCCCCTTGATAAATCTGAGAGATCATGAGACCATTAAAACAGTCAGACAGAATATATTTAGTAAGTTTTCTTATGAAAGTTTGATGCTTCCAACCCTTCGTCCTTCTGATAATCCTTTGAATTAAACAAAATAAAAAAGAAAAATTTGTATTTGCCTAAATTTCTCCCAACTTAAGTTCTGTTCATTAAATCTTAAAGCAGGATCACTATCAGGATCACCACAAGGGGTCATGAGATCATTCCTGTGGTACAAAAAAAAAACCAAACTTTAATTCCATTGTGTGCATAATTAATAATATTCCCATCAGCCCCAGCTGTGCAGTACAGCTACTTTACAATTGTTAGCATGCATAAATACTAAACCTAGGTATGGTGAACATAGTAAATATTATACCTGCTAAACATCAGCTTGTTAGTGTTGTCATTTTGAGCATGTTAACATGTTCATAGCATTTAGTTTAAAACACCAATATGCTATACAACTTATGTAGCTGCTAGCATGGTTAAAAGCTTTTAGTCTTGTTTTTTGTTAAATACTATTCAGTTATACCTCTTTGAGTCTGAATAAATGTCTACAAGATGAAAATCACTTGGTCATATAGGCAGTCAAACAATCGGTCAATCAATTAGTGTAACTGCACACAACTCAGTGATATACATCCTGTGATGCACGGTCACAAAACTAGCCACTGCTTTGTAATAATAATCCACATCATTGTCAAAAGAATATGGACTTCTTACATTGCCACTCACACAGTAAATTACTCCATTAAATGTTTTACTATATAACGCATAAAGGGTCGAGAATCTTTTCTCCATCTTTAGCTTATGTTATATCACAAATCTGTTTATGAACATAACATCAGGATCAGTTTGTTAAACCATGATTGTCACTGACCTGTCCCCTCCACTTTAGCAAACACTCATAAGATGATAAGCCTAAAGGTGAAGTTGTGCCCTACATTTCTGCACAACATGGACAGGGTATTTAGTGTGTGTGCATACAAAGTCAAACACAGCTGCACTGTGTCGCTAATGTTTTGGGATTGACACTGGGGTCACTCCAGCAGATACACATCACTGTGCAGTCAGCTGGGATAGTCCTGCTGTTTATGATGTGGACAGGAGGGAGAACTCACATTAACAGTAGTATTTAGGCGGGGGGAGAGAGAGAGAGAGAGAGAGAGAGGGAAGGAGAGAAAATGAGTGAGGGTGAGTCAGACAGAGAGAGGGAGAAAGGGTCAGAGATTAGAAAAGAGGAGCTAACAGGGGCGAATGGAGAGCACATCTGTCAGTGGCTGGAGATCATGGCAGGCCGGAGTCACTAAGGAGCTTACAGCCTTAATCACAATGGGACACTATGGCCATAGTGCAGTGGGACATTACATAAATGGGCCACCATTATGCCCCTTCAGCCTGACTGGACAGTCTGAACTTTTATCTATTATCTTCTTTTTCTTTTGCTCATTGCCTTTGCTCACAGACCAGCGTGAAAATTTTTAAATTCTCTATATTCTTCAGGCTTTAATCGTGCTTCTATGCACTTATGTGAGACAGTAAAGGATCTAAGGGCTGTGAAATCCTCTCCAAACCCATGACATCACTACAAACTGCACAACTGGCGATCTTAAAGAAAACCTGCTTTTTTAAATTCCTGAAGAGCAGTTTTGTAGATGCAGGGTTTTTACCCGGCAGCAGTGAAATGTTCTTCTTTCAAGAAGAATTCAAGAAAAAAAAAAAAAACGTAATCCTCCTAAGATGTGCATGGACGGGCTGTGTGTTTAAATGACGGGCTATTGTGTGTAGGCTTTGAACTTGCAAGGACTGGATTCAGAGTGAGAGAGAGAGAGAGAGAGAGAGAGAGAAGGGGAGAGAGAAGAGGCGGAGATTGAAAGGAGGAAGAGGAGGAGGAGGGGATGGGTGTCAGAGCAGTTGGCTTTCTGTTGCAGTGGCGTGCTGTCAAAGGCATTACCCCCTACGCCCACCTGCCCATCCGCCCGCCTGCCACCAGCCATACCTCACACATAGTGACACACTTTTTCCTCGGCTCGGAGCACCTCGGCTCAGCCACACACTGCCTGTGTGTGTGTGTGTGTGTCCTTCAGCAAACTCTGCGTTGTCCTTCAGCTGTCCTCACACTAAACTCACGCCAGGCTGAGCCATCGATGCTCCATTCCCTGCTGCACCTCAGCCACATTTACATCCCAGTGCTGGAAAGTTCATCTCTCACACGATCATATGTAGCAGGTTATGTTGCATGTCCTGCTCCTAATGCTTTTAAGAGATATATGTCTCCGGTACAAATTATTGGTTTCATGATCAAACTGGATTTGTGTCAGCAAGAAATTCTATATTTTTCTTGCCTGTTGAAGTATATACATTTAAACAAGCATCCTATTGAGGATCCCTAATGGTATGTTTTTGTGTGTGTGCACGTGTACGTCCAGTTTGAGGAAGCTGAAGCCCTGTCGCAGACTGTGGTGTCTATGGGGAAAGATGCTGGAGAGTTTCTGCCCAGGGCCTACCTGGCTCTGGGACTCAGCTGCAGTCTACAGGCCTCTGAAGGTATACATACACAAACTAACAAACAGACAAATACACTGAGAATATCTTCTCTAGGATAGTGACAGTATTGTTCACACTAATAGATTACAAATTCTGTCCTTACCTTTAGATACCTTTGGACAGAGTCAGGCTGGCCATCTCTCTATCCTCCATTTTTTTATGCCAAGCTAACTGTGTCATGGCTATAGCTTCATATTTAACAAACAGAGAGTGATAAATGAGATTGGTATGAATCTTCTCATCTGACTCTCCACAAGAAAATGATGATGTGTGATTTCCAAAATCCCCAACTGTTCCTTTTTATGGTCACTGTTTTATTTTGAGAGAGCATGGCAAACACCCTTTTTGTTTTATGTGAGAACTAATCCAATCTGCTTTGCAATCCATTTTACATGTTTTATATATTTTATACAACATTTGCTTTCATTGCTTGAAATAGCAAAGCTGAAACTGTTCCATGTAAACTTTTTGTTCTGTCCCTTTTCTCTCCAGCCACTCTGAAAGCTGATCGGAATGAATTGAACAAAAAAGCACTGCAAGCTTTGACCAAGTAGGTTCTGGTCACTCTCTTTATCAGCTGTTGTGCTTTTGTTCTTTTCATGCAAACAGTACATGTAGAACTCTATTTTTTCTTTAGCAATGCTAGCTTTCCATTCAACTATTTGATGGAATTCCACTAAATACAACTCACAACACTGATTTTCCTCTCAGGTATTAGTTATAAGAATTCATGTGATCCTATCGGGTAAAAAAATTTGAAAAGCCTTGGTTCATTATCCACCACCTGCAAAACTCATGACATTCCCATGACATTCAACCTAACAAGCTAAACTAAGCTGCTAACATGGCATGTTAGCATGGCATATCCATGGCATAAAGACGTTAGCCTTGTTGTTGTGAGAATGTTAGCATGGCATATGCATGACTAATACCAGTCTTATCAGCCTTTAATATCAGCTGTGTGGCTGTAGTTTCTATTTTATCCCAAGAAGACTAAAGTTATTGGAGTTTAGACAAATATGATAATCAAAAGTTTACTCTTCTGCCTGAAACACGTTTAAAACACAGCATGAACATTAAGGGCTGTCTCTTTCTCCTCCTTAGGGCTCATTCATTAGACCTCCAGGACGCACAGATCGCTATGTTTTTGGCTCTGCAGCTCGCACTTGTACGCCAGGTATGAGCAACAAATGGGAAGGATATGTATATTATGGATTTAATATACTTTTTAATTAACAACAGACATTAATTTTTAGAAAACATTGCAGACTGTAAGTTACAGCTGACAGTGGGTGTGTGTCTGACAGGTATCAGCAGCCATAGAGCCCCTGCAGGCAGCTTTATCTCTCTGTGGGGACGACTTACACTCCCTTCACCTGCTGACCCTGCTGCTGAGCGCCCAGAAACACCACCGTCATGCTCTGGACACCCTGGGCCTGGCTCTCAGCCAGCACCCCGGCAATTTCAAGTAAAACCCACTATACCATCCCACTCACACAGGCAACATAAAATGTTGGTTGAAGTGTTGGTGAATAGAGAATAAGGCATCAATCAATACTTCTACAGATGTACTTTATAGACTTTGCATGGTTTTGTATTTTTTGTGTGTGTGTTTGTCTGTGTGTGTGTGTGTGCGTGTGTGTGCGTGTGTGTGAGTGTGTAAGAGTAGCTCCAGTGAGTGGTGCAGTGAGGCCCCGTCCTAACACTGGCCCTCTCTGTAGGAATAGGGTGTCTCAGCTTCACTATGGAGGCCAAGCACACACACACACACACACACACACACACACACACACACACACACACACACACACACAGGCAGACACACACAGACACACACTTGACGCCTTATTTAGATGTGTCAGAGTGGAGGTCTGCATTGCGGTACCTATGCCCCTCATACACCCTTACCCTTTTAACACTGCAGCTCTGACCCGAGCTGAGGTGCTGCTTTCCTGCCAGGACTCAGTGGTCTGATACGTAAACCCATCTGTCTGCCACACAAACAGGTTCAAACAAAACACACCAACTCTGACACTTATACTCCCATCATTTTGGGACACAGAGGGACTCTCTGATTGTTTTGGGATTCTTTGAAAGGACACGCTGCATAGAATGGACCTGTGACCTTTTGGTTATGGACTGAGATGTCTATGTCTGCATCCACTATTTCACCTCTATTTTCATCTTTACAGGATACAAAGAACAAGTTTAGATATGCATGTGCATGTTATATTAATAAAAAAATATTGCTTAAATTTTATAGGAAGTCATATTCACTAAAAATTTTGGGTTCAAAATATAGATTTTGTGCCCAAGAATTACAACACCAATATAAATTTTTGCACTTATATTTCCTTTGTAATATTTTATTTTATTATCTTTTTTTATTTATTATCTTATCTTTTTTAATTTACTTGTTTACTTTAAACCTGTTTAGGCTGAAAAGACCCATGTAAAGTTAAATGTCACCAGTTAAAATGTCCAAAAAACATCTGCATGAAATGACATTGGTTCAAGTAGATTAGCAGTGATATAGGCCAAAAACTTTGATTTGAGATACCTACTTTATCTCCCAGGAAAGATTCCACTCAGTCATCCTAAACAAACACAGTCAAAACATATTCGTTAACTGTGGATGAGGCTTCATAGTATCATAGTTGAATAACATCAACCATCCAGGCCTGTTATTTCACACTCACCATAATAGGAAGCATGTTGCATCATCTTTCTGATGTGTTTTCTCTATTTCAAAGCCCAGTAAAGCATTTCATAATACAGCCATGTGGGGTCAGTGTTGGCCTCCACGGTCCGAGCACAAACAGATGGGGTACATCCATACATCAGGAGGGAGAGGAAATGCAGAAAAACAAGAAAATTGATGAAACAACCCGGCAAATAAAGAATGAAAGAGAGAGAGCTCATCAGAAAGAAGAAAAACACAGGGACAAAGTAGGCTGTTGCAGGAGGGATGATGGTTTAATTATTACACAAGCATTTCTGATCAGTACTGTGTGTACACTTGGAAGATGAAATCTGTTCTCTCTCTTTCTAGATGCACAATCACACACACACACACACACACACACACACACACACACACACACATTCTCCATAGAGACAGTTGACTGCTTTGACCCATTTAAGAGCTCTTTTCCGAGCTCAGCCAATTACATTGCTCTGCGCTAGGAATCCCCATCGCCTCGGTAACCATGAGGTCATATGGGTAGAGCAGGCAGCATCAGTTGTTGTTCCAAAACTGTTGTTATGGAGCAGAGGAGAGACATTGTGTCAGAGACAGAGAGAGAGGGATAGAAATGTATATACCAGTAGTTTAATGAATGAAAGCTGAATTAAATGACACTTGAGTAAATGACTCTAGTGTCTATTATCTTTATTAAAACCTGAACAATTTGTTAATCTGTGTGTCTAATAATATTTTTTTAGATTTGGAATTATAGTGAGTCATGCTAGTGAATTCCAGTTTAACCAAGCCAACTGAAAGCTGAAGTGAGACACACAGTAGTGTTCTGCACAGAAATCTTGGCCCTAACCTGACCCTGCCTTATTAATTAAAGAAGCCTGAGACCAACAGCTAACAACAGTTTTCATCCCTCAATCTTTCTCCTTAAGTAAGAGTACTGTTTGAGCACAGCAGTGTAACAAACAAATGGTTTCTTGCCGCTTAAATCTGTCCCTAATAATTGCTTTTTGACACCTTAACAGCTGAAAGAGTGTAAATATTTGATTTATATTGCAATGAAATGGCAAATAGTTAAAAATTATTGCTACATGAAGACAGAAACATATGCATCATTATGCAAACAGTTTATCATTGAAATCTTAATATTGAAGGCAGAATTTAATTGTAACGTTTATTTACTTATTTATTAAAAGCATTTCTCAACCCACCCCAACCCAAATTTGTAATACTCAAATGAAAATGAATCCATACCAGGAACAAATATTGCAGTGCCCTTATGATCTGTCAGGATGACACAGAGAAAGACCTCAGAGTCAGAGGAAAGAGAGAGATGGGGAGCGAGAGTGAGAGAGAAAGAGAGTGAAAGGAGGTGTTTTCTCAGTAACAAGCTCATTGAATATCGTTTGCTTTGGATGTGTGAGCGAGCCTCAGAGATCAAAGCTTTCATCGTGCATGGCGCTGGGCATGCCGCGACAGCCGTGTGTGTGTGTGTGTGTGTGTTTGTGTACTTGTGTGTTGTGAGGGTGGGGGGATGTGGGTGTACGTGTGTACAAGATCATAATCTGGCGTGTTTGTGTGTCACTGTGTGTGTGTCACTCTGTGTGTGTGTGTGTGTGCATGGATGTGTGTGATTCTTGTTAGCCACTGCCTCTCTGCACCACAGCAAACTGTCAGCTCATTGCAGCACACCGAATTCCTCCTTCTTCGTTTTCTCCCACATCCTCTCTCCTCAGCTTCTGTCTCGCTCTCTCTCACTCTCACTCTTTCTCACCATCTCTGTCTGTCCTTGCCTGTCATCTTTTTTTATCTCTCCGTCTCCGTTGCTCCCTTTTCTTTGAAATTTTAATCACCCAGTAAACAGGCATGCATTTCAATGTGAAATGGGATTCTGCCACAGATTGAGAGAGCTGAGGCGAGAGAGGGATAGAGAAGGAGGGCCGTGTGAGTGGGGGAGTGTGGGGGTGGTGCCGGGTGGGGGGGTCATGGTCTTGCAGATTGTACTAAAGAGAATGATTAATCCCAGCCTTTGATTCTGCATTCATCTAACAGGATGTTGAAGCATGTGTGTTTGTGTGTGTGCATGCATCTGTGCATCTGTGCATGTGTGCGTATTAGCTTGTACATGCATGCCTGGCTTATGCCACTGCTCTGCTACTCACAGTATACATCATGTCTGTACAGGCTTGTATGTGTTCTTCCTAATGTGCATCTCTCTCTTCACACACACACACATGTATGTGTCTGTGTGTGTGTGCGAGCATCACAGTGTTCACTTTCGTTATTGATGCGTCTGCACTGTTGTGTTTGCATGTGCCTGTGTACCTGTAGAGAATACACACTCTGATCCGTGGGAGTGCAGAATGAGTAATACTGTGGATGTACCACTCTTATAAGGGAACGTTATTAGCTATTTTTATATGGCGTTTACGATGGCACACTCACAGCTCTTAGCTGGCCACTGCCTTTACACTGGGCTACACCACTTACTGTCATCCGTCCTCAAGCACTACGCTTTGCACACACCAGGCTCATTCCCATGAAGCTGAGAACGACAGCCCTTGTAATCTGATGTGTAGTGTTGAGTGCTGTAATTTTTATGAAATCTATCTTTTCTGTATCTGCACAGGAAACACTGGCTGTGATCAGATTGTGAATTACAACACTCTAACTTTGGATGACTTGGATCTTTTTTATTTCACTTTCTATGATATACAAAGCCAAAAAATTATGTGAAGCCTGAAGTTGGTGTAGATATGTGACTTAGTACCAGCGATGTAGGTGTGCATTCTCAGTTGCTAGATTGCAGTGAGAAGGACTTAAGTTGAAACAGTTTTTAATAAGATATGTGTTGTTACAGTTGTACAGAACAGTTGTTAATATTTTTTTGGTAAGTAGACTTGCATGCTTAAGTTTTTCTGAGACTAAATTTATTAAATACCAGGCCTTGTCCATGCATAATTTTTTACAGCATTTTTCTTTTCTTCTTCATGGCTATACAAATGGTTTAAAATAAATCCCCATCTAAATGTAAAAAAATATATATATATAAATATATAAAACACAAATTAAAGCCCTGTCATATGCTTGCCAAACCAACAGCCGGTGATACTGTAATCTTCGAGCAATAATGGCCAATAAGAAGCCTGATAAAAGCTATTAGGCTACATTTCGACACAATTCGACATTGCAGCGATCTGCAAAGGTTGTCCAGAGGTGTGAGAGTGTCAGCTTGTTTGCAAATGCTAATCCAGCCTTTGTAAGCCTTCTGCAATTCTTTATAGCAGGGTTGTTTATTGTTCTCTCTGATTGGTCGATTAGAGGTACCTGCAAACAATCTCTTGTCACAGGCCAAAAACTGTTTTCCCTATTTACACATTAGTATTGCAAAGTTATGTTCCTGAACATCTTAACCTTGGCTGGAGGTTCAGTAATGTAACTGAGTTTGAGCATGAAAAAAAAGCCAGATTGTATAGAATTAGCTACTTTTGATAAAATCCACATACTTCAGTTTAAGTGGCTCTTCCTCGTACGCAACATACACATACCCATAGGCTCACTTTGTGACATTTCCGCACTAGGTTCAGTTTTCGCAATCATAAGGCTCAAAAATACTTTGCCTCCCTGGTATTAGGAAGCCTAGAGACATACAAATCACGCTCACACTTTGGTGAACCCCTACTGGCAGGTGAATCCTTAACACATTGTCCCTCAGCAGTACTTGTCATCTGCATAACAGGAAATTCCACCCCCTTCTAATCACATTCATGCACTTTCAGTTTTTATTCTGTTTGTTCCAAAATTCCTCCATCTTCTCCATCTTCTCCTCTCCCCCTGCACAAACACATATCCACACCCTTCCCCCAGTCGTCAACTGACCCGTGAGTTGGTAACGAGGCGCATTTTACCCAGAGTTTTCTCCCCTGACACAAGCTTGTCTTGCTGTGTTATTGATCCTCACCCTCCCTCTTTCCCTTCATCTGTTTTTTCATCCTTGCCTCTCTCCTTTCCTTCTATTAGCTCACCAGCCTCCACCCCCACCCCTCAGACAGGACAGTACAGAATATATGGAGGAGCCTTTAGCAGCAGGGAGGCAGTGGACAGCTAGGCAGGCGGGCGTCGGACGTGGCCAACACTGTATTCCCTCTCTCTCTCTTACCCCCTCCCTCTCTCTATTCACACTCATGGATGAGTGATGTCCATGACAGACTGCAGCCTCTGAGAGGCCCTTATGGCAATTACTGCACACACAGCAACACACACACACACACACACACACACACACACACACAAACACATTCTCGTCAGAGACTCCCACATCACTTAACCAGTTGTCTTCAACTAAAAGGGCTGGGCGGAAATACTCTGTGGCCTCTACTCGTCAACCTCTCAACACACCGCAAAACAAAGAAACACATACACAACCTCACACACACGCAGACACATGCATGCACATGCGCACACACATTCTAAGAGCTTGTTGTTGATGGCTATCTTTACCCGTTCTGTGTTTCTATTGATCCATGTGTGCCTCCTGCATCAGTCGGTCGTGAATGGGTCCTGAGCACTTACCCTGCTTCTATAGAAGCTCCAACAATTAAACATGGACATGAATGTGAAAAGTACATGTATGTACGTTTGTTTAATGTTTGGTCTTTATTTTCTAACCAAATAAGCCATGGGATAATATCAGCTAGTTTCCAATGCTTCTTCATAGCAGCTAAAAAGTTACGTGCATTTTTTCAGGAGTAGATGTTAACAAATTTGTAAATATAAAGTTATATTTATTTTTACTCTGTATCATGTTTGGTGTTCATACTATGGCTAGTATGGCCCTTGAATGTAAGAACAGGTTTGAATGAATATGGATCAACCAAACATTCTGTCAGGCTTATATACTCTGTATGAAGTTAATTTTTGCAATTACAAAACACTATAATTTCACACTTACACTATAATTTATAAGCCAATACACATACACAGTGTGGTAATAAAACATGAACCACCATATAAGACCAGACAAAGACAAGTAATGAGTTTTTTTTTTTCTGGTCAAGTCTCCTGTTTACAAAGGTTAAGCTTGAGGAAGTTCTCTTTGGTGTGGCTGCAGCCCTGCAGACCTGTGAAGAAATGCTGCAACAATGGCAAAGCCGCTATGATGTCAGCCGCTCCAGGTGAGTGTGGGATGTTTATTTGTGTTCTTTTGCCTTTCATGTACTGGAGAATGTGTTACACCTCAGGGTTAGGGTCACTGCTCAAGCCTTTTTATACTGCTACAGATGATGAAGCAGGGAAGGGAAATCTTTTGCTGACATTGTATTGATTACCTATATTGTGTGTGTGTGTGTAGATATATATGTGTATGTATGTGGATTGTTGCACTCATGCATTTCTGATATATTGATCTCGACAATTTCTTTCTGTGACAAGCTTCTATCTGTGATCTGAGTGGTTTGATTTATTGAACTATAAGATGTGTCACATCTCAGGTATGAAACTGTTATGAAGTAAAGTCCTCTATTATTCATCATAATACACAACACAAAAGTTACTCTGAATATATAATAAAATCATCCCATTAAATTTTTAAAAGGGTTTCTCAAACAGATGACTTACACATTGAACCTTTCACACTCATGTCCTGTTTGCCATAATATGGAATTAATATAATAATAACGTAATATGGAATTAAACAGTTTACACACTAACACTCTATATACTTCTATTTTATATTTTTTTCATACAGCGGTAAGTCATAACAGAAGTTATTTAAGGACACTTCATGCAGAGATAGTCCAGACTATTATCTTCATGATATTATACAGAGCCACACCAATTTCACAGTGAGCAAGCACTTGGCGACATCGGTGAGGAAAAACTCCCTTTTAACAAGCAGAAACCTCGGAAATAACCGGGCCATGGGTGGGCGGCCATCTGCCTCGACTGGTAGAGTAAAGCAGAGAGAGAGAGGGAGAGAGCCAGAGAGAACATACGATAGAGTAAGTTTAGCATATCCACATAGAAATGTTAAGTAACAGCAACAACAACAACAACAGCAACAATTATAATAATAATAATGTGGCAGTAGGTGTTGAGCAGAAATATAGTGACAGTAAGTGGCTCAGGCTCTGCAGGTACAAAAGCAAAAAAATATTTTTAAAAAATTACAGGAAGAGAGAAAAGAGGTAAGAAAACACAAAGCTAGAGGAAAGAAAAGATGTCCATTCAGTAGCATACACTGATAGATAGAGAGAAAGACGAGAGGAGGTGGACGAGTAACAAAAGAAAATCTAGAAAATCCGGCAGTTAAGGCCTTAAGCAGCACAACTATGGGATGGTTTGGGGCTCATCTGAGCCAGCCCTTAATATAAGCTTTATTTAAAAAGTTCAAGTCTCTATCATTAATTTCCTCACACATGAAAACTGGTATGCGAGTGGGGTTTTTATATCACCTAATTTAAATTATATTAAAGCTTTAAATTATGTATAATTTTGGTTGTGGCAGCTTTGAGTAATGGCAGCAGCTGTCTACATGGCATCACGCAGTCATTGGTAACAGTTGTATCCACCCAGCTCCAAGCTCTCATCCAAATATGGTCACTTAAGGCTCCAAAAAAATAATATACTAACAGCCATAGTTAAGACATGGTGGTTTGTCCACTATTTGTTATGAATTATCTGGTTTTAAGGACCAAACTTGTTAAAAGTCAGAGATTCCAGATAAAAATTCAGAATATTGACCAGGATCGCAGCACATTGACAGGAGTTGAAGTTGATATTTGGTCACACAGAACAATTCAGACACATTTATACACAAAAACATTTGGTTCAACAGATTTGAACTGACTAAACCGTCTTTACAGTTTTACCAACAATGAAACTCAAAACAATGCAACGCATTCAGGAATAGTAAGTCTGTCATTTTTACTTATGCTTTCTTCCCATGTTCAACACATTGGATTGCTGCGGTTTCTCTCTAGTCTTACCTTTGGTACTTGTCTCTACTGTATGGCTGACAAAATATACACATTGCAACTACACAGATACATAGCCAGTAAGCAGTAGTATCTCATAACTTTAAATGTTCAGAACCAGCAATGAAATTAATGGGTTTTTTTTCAATTTGAATTTAATTTAAAGAGTTAATCTCTTTGGTAGGACACACACAATAAAGGCAGAACTTGTTTGGTTGTCTTTTTACATTCCAAGCAGCAATGGCTTCAAAGATATAACTCATGATCAAGAAAGGCAAGTCAGAGAACAGCTTTGGAGACACCACTTTTTTTTTCTAACCAAATGGCCACTGATATAAAAACCTGAGAGTAACCCTACACATATTTAAAGCATGTCAAAAAGTAGTTTGATCTGAATACCTCTCCCTGTACAACACTGTACCTTTCACTTCTTGGTTTGGTGTGTGCATGTGTGTTGCAGTGAGACGGATGACAGCAGTAGTATACCGATGGCTGAGAGGACAGAGGTCAGCCCTGGAGCCAGGAAACCCTCCATCCACCTCACCTTGCCTGACTTCCAGGACACCTCCACTGGTCTGCTTTCTCTCTTATTAAAGTTTTCTTAATAGGAAACAGCCACTGTACATATTTGGATTGCAAAATGCTAAATTGATTATTTTAACTTAAACACATCCTCCTTTCTCTCCTGTGTTAGGTAAATACCATTGAGAAAGGTGAATGTGTAGGTCAGTCTGATTCCCCCAGCATTTGACCTATTGTGGATTAAACCTCTGTTTGCCTGTCTGCAGCCCATTTTGGGGAAGCAGATGGGCTGTTTAAATATCAATAACCTGACACACATCCAATCCTTTGTTTCCAGCAGAAGCACTTGCTGTTCTATCACAGGAAGTCTCAGAATTTCTGAATCTGAGAAAAGTGTTTTTTTCACATGACTCTCTTTTTGTCATTTTATTATTTTCTGATGGGAAATGACGCCGACCAGCATTGTCATATTTGTTAAGTTTTGAATTGAATTTGATTGTTTACTAAATACTTGAGTCCCAGCATTGTTTCAGTGTGTTTATCAATCATAACCTAACACATTTTTAAATATTCATTGTATTAAAGTATAATCACATTCCTAGCCAAGATGTAGGTTCCTGCTGGGCTTACAAAAGTACAAGTTTGTATTTATTGTCTCTTTACTTTTTGTTCCAGGTTCACTGAGCCCTTCGTCAGTTGCAGCATCTCGTCTTGAGGCGGCACTCTCTGAGGTGTCTGACATCAGCTCCACCCGCCGCCAAGGACCCACCTACATCTGGACCACCCTTGAACGCATTTGGCTGCAGGCTGGTATGACAATAGCACACATGACTGTAACACAACTTTCAAAAACCTTCTCTATCGAATAGACAAGATATTGATTTCACAAAATGAAAGTTTTGTAGGGTCTCTTCAGTTCTTATTCGAAAGAGAACCACCATTATTATCTAATAAGACCAATAAATATTTATCAGAAGAATAAGATTCTATAGCCATGCTAGCTGCTTAATGAGACTGTGCATAGATCAGTGATTCTTAAGGCTTAATGCAAACTTCAGGACGCAAAAATACTCACAACAACATATTAATATGCTGACTTTTAGCAGATATAATGTAAATCATGTGTAACGTTTTCATGTAACCTGTTAGCGTGCAAGCGCTTTCTATTAAGCTCTAAATCCAAAGTACAGCTGAGGCTGATGGGCATATTATTGATTTTTTTAGTATTTGATCCTCGATTAAAGCATTAAAAAAAATAGAAATTGAACCAATTGTGGTGCTAAATTAAAATTCCGGAACTGACCTGCAATTCCTCTTCATTAGCATTCACCATGAGGGGGGCATTATTGTTTGAAACAAATACCATGGTAATTCATTCAATAGTTGTCAAGGCAGTTCTCTTAAACCATAAATGTCAGCCATATGATGGAGCTAGAAGACAAGTGAGATGATTACCAAAATTTTAAAGCGTAGGAGAGATTCCTTGGCAATCCATCCAGAATCAGTTGACTGACTGACAGGCCAACACTGCCATTCCTAGATGCTAAAAATAATAGTTAGAAAATGGTGCATCACCATTTTGGGTCAGTCTCTGCATTAATTTATTAAAACTGCTCTTTATCTCATCAACTATAGAAGAAATATATGGTATACCACAGGGATCAATTCCTAAACCCCTCAAGCTTGTGGTTAAGCATCCTGTATTGGTCAAATATATCCTGCCAGTTAAGGCCTCAGTTGGGGTGGCAACTCCAAACCCTTTATTTGAGGAACGACCTCATAAGTCAAATCCAGATCAAACGAGATTTAAAATTGGAATATTTGTTTGGCCACTTTTGAACAAAAGTCTCCACACAGGCTGTGCTGTACAGATGCTCCTGTGAAAGCTCTGCAGACTGACTGTCTTACACAGCTTACTGACCTGCATGCTCAGCTGAAATTCAATTTCTCTTGGGAGGAAGATATCGTTTATATGCTTGAAAAAATGTAAACACATTTTTGTCACATTTTTTAGCACTGTAGTCACAGAGTTTGCCTACATATGAAAGGCGAAAAGCCCCGTTTTGTAACATGGAAATACGTACATAGATGCGCAAACAAAACAGTTTCTGCCTGAGATAACATACTGTATTTGTAACCTTGCTGCTGTGTGAAACTACATAATTTAATGTGATTACTACAACCATTTTCTGTTATCTCTGCCTTCACAAACAACTGTAAACACGTTTTTAACAGTTTAGTTCATAGCACCATTACAGTCCCAATGAAGATGTAGTCGTGCATGCTATACCTGCATACATGTGGCCGCTGTTCTATTAAGGGCAACAGCAGTGATGCATATTGCTATTACTTCCACCCCTTCAGCCTCAGTCTGCCTGTGGAAGTTCACAGAGCATTGAGATGAAGGCAGAGGAGTACAGAGATGCTCCGCACAAACAAGACTTCATCCAACCACTCAGCTGGAGTTGATGAGGCATGAGAACAGGAATGGGAATCCATACAGCAGCCAAGAGAAGGCAGTGATGCAACTATAAAAACAGTGTGTTACAGTACGGGATGGTTGGAGGGTCTGTAGGGTTACATCCTCTGTGGTTTACTGTAATTTGAAGGGTATTTTCTGCGTCCGACCTTTGAACTTTGCTATTCCTCTGCTGAGAAAACAGAACATGCTTGTTGCTGATATAAACTAAGCTTTATGCGTATGTGCGTAGATGTGAGACTGGGGTGTGTCTCCTTCCTTGAGGTTTAGCCAGTTGTAACCTTGGTTTCCCCCCTCTCCCCTTCCCAGCATTCCTATTATCATCGGTCACTTCCTCTCTCTCTTAATCTCATATTCTTGCCGGCAACCTAGGAAAAAAACACATACAGAGGGTCTTAATAATGGATACACTTAGCTCTATAAAAATTTACAAACACACACACACACACATACCTGTAAATGCATAAATGGCTTGAATACATGCATTCACTGATCTAATAGCTTTTTTTCTGAGAGCTCAGGTGAATTAAAAGGGTCTTACATAACCAGTGAGCATTCACTGAATCCTTTTTCCCTGAAGTGAAGCTATGAAAAGGAACCCCAAGGCAGGAAAATGGCTCTTTTTCATCTCACTGTGGTAACATGCATGCATTGAGTATTTCCCATCTGTGCATCTATGAGACACAGGTAAACAAACAAAACATCCACAACCAAACACACACATGGGTTCACACAGCGCTCAGGAGCAGACGGAGTGTACAGTGTATTTGCACAGCATGGCT
The DNA here is from genome assembly GCA_029814765.1 of Acanthurus leucopareius. Taxonomy (NCBI): domain Eukaryota; kingdom Metazoa; phylum Chordata; class Actinopteri; order Acanthuriformes; family Acanthuridae; genus Acanthurus; species Acanthurus leucopareius. The sequence continues at coordinate 4,413,150 of JAQMCX010000003.1, read as the reverse complement.
CGCTATGTCTCTCTGTAACAGACATGCACACACACACACACACACACACACACACACATGGTGCTGTCATTGTTGAGAGCTGAGGAGTTCCTTTCTCAGGGTTTCTCTGGGCGTTGACCCCGGTGTCCACTCATCGGAATGATTGACAGCTCCCTGCGTCTGCCTCCCGTCCTGATATTGGTCTGCTCCAGCCTCAGGGGTGGTTCCCTCTGCTCAGCTTTGTGTCCGAGTCTTATTGGACAACGACGTGCTTGTAGGCGTGATTTTGTGTGTGTGCGTTAGTGAGTATGTCTGGGGTTTTTCCTCATCTTCCCAACAGCAGCAAAGAAAGGAGGCGGCCAGCATTAGTATGCGATGGCCATATTTAGGCAAGACTTTCAGGACTTCCCAGGCACTACATTGCTCCCACTCTCTCTTTCACACTGTGTGTGTGTGTTTGTGTTTGAGTGTGTATGTGTCCTTTGGTCCATCCATCCAAGGGTAGTGTTTTGTGTTTTGTGTTTGTATTGTAGCACTGCACAGTTTACATTTTAACATCATGCTCCTGAAGTGAGCAACTGCTCTGTCACTCACATATTACTGAAGAGATAAATACAATTCTCTCCTTTCTTTCTGTTTACCTGCTTATCTTTTCTCCATCTCTTCTTTCTGTCTCATTTGATCCCTTGTCCCTTGTTTAACTTTCTTTTCTTCTGCTTTCCTGCTCTCCATCCTCCTTCACCCCTTACAGTTTTTGTTCATTTTAATCCATCCTCCCTGCATCTCTCTCTCTTTCACTCTCCCTCCTCCTCTGTTTTTTACATTTGTCTTTTTACCACCTTTTCTTCCATATTAACTGAATTTTTTTTCCCTTTTTCTATCTCCTCCCTCAGGGGAGTTGTTCATGATCGATGGTCGGCTAAAGGAGGCCCAGTTCTGCATCGCTGAGGCCAGTTCAATCTTCCCAAACTCGCACTCGGTGCTGCTGCAGCGGGGCCGCCTGGCTGAGCTCCGGGGCCAACTGGACGAAGCCAAGGGCCTGTATGATGAGGCCCTGGCCATCCATCCCACAGGAGAGCGCATACTTGTGCACATGGTGAGACACAGTAAAAGCAGTAAAAGGCTGCTAAATGGAATTAGAAGGTATCATTATGCTGAGTGGTCAGTGTCCGCACAAACACATATACACACAAACAACATGCAGGGATACACTCACACATTTTAACTGTATTTGAGACCATTACATCACCATTGATGTAAGATGCAAGCCAAACGTGCATACACTCATGTATGTACCTTGATATAACTCTACACACACTTGGGTTCACTAATTAATGTTACTATTGTACATTATTACTACGTTTTTGTGTGTTGTGTGTTGTGTAAAGACTAAATAATGAGGTCAGACTGACATGCAGTCATGTACTAATGGACTCACAGGAATACACACAAATTTAAATGCTTCTTCGGATTCTCAAAATTTAATTAGACAAATAGAATTTTGTTTGTTCTCCGCAGCCTGCACACACAAATACACACACACACACACACATGCGTACACACACACACACAAACACACTCACACACCACGTGCACACAGACACATATGATACATACTTGTCCAAGAACATTTAGTTTCACATGATGTGTTTTTGCATCGTAGCAGGTTAAAATCTGGTGTCCTAGAAAATTGGTGGCAGTCCATTGTTATGTTGAAGGCAATAATAAACTGCTATAAAACAACAAAATAGAAAGAAGTGGTCAAATGGCACTAGTCTTTAGATAAATCATGGAAGAACTGGTTCCTTCCAGATTTTAAACTGTTAAGATGCTTAAACTTGTCATGTGTAAATTGTGTGGAATAACATGTACAGAAAAGTACAGCTTTGGCCAAGTGCCTTGAAACCCAGTAATAAATTTACACAACATACTGTTTACACTGAATGCATGTGCTAACACTCAAAACTACTCAAAGGCTAAAATATCACAGTCTAAACATCTTTAGGAATAAATCAAAAAGATAACAATTTCTGTACCTTGAAAGGATTCAGCAGTCTATATCAGGTGGAATATCTGGGATTCTTTATTGCAGCATGCATGGATCCTGGCATGTTTAATCAATATCTAATCAATACCTCATTAGGATGAATCAGGTATGCCGGTAGAGCTTTTCTTTTAAAGCCTGTGCACTGAGTTAGCCTCATGTACCAACCTATACAGTATGTAGTAGGATTTACTGTCCTTTTTTGAGAAGAAACAAATGCTGGGTGACTGTTTAATTTAACAGAAATTATCATGCTGTGATGCTTTTAGTTGCTAATAACAGCTTGAAAGCTGAGAGTAGCAATGCTGCTCATAAACATAACTGTTGTACTCCCCTGTGCAGAGCTGTGTCAGAGTCAGCATTGTGCTCATTATTGTCTTAATTCTTACATTATAGCTTAGTCATATTCTACAATGTGTTACTTTGTTGTGGGCAAACTTCAAATTTCAGAACACTAACAAACAACTGTGGTTCATAACCATCAAATGACAAATACTGCTCAAAGACTTGCTTTCTCTCTGCTGATCACTCCCCCACATTTCTTTCATCTGAGCAGATCCTCTCTCTCTCTCTCACTTCCGCACTATAAAGATCCTCTCTCGCCCACTTCCTTTCACTCCCTCGCTCAGTCTGTCCTCCAGATGATCCACTGGATTAACCATAGCTGCTCTGACCTTTGAACTTTCGCTGTTGTCATGGTGAAGAGACCAGACAGGGATATTCCTCAAATCCAGGACTTTACACTGCCCAACCCACACTCACACACACTGTCTGTGGTCTCCATAGTGACCAAAGATGTGCTGGTTGATACCTCTTTGACTAAAGCACTGGCCACCTTGTGACCACATAAGGCTAATGCTTTTGCTCCTACCATGCACTTTAGTGTGAGTGCATCTATCTGTGTGTGTCTGTGTGTGCATGTGTTTGTGTGTGTGTAGTTCAGTGTGGTCCCATTGGGGCAGACAGAGGTACGTGTCTCTTCCATATTTGGCCTGTGGGAGAACCAATCCCAGGGGGGGAAATTTGAATCAAAGCCAGCTGGCAGTGTCCTACTCTGGGTCTCTTACAGGGCAGATGTGTCTTTAGCCTGAAAGTGTGAGTGTGTGTATATGTGTTTAGGCATGACTGTGTTTGTGCTTTTCTCCATGGATTTGATGCACAAGTGGACTGAACTGTATGTACTGTATGTTCTTGGATTAAGACACATGTTGTAGTCGCCACTAAAAGACCCAAATACAAAAAAACCTGCTACATAATACACTAAATCTTGTGGATTATATGTCAGACATGCTAATGGAGCACTGTGGTAAATAGTTGCATCCTTGCATTGTGATGGTGCCTAAATGGGACAGTGTGTGGGACTTTTAGTTTGGAGTATTGCCCATGTTGCTGGCTTGCACCAGCCTGCCAGAATTCAACCTACAGTTGCTGCTACTCTGGGGCTCTGCCTTCATGCATTTATTTTTATACTGTATCTGCTGTGAACACTTTGTGTGCCGGTGGCCCATTTAATCTGCTCTGCCTTGAGGGGAATTCTGATGATATTCTTGGTTGATATTCTTACTCTTTAGCCAATATTCTGCAAAAGTACATACTGTACTTTCCTTGAATGTCCTTAAGATCTTTTTCTGTCTTCTTTTGTATTATTAGGGCAAAATATAAAAGACAATATACCCCCTACTGTGGCTTCACAATGAAATCTTGTGATTTTGTTATGAGACAGTATCATTAATGTTAGAGCTTAAAAAGGAGAATTTATTTCCATTTTTATTTGGACATTTTGCCTTGACAGAATAGGGGGAGATCAAGAGCAATATGATATGAAACAAAGGTCTTAGCCTTTGACTGTAGTGCCTTATCCTATAAATTATTTTTATGGTTATGCATTAACTCAGATGTCTAAGGTTTATTTTTTCATTTTTAGACATTAGTAGCTCAGTAGTTTCTATTAGAGAGTATTGACCAAATTTAATACTAGGTCCTTGCATACCATCAATCTGGTTCTGCCAAATATTACTCTTTTTTTCTGCTTCTTAATCTACGCAACTGTTCATTTTCAACTTATAAATCCCTATTTCCTTAAAGAATAATTGCACCATGGTAGTGAGTATCATATATTAAGGGTGAGTTGTTACCACAGGGGCACTGGGCCTTTTTGCTACATGTGACCCCCCTCTCTGGCTCTATCTTGCTGCCTGTTTAATGAAAAATATAATCTTGCAAGAATAGTTAGACATTTTGAAAATATGCTCGTTGGCTCACCTGCTGAGCATCAGATGAAAAGATCAATACCGCCCATGTCTGTGCGTGAAGCTGGAGTAGGAGGGCGATTGGCTTAGCGTAGCATTAAGACTGCAGGCGGGGGAGCTGTCTTTCCCCTCGGTTCTGTCATACACAATGTAAAAATAACAAATTGTGGTTTTACTGGGAGTTACGTACTGTAACCATTTCTTGGCTAACAACAGCTGAGAGCAGTGACTTCTTGTTTGGTTGCCGAGCAACCAATGGAGAAGTCACTGCACAGAAGTACTTGGCGATGGAGGTGTTATTGAAGAAATAGTTGGACTAGGAAACCCACTCTGAAACCACAAATTGATGTTTTTACACTCTCATTAAACAAAAAAGATACAACATGTTAATTGGTAAAAACCTCGAGTTGTCAGCAGGGGGAAGCCTGTAACTTGAAGCCATACAGAAGCTCAGCAGCCCATACAGTGAGGTTCATAGAAACACACCATTACCATCTTCTTTTATTAATCACACACCAGGTTACTCACTCCACCTCTACATGTTAGAATCAGCCATGTCCACACAGATTTTTGATATGCATGTGTGTGAGAGAGAGAAACAGAGAAATGCAGTGATTGAACAGTGACTCACAGCTCTGGTCAGCTGCTGGTTTCAGAGTATTTTTGGATGGATGAGGGTGTGGTAGAGAAGGAAACCAGGTTATGGTATGCCATGTGTTGTGTATATATGTGCTAACGATAAGCTACAGATTCCAAGTTTAATGTTTTGGTTATAACCATCAACATAAATAATGATGGAAGAATTTACCTTGTCCATCTGCTGGCATTTGGTGTTTTAGGTAGTTTTTTCATGCTGGTTTATGCTCAAGTGCTCATTATTCTGTAGTTTTGTTTTGTTTGTTTTTTTAAACTTGATGTGATGCTAAAAAACAGGTGAAACATTGCAATTGACAGCCAACCTTAATTTGTGATTTAGCAGCTGTATGGGTGAGACTGCAATAACTCAGCTTCATCCACCAATCACTGCTTCTGGACCCTTGTTCCAAATGATGTCATCGAGGCAAGCTGGCAGCGCCTGTATCAGAAATATTTTGTCTTCACTTTTATCTTCATTTTTTTCATATCGATGGTGATCACAGTCCACAGACTAAAATCAACCATTAACATCTCTTTGTTCATCTGTCAAGATATTAGCCATGTCAGCTTTTTTTAACACACTTCTCTGTCTGTCTCCTGTTAACCCCGTTATGGTAAGTGTTTGGTTGATGTGTGTGAATGTGTGACGTGGTGTGTGTGTGTGGGTGTGTGTGTGTGTGTGTGTGTGTGTGTTTTCTGATGGGTAGCTGATACTGAAACACGGCTCAGTCTTGCTTCCGGCAATGGTATGAAATGAATCTGACCCACTCCCACCATCCTCCACATCTCCTCCCTGTTCTGTAGCCCAGCCTGCTCTGAGTCAGCCACATACGCAAGCCTGCACACACACTCACACACTTACACACACACACTCACACCCTTAACACACATTTTACTTTTCCTCTTCTTCAACAGAAGCATATTCATACACTGCTTCACATATGCATGCATACTCTCAAGGACGCGGACTTGTGCTCATTGAATTAATCGCGTTCCAATTATCAAATGCCCTCATCTCTCTCTCTTTCTCTCTCTCTCTCTCTCTCTCTCACTCTCTCTGTGGATGGGGGTGGTTGTCAGCTGATTAGATAATGCAAATACATTATTTATAACACTTTGCACGTTCTCGCCGCTTTATGGGATTGCCTAGCAACCAGGGAAATATATTCTATTGAGCAAGACCTCTGATAACCACTGAGAAAGAGTGAGAGAGAAATAGAGTGTTGGTGAGAAAGAGAGGAGGTAAAAAAAATCGTTGGGGGAGCTCATCAGAGAAACGATTGGGAGTTGGCTGGTGCCTCCGTTGCTATGTATGGCTCATCTGGGCTCGCTTATTTTTTCCTTTTTCTTTGTCACTTCTCTCTTTTTTTCTCTCCATCTCCCTCTCTCCCTGTTCATTGTTCCCAGTTTAGCTTTTTCTCACTTGCTCACACTCTCTTCCTTCCTCGCTCTCTTCCTTTTCCTCTCCATCGTGGCTCCTGTATCACACCTTCCTTTCATTCCTTCCTCCTCCTTCATCTTTTCCCTTCCTGTTGCTGTGAGTACATGCAAGTGTTATGAGTGTGCAATGACTTCTATACTGATATATGTATTTATATATCTGCTCTGTAGCTGTAGAGAAGTGAGAATATACTTTGCAATACAATGTAAGAACTGATTCTAGACACATCTTATGAGTTTCGTCTTTTCTCATATGTACTCCTACCACAGGATTAGGTACACATGCAGTACTCTATATCATTGTCTCAGTATTCACATTATTTTTCTTTAGTGAAGAGTTGGATCAAACTGACAAAGAATCTTGAGGATTTTTCCAATCTTAGAGTAGCTTTCAGGTATAGCTGTTAACTACTGATAACTAGTTTAGAACAATAGCACTGTTGTGTCTGACAATGAACATAAAACTACAGCTACAAAACAGTTTAGCTAGCTTAGCATAATAAATAGTAAACAAATAGCCCCACTCCATTCAGCTTAATGTGCCTACCAACACATCTGAAGATCTCTAACTAACTTGTTGTTATGGATCCCACTGCTTTCCTTGAAAAGACCCGCCTTACTTTGACTCTGATTGGCTTACCCTTATATTCTTATGCAACCCCAGTTTAGATAAAACCACAATGTATTTATCGTTACTGTCAAACAGTGCTCTGTGAGTTAACAGTTCAGTTCAAGCATGGAGGCTGTATTCTTTGTTGTGTCAGTTCTTTCTCTTCTAGTTTATTTTTAAAAAAAGCTGATTTGATGGTTTGTGAACTGTTGTATCCTCAATAAATAGATGGACCTCTGCGGCTGTAGCAGCTGTGTTTCTGGGCTACAGAGAGCGGGCAGGCTTGGTGTCCACGGAGCTTTGAAAAATGATAGGCTCAACCAGAACTAGCATTACTTGGTTTCAGTAAGGAGGGTTTACCACAGCATCATCCCACCCTGTGGAAACCCCCCTAGTGACACTCTGGCAATGGTAGCAGCTCCAGTGGAAGAGAGATGCCAAGAGCAGCAGCAGGCCTGCGTGAGGGATGTGACAGCTGGAGAGGCTGGTGTGTTTGCCTTGGAAACTCCAGCTAACCCCTAACTCAGCTCCACTGTATCATCTCCAACATTGTCTGTTTTAAAAACCAGACCCTTAAAATTAACACAGACACAACCCTAGCTACATGTAATACAGCCTCTAAGCTTGACTCGAATTTTGGATGAAATCAGAAGCGATTGTGCATCACTACTAGCCAGACTGAACCACTGATGGGATTAAAGGTTCAGGTAAAGGCTCTCTTCCTGGTTGAATGGCAGGGCATTAGGCCACTGGGTTACTCTGTGTGTATGCGCCTACAGACTTTCGACAGACTTGGGTTACAAGTTAGGTGACATAACATGCCTTCTGGCTCGCATATTACATTATTACGGGCCTGAACCATGCTGTTCACACACTTTACCATGTCTACAGCAAAGCTTCATAACAGTTTGTAACCTCCTACCTGAACTTAGCTATTTTTAACTTTTTTTTTTATACTGAGGTTAGTCCAGTCAGTCACAACTCCTCATCTCTGTCGGCAGCATGGCTGACAACAGCAGATTGCAAGCCTAATTTTAGAGTTGTAGAGTTGTCTCTAAACTGATTAAAGATGTTAATTTCTGTGCTTTTACCAGAAAAATAATCCATATGATTAATTTTCTGTTTCATGTACATATGTTGCAAACCAACAGACTTATCAATATTTGGTCAGTTGGTTAGTTTTAGTTAGCATCCATCACATTTTTGTTTAAAGCATATTCATCTGCTTTAAATCATTGTTTGACTTTTTATTATGGCTGATTTGCATTCTAGTATTTCTATCCAAACTATAATGTAATGAAAAGTTTTAATGCTCCCTTGAGGCAGTAATAGCTTAGGTAATAAAGAAGTCATCCAATAAATATTATTGCCATAAATACATCTCTGTAGTTGCTGCTTAGCTGTAGTTGGTAAGGTAGAATATTACATAGTACTCTTTTTGTCTTTGCACAGTATGAAATATGAATAATATTAGCTGACACCAAAGAACAAAAACTTATTTCCCCAATGCTAATCAATCCTATAATCAGATCACTGTTGAGTGTGTTTGTGACATTTGGTAAGCTTTCGTCCTTCTCCTCAGACCAGCTGATGGAAATACACTTGATTAAATGTTATGTATTGTTTGCTGCATATCAAAATTTTGCTTAAATTTAGCTTGAAAGATGGATGGAAACACCACTGCCCACTCGCTCAGTTTTGCTTTAATGGCACGACAAGAAACAAACCTGTGCTGCCAAGCTCGATGGGATCAGCTGAGGTAAAAATGGAGACAGATGGCTGGGAGTAATTAAAGTAAAACCAATAGATACCAGCTTTATCAGGGTAATGCCAGAAACACTCGGTAGCAATCTAAATGTCCCTTTTCTATCTCCTCACTCTTCTACTTCCTTAGACATTTTGTTCTGCATCCTGTCTTTCCCTCTCATTTTCTGCTTTTCTACAAATTGGAAATCTTCCTTGTATTTCCTTTTTGTTTATTTTTCTTTCCCTGATACCTTTCTGCTCCACATTTTGAGGAATTATGTCCTTGCTTTCTAAGAGAGAGAGAGAGATGAATGCCATATGTTTGTGGGTTAGAACAGGTACCAGGCTAAAATGGAGATGTTGTTAGTCTATCCTTGGCAGAGTGACTGTAGGTAAAGAGAGACAGCTAACTTGGCTCTGTCCAAGTGAAAAAATCCCTAACCAAAACCTCTAAAGCTGACTAAAAATTTCATAAAAATTTAAACACATGAGCTTTTTCTTAGCAGCAGCCAGCAGCAATAACTGTGCACAAACTGTTCCCAAAGTCTTCTCACAGTTAAGACCCAGTCATATCAGGATGTACAGAGAAATTAATCTGCATGTTTTCCCCAAATAACTGGTTTTAGAGGCTTGATGTTGTAGTAGCTACTCATAGCCAGCTGGGATATGCTAGTGCTAGTCAGTCACAGATGTTTTTACAGCTCCTATGAATTTTCTCCTCTGTACTGTTTGCTCCCCCTTTTGTTTACAGAAATGCCAAACAAGCTAATGAGTCTGCTAACTGCTTGCTAATTAACTCAATCATTCAAGGATAATAACTTAAAGCAACATAATTTTGCAATTGGTATTTTGTAAGATTTGGCGTCCCACAGAGTGCAACACCACTGCTGTAAATAGAAGTCACAGGTTTTTTTGATTGTATTTGGCAGATGTGATGTAACTACAAACAGAACTGCATCACAACAATGCTATGATGCTATTTATCTCAAAAACCTGTGTTATTGGAAACATGAATTCAGGGCAAATTTTGCCATGTGGAAGCCAAAGTTTGCACAAGTGTTGCACATAGATAAATAAAATGTTGTTTGTCAAGAAATAGAGAAGCTTATTTCTTCAGACTGTGAGACTCCTTTGCACACCACCATCAAGAGTAGTTTTATTTTATTTACCTATTATTTATTCATCCATTTTACTATTTTTGTCATGAGATTAGCATAAAGTGACTACAAGAAGCATTATATTATATAAGTCTATGATTTAAAATGATAAAAAACTAACCTTTGTACCTTGTACCTTAAACTAACCTTAACAACTAACTTCCCCTAAGTCACGTATTGTCATTTTTATATCTCTGTTCACGTAAAGATTGAGCAACATGATAAGTTAACTATTAAGGTTAAAACAATTAGAGTTTCAGTAACCCTGCTAAGCTAGGCTAACCAACTCCCATAATCAGTCAATGCATAGATGTAAGATTTTTATTATCATCTCTCTCCTTCAAAAAGAAAAACATGCCATTAAGATGTTGAACTCTTGTTTAAGCTTTTAGAAATAACTTTCAGTCAATGTGTGTGTTGTGGTTTGTGTGCGTTCCTGTCAGCTTGTCTTGTTTGGCCTGTCCTGTGTTTCTATGAGATGACAGTATATACAGTAGGTGTTTATTTACTTAGACTGCTGACCTATAAGGATCAACGCTTTCATGGTCACCAGCAGAACTGACATGTGGCACAGATGGACGGGCACGCGTAAAGTGAGTGAGTGTGTTTGTGTGCTTGTATCAGTGAGTAAGAGTGTGTGCGTGTGTGCGTGTGTGTGTGAGTGCATGTGTGTGTGTGTGTGTGTGTGTGTGTGTGTGTGTGTGTAAGCCCAGTAGCCGACAGTGTTTATGCTGAAAACACTGGAACAATGTAACCACTCTGAGTCTGGAGACAAGAGTACAGCCGGTGAGATGTGAAGGCTAGTGGTCAAACCATTGGCCAGGAATACATCACACACCTTAAGCATACATCCACACACACTTTTGTATGCATACACACTCATATGGACAAACACACAAAAGCTTGTAAGCCTGTGTGTACATCCTGTGACTGGTTTTCTTTGTACCAAAGAGGTTTTATCATCCTCTATGTGGTTGTCCGTACCTGGTATTAACATGTGTCCCGGCTGATCCATCACAAGTGGACAGCTCTAAGTAAGTCACTTCCCACTCGGCATTACAATGCGTCCCCACATGTGTCTCGAGTGACCAGATCGGATATCACTTCCCCACTCTATATGCAAATAAACACCCACATCTTTCTGTTTACAAAGATCGAATGCATTGTTGTTTTAACAAGGCAGACCAACCGTAGTAGCCAATATGCTGGAGCAATTGAATTCATTTTTCTTGTACAATGTTTCCTGCTTTTATAAGAGGGCCCAAATAACTAAGAATTTTTCATAGAGAGCATTTAAGTAAGTTACAAAGTTTCTCCCAATGCAGCAGCTCACACAATCGAAGGATTTTTTTAAGGGAGTCTGGGGGGCTTACATTGGTTAAATCTGATGTGTTTATGTTAATAAAATTGTCCTGTCTCAAAATTTTGTTTAAATGGTTAAATAAATCAGTGCATTCAAACAGCTGTTTAATGTTTACTGCAGAAAAACACTTTCACACATGGCGTAGTCTTGTGTAGCCAGATCTCTCTCTCCACCACACTGTGTGATGTAGGCGACAGGCAGGAATGACAACAAGCTGATGTTATTGATGATGATTGAAATAACTTAATGTAGGCCGCTAAATGGTTCAAGTGACCTAATTTAAATTTTTTCTTACATGTGACTAAGATCAGATATTCATATTCAAATGTATTACAAACATGTAAACAGGAAAAAAGTAAATAGATTTTTGATATTCTCAGATCCATTTCAGGCCCCATTTATTTTTGGAGATAAATCAAATATGAATCTGATATCTTGTAAATGTTTCTGTGTGGACACATAGAACATTCTTGTCATTGCAAGCTGCATGCAAGTCAAAACGGCATGTAATGTAAAAAGTGAGAGTGTAAAAACGTGCAAAAAAATCAATTTAAGAGGAGATTTCAGTTGTGATGAAAGAGCATGTTTTAAATGCTCATGGCTACAGCGCCAGTGCAAGATCAAGATCTTAGAAGCTTTCAGGAAGCAACAGCTTGGATTTTTATTTTGCTATCATCTGTTACAAATGGCGAAGACTACTTGTTTTTTGTACTTTTCAACATCGGCTTGTTTACTTCCTTGTCTGCTTTGGTAGTCCAACCCTATACACATGTGGGTTGTTTTAAGTGTTAAGCAAATGTAATTGCAGATATCAGATATAGGAGGCTTGTAGATGTAAGCAGTTTGTTCTCGGTCAAGAGCTTTTAAAAACTGTGTGATTTTCAAGGGAGTCTGGTAATCTTAGTGAAATCAGTTGAAACCCACAGGGCGTTCACAAACAGAGAGTGTGTTTTGTGTACTTACAGAGGATGTCCACTGAGTAGTTGGTCCTTCAAAGTGACCAAGCACACATTTGCATTCACACTGCTAAAAAAATGTCTCTTTATGCATCCCAAACCACCTCAAAATGTAATTTAAGCATTTGAATCCCAAGACCCGTTGCAAAAGCCTCAGGTGCATTCACATTACTTGTGATCTGATCATCCAGGACTCATGTTAACACCAGGAGTACACAGACTCTATGTATTTCTCACAGCAGCAGTAAAGAAAAGGAGAACAGAGGCAGAGAGGAAAGAAATGTGTGTATATGTGTGTGTGCTGTTATTGAAGGTTGCATCAGAGCCCCTAGACAGCTATGTGAATTTCAGCCCAATTAATTTGGAGCTTGTGAGCAGAGACTACATAACAAGACTCGTCTGTCTGACCTCAGGCCAGCTCACTGTGTGAGCGTGTGTGTATGTGTATGTGTATGTTTGTGTGTGTGTGTGTGTGTGTGTGTGTGTGCGTAACAGATAGTCGAAGTAAGGGAGAGGAGGATGTTTTGCAAGCTGCCTGTTGTCACTTTGAGTGTACATGTGACACTGTAGCTTATATTTTTGTCTGCAGAAAGCTTGTGTGTGAGACAGGTTAGAGTCCATGCTGTTGGTCAGTTACATGCTGCTTCTCTCTACTGGTTCCTTTGACATGCTCACAACAGATATATTCCATGATATCCCTTTCTTATACATTTATATATTATATTATTTATATATTATTATACCTTAACAGCTTGCTCTTATTTTTCATACATTTGACTTTGATAAAAATATATTCAAGTTATACATCCTTATAGTTTACATTAACAGACAGTTACATACTTCTTGTTTTTCCTTCCACAGCTTTTATTGCCACACAAACACTCTCATAAGCAGTCAAACAGTGAAAAAACAGTTAGGGTGAGGATTGCATGCATACCCTCCACTCTTCCTGGCAGAGCCCAGGGCAGTGGTTGCCCAGCACGCTATTACAAATGAAGACATTAGAATAAAATGTTTACAGAGTAGTTGTTCTCAAACTTTTGCTCATCTAGACTGTCAGAAATTAGATCACTAACTCTCATTTGGTAAGATTTTGTTCCAAGGTCTTTAGCTTTTAGATAGATGCTTTAGATTTTAGAATTTCATGATGACTTTTTTTTTTTTAAGCCAACCCCCTTTTTTTTTACTTTATGTAGGAAAATCATGTTTAAAAAAATATCAATCATAGCTGAGTCAAATGTTCAGACTTGTCTAGGCAGCTGTTAATTAGAAATAAATACCATCAAAACATAGAATGGCTGCTTTTTAAAGGTATATATGCGGTAATTTAATTAAAAAATAAAGATGTATTCTGTCTCAATTAGTACTTATGACCTTGTGAAAGTGTGTGTTGCTGAGAGCTTGTCCTCTTCTATATTTTCATAATTTCTTCTTCCTGTTTTGCAATGTTCTTAACATTTCTGGGCATCAGCCTTTGGGCAGTGGTGTGTAAGTCCTAGCCCAGGGGTGGACAATTATTTTTCCTGGTAGACAACTAACCCAGGCTCTTGCCAGGGGTCAAACAAATTCCGTTGTGGATTTACTCTTTTAGTTTATCCCTAGATTTGACCATGGAAAAAACATAATTTTTGCTTTTACAAAGCTTTTATTATATTGAAAATTACTCCCATCATTGTCTTATTAAAAAAATGACATGCAGGAAACTTTCCACTCAAAAAAACAGAAATGACTGTTTTGGGAAAAATGTTCCCATTTAAAGAACTAAATAAAAAAATACTAATTTATGATAACAAAAGTGTTTGCTTGATAATTCGCTGTAGATTTACAACGGGAAAAAAAACCCAAAAACTTTACAAAATTATGTTTTATACACACAGAACGTTCGAATGGGAAGCACTGATGCTTCCATGGACATAGACAACTGTTCCGGATGAAGCTGTAGTCTTGGACACAACCACATTTTGCAAACTATGCAGACAGCTTTAACTCAGTAAAAAATATATCTAGCAGTCCATGACTTAATAAACACTCTACATACAGCATCCACCTTAAGCTTTTTGGTGTTTATTTGAGTAAATAATTCGTAAATTCAAAATTTGTCTCAGTTCCAGTCAGAAGATGACATGCTGAATTCAGACATCAATTGGATCATCAGACACAAAGGACACACAAGCTTTTCAAAATAAAAGCCAATTGAGCTCATTAAATAATTGTTTTTTTTAGCTTCATATTTAAAATACTGTGGTTTGTCTTAGAACTCTCAGGTTAAGCAAAACCATCATACATCATGCAGTTCTGGCCCACATGTTGTTCATGGGTCGGCACAAACAATAATTAGCACAAGGTTGATACTTGACATCCCGACTGAATGCTAGAGAGGAGGAAGCGCTCACTTGAAACTCAGATTAATGATACATGTTACATAATGTTGCTCTAACCAGCATGTATTTTTGAGTTACTGTATCTTATGAAGAGGATTCTGGAAGAAATTAGTGGTTTATTTTCAGCAATAGACGGAGCTTAAGGAATTTAACATGACTCGATGAGCCTGACAATAGTATAAATAAAGTAAACTGTAGGTCTACATTTCCTATTTTTACCCTCTCCTTTACCTTTTTATCAATTTGTCCACTCAGGGTCATCTGCTGGTGAAAACTGGGCGTGTCCACCTCGGGGAGAAGGTCCTGCGTGATGCAGTCCAAGTTCACAGCACCTCCCATGAGGCGTGGAGCGGCCTGGGCGAGGCGCTGCAGTCTCGGGGCTCTAGCCAGGCCCCAGATTGCTTCTTGACTGCCCTGGATCTGGAATCTACGTGCCCCATCAGGCCCTTCACCATTATTCCCAGGGAACTTTGAGAGGCCACTTTAAAGGAGAGGCCTATTACTGGATAATTCTATGTTTATGTGTATATATTTTAACAAAGAAGTGCTGGGTATATTTATATGATTTGGTTTGACATTTTTTTAAAAAAAGGTATGTTCACATTTATTTTCCAAAGAACATGATATGCAGATCAGTTTCACTCATATCTTATTAATAAATCAAAGCTACAGCTAAGAGACAATTAGCTTGTTTTACTTAGCTTAGCTTAGCTTAAGGAATGGTCTGGCACATAACTGCTCATAAAACTAAAAATCTAAACACAAGATGTTTAAAAAGTACTTTTCTTTTCAGGAACTTTATCTTAGATATTTTAAAGTTCAGGGGCTTGATTATCCCCAAATACTACGTATTAGCATTCTAAGCATCTGTTCCTAATGTAAATTATCAGACACTAAATTGTAGAATTTTTTTTTTAGTTTTAAATATTTACAAGAACACAGTGAGATTAATCTTGTATAGCACTTCTGTTGGTTCAGAGAAGGAATTAAAGGGATTCAGATTTTTGAAAGTAGAGCAGTGTCTAATAATGAATTATAATTAAATAATTTAAGTATTTTTAACAATGTACATCTCTAATAGAGTTATAAGTATGCTAGAAGTAATAGATATTTTGCAATTAGTGACAAATGATGAATAATATTTTTAACAGTCAGAATCATTGGATATCACTTTCATGGTTCATAAATCACAGAGATGCTGGTTACATCTTAAGACAGAGTGCATGTTTTTGTGTTATGTGTGGAAACCCAGATACACTGATTATGTATAGGCTGTCAGTCACAGCAGCAGCTCCTCTTTATCTTTATTTTATTTGATGCATTTTTGATGATCATGTTGATTGACACAGCTTCTTTGTACACACACATAAGAACCTCCTCCCTCTCATCTTCAAACGAGAGCTCATCTGTCTTCCAGCAGGGGAGCTCCCATATCATTTCATATGCCATTATTATGTATGTGTGTGCCTATGTGTTTTCACGTCATGTATCTTCATGCTTTTGTGTTTTGTTAAAACAAACCCTCCGGGGTATCATCAGTCCCTTTTCCGTTTGTTCTGTTTGTGATACAGCGTACGAATCATCCGTTCATTGTGCTTGTGTGTCTGGGTGTGTGTGTGTTTTTTTTTTGACTCATCTGTTCGTAATGCTCTCCTCTAGAAACAACAATAGCTTTTAAAAATCACTGCTGGATGCCGCGTCTTCACCTGCCTTGTCACTTGTGACTAATGGACATCACTTCCGAGTGCCTAACCACATTAATGTGAGCAGTGGGACTGGGTTGCCGGCTTATGTAATACTGCCAGCACAGTTTTCTGCCTCCAAACTCCCTCCTCCACCTCTCTCTCTCTCTCTCTCTCTCTCTCTCTCTCTCTCTCTCTCTCCCCTTCTCTCTCCCTCTATGTCTCTCGCTCTCTCCCAGCTTGCCTGATATGATGTGATGTGGCTTGGTTGCCTAGCAGCCATCCCCTTGTTTGAGTAACTGGGGAAGCAGAGAGATATCTGGTCTGCTGAACAAGACACACACACACACACACACACACACACACACAGACACACACAGCAAGAGGCAGATAATGCCCCTGTTGTGTGGTTTTGCAGGCTTGACAGTGTCTGTTTGATGTCTGCTGTTACCATGTGAGGTATGAGCCAGCTATAATCAATGTCTCGAGCTGGTGTAAATTGATTTGTGTTATGGGAAGAGTCCCTGCCTTTTCTTTCAGCAAAACCCTTATTTCTTAACCCTTTCCCTCCCTGCAGGGCTACAAGCACTAATCCCTTGCTTTTTTCTATCTCTCTTTTTTTAAAAACTCTACAGTCGCCCACATTTACATCGCTCCTGGCATGAAAACCCCTCATTCATCAATACTTCAGTTTTCACGCTGGAATTATTGATCACTGTCGCCTCTTTTCTGCCATCCGAAAAATCTATTTTTACTTTTTCCCTCCTCGCTCGCTAGCTCTCCCTTGTTCCATCCTCTCCTCATTAGCACTGTGTGTGACACCTACACAGGGGCTTAGGGAGATGAATGGTCTAATCCCTGTGGGTAAGGAGTGAAATATTACATGGTGTGCTCACACATGCACAAACACACACACACATTGACAATGAGGGGTACATGAACACATTGTGTGGTACAGTGCACGTGCTCAAATACACACTTGCACACACTTGCACACAAACACGCACATACACACATGCCATGGTCTTGACAGCTCTGGTAAAAGGAGACAGATTAATGGAGGAAGCGGCCTGCTGCAAAGCCTTTCAGAATGACAACAGGCAGATGCAGCTCTATTCACTGGACCAAGTGTCACCACTCACACACGTATATACAGTGTATCCACCTGGGATCAATGAGGAGAATGTATACGAGCTCATCATGAATGTGCATCTGCGTCATCGTGATGTCAGAGCACCCAGGCGTGTCGCTCTGGCTATACAGTACTCCCACTTCTACACCTGAGAATCAAGACAATTTGGGTGGGTGATATGGGGGCAGGGGTGGTGGGGAGCACTGGGTATCAAGTGTTAAGGCACACTCACTGTACGTTTGTTGTTACTTTGCACACACACACAGAGCCTGCCTACACAGCATCGCAAAATACATTGCAGCCATTTTTATTTGATTCATCATCAATAAAAACATAACTGACAATCAATAGTGTTGACCATGTTGAGGGAGGTCTCAGCATGCGTGTGCGTGACCTAGTATTCTGTTGATGGGGGTGTATATGAGTTGATGCCAACCCTGCAGGGTCATGGGCTAGGTGGCAGCAGTGCAGGGTGCCAAGAAGGAAACCGTAAACCACCATTGTGATTTCCAAACAAGGCCAGGGAGTCATGAACAGGTGAGGGGTATGATGGAGGTTATGGGGATCAGATGTGGCTCCATAATCTCATTTATAAATAAAATGACTGGCAGTGTAGACATATAGGCTACATAGTTTATCCATATGGATCAAATGTGTTCCAGCGAGGTTCAGTGTGCATACTGACATGAGAGTGTGTTCAATGTGCCATAAGAATTGCTTTGAAGTGAGGAGTGAATAAAATATATTCTTGGTCATCTATTCTTAACATATTCTGCAACAATGCATTTATCTATGCTGATACACAAATGAAAAATGAAAGATCATAAAACCCTTAAAAGAAATGCATACAGGTTGGGATGGTTCAAAGAATAGCTCTATAAATCACTTATTTTGTTTCTAGCCAAGAGTTTGATAAGAAGATTGACAGTCTTAGTCGCACTAACCCTAATATGAACCTACAGCAAGCAGCTGTTTAGTTTGACTTAGCATTAAGCTAGGAAACTGAGAAACAGCTGGGCTGGCAAAGGGTTGCCACCAGTCCTTTACAGTATGAGATCATCCTAAAACAATGTATTTTCATACACACAATATTCTAATAAATACATGTTTACGTACATTTAGGATTCTGAAAGAAATAAAATGTGGAGGAATGTGGAGGCGTGCAGTGTCAAATTAAAGTAATTCAAGAAAGGAAATGAAACATAGAATGACAGGCAGGCTGTGTGTCAATCAACATCACTGTCCAACTTGAAGCAATATTCAGCAAGTGAACTCTTTCTCTTTCACACACCTTTGTAGTCCTTTTCCATGTCAGAGGAAAACAGAAGAAACAACAATTTGTGTAAGTCACTTGGCCCAGAAAAGAGATAGTCTGACACATAATATTCCATTGAACAAACACGTCAGCTTTTGTAAAAATCAAACAGTTTTATAGCATTAGTTATATTAGTTATTTTAACAGATATTTGTAGGCAGATTTTTAAAACCTTGTACAGTGCTAAGCTAACTTATTTCTGGTTATTATGTCATTTTAAGTAGGCTTTAGCTTGATATGTATTGAACATGGGTAAAATCCCATTAAAGTATGAAAATACACCTACCACCAAAACAAAGCTAACAACTAGGACAAAAATCATACAAGACATTAAAATGTAAAAACTACAAGTTGAAGCTTTGAGGAGGATCATGTGTTGAACTAATACTTTAGTTAAGCTAAGTGTTTTCTGCTGTAGCACCTAATTCAACAGAAAAACTTCCAAGTGGTATAAATCTTCTTACTTGATCTTCTGCAAGAAAAAGAAACTTTTATACAACTGTGTAAATATAGCTTGAAATAACAGGAAATAAGCGCAAAAGGCCACATTTTCAAACAACTGTTCTCACATTGTTGCCCCACTATCATCAGCCTTGTTTTGGTACATGCTCTGATGCTCATTTATGAGGTTGCTATTGTCAAGCACTGAGCCTAATAACACCACAGTAAATGGCAGCTTGGCCGGCAGTATGTTCCCCTCCATCAATCACTCCAGCTCACCTGATCGGCCTCCAGGGCTCTTGGTGCACTTCCACACACCGCGCCAGTGCCAGCACCATTACTTACATAAACAATGACCCCCTTGTTCGCTAACAGTCGGCTATTGGAGCTGATTAAACTTTTAAATGTCATTTAATAGAAGCGTAATGTTGCTCCGATGTGTCTGTCAGCAGCTTGAGGGGGGTAAAAGGATACTTGGTCACCCTCCTGGTGTGTCACAAGGCCCGCTAAATTCCTCAGCCGATTAGTCATCACCCTTAGTGTGGGATGTAGTGATGAGAGTGGATATGACCCGGGCTTGAAGGGGACACAAGGTGAGCAGCACCTCTGAACCTGTCACCTCTTTGTTTGACCCTCTCACTGCTGGCTGGAGCTTCTCTAAGAGCTCATGTTATGCAGCGAGGGAGAAAGGCAGGCAGAGCCTGGCAGGGTCTGTGACACTGGGAGGACATTTTAGTCCAGCACAATAAGAGATTGTTTGTTTGGTGACCTTTAGCTAGGACTCAACAACCAATGATGGCATTTGTCCCACACCAGTATTGAATTATGGGTATTTTTGTGTAACCTCACATTCTTTGGAAATTTCAGCGGCCTGCCTTCGTCATCATTCTGGAAAACAGTCACATTTTCTCAGTACGCTGCCCCGAGTCAGCTGTTAATTTGATGTCCATGACTCTGGCCCAGCTGTACCACCTAGAGGCGGGGTCACGTCCTGTTGTAAGCTGCCAGAAACACAGATTTATTCTAGACCCCACTGTTGTGTTAGACTGCTTCCTGAATGTTGACCGGATCTCATTAAGCTGTTCCCAAAAAGTCCCAAGAAGTTGATGTTTGGGTTGCCAGTGCGACCCGCTTTGATACCAGATGTTCTTGTGACCTTTAAATGATGTAATTCCACTGTGCTAGAGCAATTTAAATCTTAAATCGCCCTCCTTAGCAGTAAATACTACCACAGATAAAGAGATAATGTGTGTGGATGGCTTTGTGCAGTGCCTTCCTAACCATCCTGATTATTTCCTCTGCAGTGTTTATGCAAGGTCCACTTAATCTTTCTGTTAAGGTTTAAGAAATGTCATTGGGAAAGAAGTAGTTCTGGTCTAGAGGCTTATTTAAATGAGTGTGTTTGTACATGTTTGCACATCAGTTTACAAGTGCTTTTTCAAAAAGCAATGGATCATAAGTGCATGCCTGCGTGTGGCATTCATTGCATTGTGCAGCTGCATGCATATCCTGTGAAGCAATTTGTGTCTATGAGAGGAAGCTTGAGTGACAGCGAAAGAGCCGGTGGCCAGCCATGCCTGTGGTCGAGGCAGGCTGTGGGAGATGGGGGGTGTTAAGTCGTCAGTATGAGGCATATGTCAGAGATCAGTGCTGGACTGTGGAGATCACTAGGAAGGGAGGAAGGGCGCTGTGGGCTCAGAGAGACAGAGATTACTGGGGGCTTGATGCCTTGACCACAGGCAGAATGGCTTCTCATCACACAAACACACACACATACAATCACATCAATCTCATTGTGTCATCCTCACAAGCAGTGGATCTACACACCCAGCCCTCCAGAAGCCACATGCAAAGCCCCATGTTAATGTTATTGTCTTCCTCTTCAGGTGGAAGTGTGCAATCCTTTGTCTCCAGAATGAAGACAGGGACTAAGAGCCCGGCTCTTGAACCTCTTCAAGCTCTTAAGTGTTTGCAACTGAGGGAAAACAGAGTGGTGGAGATCAAAGTCGACCAAGTAGATGAGCCATGATAAGATTCTGTATGGCTCTCCTGACTGTTGTCCCAAACAAAACACTTCACCGATGTCAGGACGTGTTAAGGAGTCAGTTCAGTGCCTCATTATGTATGGCTTCTTATTTCCAAGATTCCCTTTCACAAACAAATTGTTATTGAAATAAGCTTCTACTTTTATTCTAACTCATGTTTTTATGTAAATGGTCACCTTCTGAAGAGTCCTTGGGCACCATAAAACAACAAATGCTATGCTGCTCAGTCAGCTGACCCTGAGTGTTGACCCACTGGTTTAACATGTTTTGGAGATATAAACAGCTCTTTGCCACAACAAAACAAAGGAAAAAACCAAGACCACCTGCTCTAAAAAACATGCTGGGTTTTCCAGTATTGTCACTACAGACATGACCCTGCTTGTCTCATCTTAGGGCTTTTCACCTCCATTTTTACGTTCAGTTATATGCCAGGGTTCAACTAGCCTGAAGCAGAACAAGCTGTAACCACAGTTTTTACATGTACAATTTTACATTATAAAGTTAATAAGACAGCAACTGTTAGCAAACAGCTTTAAACACATAAAAGCATCTACAGTAGTAGATAGTAGTACGGCAGTTTGGTCTCTGGTCATCTGACAAACATAATTGTACTGGTAATGACTTTGTAATTCATAGCAATATTACGGCTTAAAACCTATGCTTTGAAGTAAACATGAATGTTCAGGCACTTTTTGTTGTGCAGTAATCAAAGTTTTGACAAGGGTGGCATACAGCTCAGGACAGCAGCACACCAAGCTAATGTAGCCTGCACCCAGAGACAATACCTGCTCACAACTGGCTATAACATGCTACCAGCCAAACCTCTGTTGAAATGGGCTGACTTATGATCAGAAACAAGGGAGTCAGCAACTTTATTAACACAAAAGTCAAACAACAACTGCAACAACACAATACATTTCTTAGCAAGTTAGCAAATATTATTTACTAGTCAAACATTAAGAGCTACACCTCGGCGCCCTGTAGTCCTGTAGTCCTGTAGCCTTTTTATTTTGCAAAGCTCTCACCAATGACTGAGAGCCAGTTCAACATTTACTCTTGTGTCTCACATTGTCACTTTCTTTTTTTAGCTCCCTGCGTCGATGTCCTTTTCTGTATACTCACCTTTGTCATGGTGACCGCTGAGACTTCTGAGCCTAATTGCATTGCCTGGATAGGAAATAAATATTGGGAAAAAAACCCCCCAGCTCTGTAGCATTCTTCGCTGTGTCTGCCTCCACCCTGGACACTAAAACTCCTCCTCACAGTGGCCGAAAGGGCCTGTTAAATGGTGTAAAGACAAATAGTCCATTGTACTCCAAGCTGTCATTTAGCTACAAAGCTAACAGAGCTAACTAGTAGCTACAATCATCAGTAATTACAGATTTCTTTTGTAACTCTCTCTTGCTACTTATTCATCAGGAGACTCCAACCGCTAAGAGTAAAGTAGGACTTTAAATATTGTCATTCATATTTTCATCCCTGGATCTAATAAAAAATAGTCTGGGCAGAATCGATGAAATTTAACTTGCTACATCCTCAACAAACTGATTAACTGGCCCTAGCACAAAATTCTACTTCTCTTAGGCACAAGTGTGAAACTCAATGAATATGAAGCAGTTCTGACAAAGTCCATGCATGCTCAGCACAACCCTGCTCTGAGAAATCCATGACAAAAAAAAACACTTTCCAGGATCCCACTAATAACAAATTTGCGGTGTGTTTGTTTTTATTTTTATACCTTCTCCCTGTTGCGCAGTAATGTAAACTACCATTGTGCTCCACACAGAGGTAATTCCTATGGCTGCTGTTTGCTGTGTCTCAACATTATTGGCTGTGTTAGTTTGGTTCATCGAAACAAAGAGTATGCAGAGTAGGTAGCGATAAGAATAGCTGTTTTATTGTGTGCCACTGCCTTGGCCCCTAATGCTGAATGTGTTATCTGAGGGTGCAGCATGCCACACTAAGCTATGTGCATGTGACGCATGGCTGAGCAGCATTCCTTCTCCTGAGTGCATCGCAGGGCAGAGATAGTAGGAAGGCAAAGCAGCCTGACTAAGGGGGGAAAGAGGAGCGAGAGCAGGAGAGACAAGAGATGGAGACTAATACCAGGAACATGTAGTTAAGTGGAATGAAGTACCCTTTGTTGCAGATAAGATCGTTCTGCTTCCCTGGCCGGCGTCACTAAAGCAATTTGAGCGCATCGAATGTAGCTTATCATGTTGTTGGCAGACCACAAAATGTTTCCCTGACATGCAGATAAACACAGGTCCAGTAATAAGAGACAGGATTTTTTTTCCTCCTTTAAAATGGCATGGTAGAGTCTTGTGTGATCTGCATTAGTGTGTCAGTAAACTGACATGATGAGTAGATTGTGTGGGATCGAGGCATTGTAGGAAAAAGATCCTCACTAGACAGTGTTGCGGAAGAAGAGGCTAAATGATGGGTCTATGTCTTCAGGGTTTATTCGGTCGCCCAACTTCCAGCAAGGTTCATAAGCCCCTGGTCCTGGGGTGATCTGTGGAATACATGGACATCACACACAAGCACAAACTCAGAAAATGTTTTTTATTATGTCAACACTTTAAAATACATAAAATAAGTTAGTTATCCATAAGGGAAATGTGGTATAATTTATTATTTTCTACATGCTACAGAGATATTTACAATAACAACTAAACTATTTACAGAATATGATCTGAAGTGCTGAAGCCATTTAAATCTCTATGCTAGTATGTGCCTCATTCTTATCTCTATGAGGTATTTTGTCTTTGCTGCTTCCTGTTATATAATGGTGTGATGTTCCATGGCACAGCATTGCAAATCATAACTGGTCTCTTTAAGTATTAATTCATGTTCATCAACAACGTGATTTATACTAAAATAAATAAAAACATTTAAGGTCTCACCACATTTTATCTCACTATTTAAGAATAGTAATACCATGATGCAGCTGATAGCATATAAATCTGGGAATTTAATGTAATAGTTTTTATTGTACTATATGTAATATGGCTCTTATAATGTAATATAGCATTAGGCATGTTCACAGATGACCTGAGAGCATCTATGGGGAAGTGAAGCTTAGTATGAAGTACTGGACTCACTGAATGCATGACGTGCAGCCGTGGTGATGTAGATTTGAAGCAGGAAGTGATGCCTTTGGCTGGTCTGCTCTGAGGATCATAGTGGCATGGAGCAGGTCCCTCCTTCTGAGGTGATTAGAGATGAAAGCTATTATTGATTGATGGGTTCATTGATGGAATTGGTTTTTAAGCTGTAGACCAAGGCTAGCATGAGAGCACAAAAATGTTTTTTCACAAATGGTCAGCTAAGAGACAAACTGTTTTTGTTAGCTGAAAACATAGCTGTTTTACACTTTATTTTTGTCTTATTAAAAATATTAATTAGCATGAGCTTATACCAAGTTGTTTGTTTATAGGATAGAGTTGGTAACCCAGCAAGTTGGGACCAACTGAATCAAGCAAGCTATACCACAGCCTCAGTATTTTGTAGAGTGAGCCTAGCATGTATTTCTTATTAGCATGTTTATACAGTGTCTTACCTTTGGTCAAGCAAGAAACTAATGAAGAAACCATTTTGTTGGTTTGTTTGTTTGACTATTTCTGTAAAGCAAACACAAGTTGGTGGATTTTTTTTTCTTCATTTACTGTGTTTTATTTAACCTTCATTAAAAACTGTTTGTTAAAAGTAGCCTGTTGCCTGTAAGCCTGAAGGAGATGTGTGTGGTTGTGGTTTTGTGTGCATGTATCCATTAGTCTGTCAGTCTCACTTCTGTCTGACTGATCATCCCAAAGTTAAAACCGTTAAGCAAACCTATGATACCATCATAATATTCTATGAAACTTAAAGACAAACACTTAAGGGCTTTTTGTAAACCTATTTAAGAGAACTTTTCTGTGCTATACCAAAAAACTTTGCTGAAAACTTTGTAAGTCTCTGCTGGTTGCATCTGGCAGTTGTGGTAGCATTGCAGTAAGTGCCTGACCATCTGTTACCTCAGATATTTCACCTTCCTGTGTTTCAGCCAGACACACCTGGCAGAGATGTGCATTCTACTGAGTGCACTCATCTTGTTAGAGTTCAAGCACGAAGGGTGGCCAAAAGTCCAAGAGGAACCTTTTGTGTTTGTGTATATAATTGTGTATATAATTATTTTTCACCTTTTGCAACACGTTTTGAAACCCTTGGGATTCTAACACCAATGCACAACCTTGCACAGGCTTCAGAGGTGGTAGAAAGTCTTGTATTTTATGGGTTTTGAAGATATGTTACACAAAATGACTAAATGGCACCTTCTATAACATTTCAGCAAGGTAGCCCTTGTGGTATATTTCATGTAGACCTTCAAAAGAAAAGTACATGTACATCCAAGACAAGAGAAATGGTGCAGTCACCTTAATTCAGCAGGAGGTCAGTCAGTTTGATGGATATTTTGATATGTTTGTATTTTTTTTTGCCATTTTCATTAACAAGCTCCTCCTTGGAGGTTAATCTGATCCAAAAGACCTCAGTGATGAAAAGGTTTTATAAATCTCAGCGCGGCATGGCAAGGCTAGCAGTCATGTTTCAATGTTTCACTATAAAACAGGAAGTTGTTGTTGTTTGATAACAGCATTTAAACAAAACTAACTAGAGTCCAATCAAACCACTCAAAACATGATGGTGTCAGCATGTGCTAAAGCCTGGATCTACTGAGCATAATGACCTCTAACATTTTCAGAGCCAAATGACAGATTAATTGTTTCTCCCTTGAACTTTTAAGCTTGTGGAAAGCTATTGTAATGCCTCGATAGTCAAGTCATTTGAGGGATGCCCTAACAATATACATCAGATCTATTTTAGGGGCCCATACCAATATTTTTAATGCCTATGACATATCATTGGACCCCTGTCTTTATGGCCTTAGACAGTCGCTGGTTGTGTTGTAGATTTTTCACCTATGTGATCTGTGTTTAGGGGTTGTCTTTGCTAAAAGTCAGTTTCTCTCTCTCTCACTCTCTCTCTCTCTCTTCTTGCCTTTCACTTCTCCTTTCCTCTTACCCACTAACACACATACTGGTCATCACCAGCGGCGTGCCATGCAGAAATAGCATCACCCCCCTCCACCCTCCTCCTCAGACATAAAACTGTCTCACTGTCCCTGAACAACACCAGCCTTTCATTTCCAACTGCTCTCTGATTCTGACAGAAAGAGCCAGGAAGGTGTCTTTTCCTCTCCTACCATTGGTGCTCTATTGTCTGTTTGTACAATGGAGACCTTATCTGAGGGCTTGACACAAGAATGTGACAAACAGCTGCATGCCAGTTAACCCCAGTCTGCCGTGCACTATACAATATGAACAAGGTTCCTACGCATGTATTCACTGAATACTGCCCCAACTTTTTGATTAAAAGTCTTCCCTGTTGAGATGCATGAAAAAAAAAGAGCAAAAAATTTGAAAACTCTAAGCGGAAGGCTCCTCACACGGGACCTCAGGTACAAAAGGTGTAATTACTGTATTAGGAACAGTCCTTCAGGTAACCTGATGTGCCAATTAGTTGCCAGTAGTTCCTCACAGAACACCAGTTGGTAAAAAAAAAAAAACAAAACAAAACACTGTGGTTCGACTGGATGTCACAAAACTTAAGTTTTACTCTTGTACAAACTCTCTGAAGGATACTGATTGATTATGGGAGTTTACTTACTTAACTGGTGAAAAAAAAAAGGCCTCTGCATTAAACTTGTCACTCTCTGACCCACCACATGGTAGGTTTTTGTTAGAATTTTTATTTTTCAGTCCTTAAATCATGTTCTGTTGTCTATAGGTGCAATAGAAACCTAATCTTAAAACTTGACACGAGACTGCCACAGACAGCTGCATGCTATTTAACCTCCAACATGACCATGTCCCTCATACAGCACAGTAGCCTGCAACATGGAGATAGTTCCTACCCAAGTATTCATCTAATACTAATATGACATGCTGTTCAATCTCAGTTACCAGTTAACTTGATCCTCAGCAACTGGTCTGCTGGACCCTGTGTCCTTGCCCAGTGCTCCCGAGGAGCTAGTGCAGGTGTACTTTATGAGCACCATTGGACCAGTAGTGAAACTCTCACACACGTGTGTATGTGTGTGAGTGTGTTTGAGCCAAAGCACCTGGCCTACTTTCCCACTGTGGCTTGGAATGTTGAAGACGTTCCCCTGTGTGGCATAGGTAACTGGCACATGCTGTGAACGTCTGAGAAAATTTAAGACTTTGACCTGTTTTTGACTGATGAATCCACGACCTTGCAATGCAGTACTTCTTAAATCAACTGGAAACCTATTTTTTATCTAAAATATGTTTCAATGAAATATATCAGTGAGATATATTCTTGATTTTCATAATTTTAGGAAAATAACAGAGTCTTGTTTGTCTCAATAAAATGATGCTACCCCCAATTTTGTGGTTCTGTGAGGCTGCACTTGTGAAGCCTCTAGGTTAAAAGCTAAAGTCAACATGCTAATGCTCCCAAAGATAATGCTAACATGCTAACGACTACCAGGTACAGTCTTTTTTAGTTTCCCTGTTTTCATTTATCTTGACGGCATGCTAACATTTGCAAATTATTACTCAACATTACAACATTACAGATACAGATTTTGAACTTGAACCGTTTCATCACAGATGGAGATGATTCAAAGCATGATAGTTCATCAAGTGTGAACTATGAATGTCTGCATTGAACATTATGGAAATCAAATCAATAGTTGATGAGATATTTCCCTCAAAAACATTAATGTCATCCTCATAGTGCTGGTGAAGTAAAAGTGGAAGGGTCACTGAAGTCACTGGGATCCCTCCTTTTGGTACCATGAATGTCTGTATTTATTTCCATGGAAATCTATCAAACAACTGTCATGATGTTTCAGTTTGAACCAAAGTGGTCCAACATTGTGATCCACAGAGCAACACAAATGTCTGAGATTATGCCTTTAATTCAAACAGGTTTGAAACTCAAGGGAGGATTTGTTCCTTCGGAGCTGCACGTGCAGTCGATATTGCAACAAAGAACAACATGTAAATCTAGGACACACAGCAGCCCCAGGATAGAGTAATTAAGTCAAATCAGAAAAAGAAGAATATACAGTATATCTCTTTTGTTGTTCTCTCAAACATCCTCAGCT
The DNA here is from genome assembly GCA_029814765.1 of Acanthurus leucopareius. Taxonomy (NCBI): domain Eukaryota; kingdom Metazoa; phylum Chordata; class Actinopteri; order Acanthuriformes; family Acanthuridae; genus Acanthurus; species Acanthurus leucopareius. The sequence goes on along the minus strand of JAQMCX010000003.1, from coordinate 4,384,803 downwards.
CACTTGAGTGGTTTTTTCTGTGGATGTGTGGAAACCAACATCAGTTTATTCTGGGCTGAGAAAAAAGGCTCAGAGGAATCAAAAATTCTTCTTACCTATCTCACAATGGACCATGAATTATCAGTGTAAACCATTAGCACTAATGTTTGTCCTCCTCCATTAGGTCAGCTGTCTGAATGATCTGTGCTTTAAGTTAACTTTGCTGCAGGATTTGTGTAGCTGCTTAACCTCTGACAACAGCTTGTCACTGTGACACCACTAACAGCAGAAAACTGCTCCTAACTCTGCAGTAATAACACCCTCGGGATTTCTTCGCACTTTTCCTTCTCTGTCAACACAGCAGCTGCCAGCACGGCTCAAATATCCATCAGCTACCAGCACGAGCACATGGCTAAAGCTGTAACAGTATGCAGTATGAACCACAGCTGACTGGTCAGCTAGTACAGTGGCATTACAGGTCCTCATATGGGGCGAATGATACAATCAGATACTCTTGGGGATCAGCTCTCTTTGACCCTGCTGGTTGTCATAACTAGATCCTGTACAGCACATACCAGATACACGTTAGGTCAGAGCTTGTAACCAAAACCTACTGAAAGTGTATTGTAATGAAGCCTCTTTGTGGGCAATGGAAAGACTGCATGGTCCTAATAACTTGTCTCGGTGACGGGATACTTACAGGTGGAAAGCTGATCCGCTGCACGGTTGACCGAAACATCACATGCCTGCAAGAGGAGTAGAGAAGAGAGAGAGGGGGGAGTGGCTGTCAAAAAAAGATGGAGAACAGTGGGGGAAAGAGTGAGAGAGTAAAAGAATAAGGGCATTCATGATCACAGGCAATGAATATACAGGAGCAGGTTGGTGATTGCTCCTCCATCTTTGTGCTGTGAGGAGATGAGAGAGGGAGGAAGAAGGAGGAGGAAGGATTCAGTGATCAAGGGATGATTCATGGGCTGTCTGCTTCCCTGTGATCCGAGAGCTAAAGAGAGGCTGTTTGTTAAGGGCTTACTTGCAGGGAATCTTTTCCACTGGTTTTGCTGTCACATTGTAGTCACATGGTGAGGTGTTTATATCCTAGAACAGGGAATACAGACAAAGAAGTGTAAATATACAGTGTGTGACAGAATCACCAGGAGTTTGCTTCTTTTGTCTGCTGTGTCACTTTGCCAACAGCTGACTTCTGTCTCTAAAACATTTATGATTTTTTTCAGTTAGTGCAGGAAGTGCAAGTGCAGCAAATGTGCAAGCACATTTTGAAGAGAAGAGCACCTACTGTGTTTTGAAGCAAAGCGCTATGATGATGTGTCAATGCCACGGCCAACTACACTCATCAAAACAGAACAATTAGTGTATTACTACTAATATTCCAATATTCCTTCATTGAGAAATTCTTGATCTATCATTCAGGTCAGGGGTCAGGGGCACCAAACATCACCACTGCTTGCATTAGGTTAAGCGATAAAAGAGAAGTTAGCATCAAGATGGCTGACATTAGCATTATAGGAAACATTGATGAGATCCAGCCATACATGTTTGAGTCCCAAATAGACCCAAACCCAGATGAGGAGTCTGTTGTGCACCAAAATCTGTGGCCTCTAGACATATCAGATAGTTAAGTGTAGTTAGCCTCTTGTATTTGTTTGTGTTGTTTGATAATCTGTTAGCATGTTACTGGCAGTGGATGACACAGCATCAGTAATTGCTCTCAAGCAAACTCTCACTCTGAAATGAAAAGTCTGCGCTATGCTAAATGCTTTAGGTTTCTTTATCATTGGTTTTCACATTCTTGATTCATCAAATCTAGCTTGCCCAGTGAAAAGCTCAAATCTCAGATTTTAGGGAGGTGCAAGAACATCTCCCTCATTAGTAGATAAATGTAAAAATCCTTCCCTGGTGACAAACATTGCACACACGCAAGTCAATAAAGTCAAGAACTATTATCTGAGGGTAGTGAGGGGTCATATGTAAGTGAAAGAGATATTTAAGAAGTGAATCAATCAGAAGTGAGCTAAACTTATCTGTTTTTCCAAGAGTAAGATAAGAAGATCCATATCACTCTCACAGCTATGGGTCTATGTGCAATCTTGTTTTCACACAGACCTTTTCTATGAACGTGGACACATTCCATTCCAGTTTATGTACCTGATTTTGTCATGGTTCTGATTTTTGTGTGTTTTTTTTCCTGCTGCTGATCCCTCTCTCCCTCCTCCATCACTCAGCAGGTCCGTGCAGAGAGGCGGGGCTAGTCGGCTCGGGAACGAGGCTCACAAGCCACACCTGCCTCTCATTGGCAATTAAGCTGCCTTTAAAAACCACTCATGCTCTGAATCCTGTGCCAGACAATTCGCGTTCCATGCTTCAGTCTCTGTGCCTTCGTTCCCAAGAAGATCTCTCCGCTCTCGAGTTTATCTTATTGATTGTTGTTTCCGCATATCTCTAAGTACTTCCTCCAGTGAGTTTTTATAGTCCTGGTCAATTTTGAATTCTAGCAGTTTTCGTAAGTCTAGTTTTTTCCCTTCGGGTGATTTTCTGTTCTTTTGTTACTTTCGCCGTTGTGGCTTTTGTGGTTATTTTTATAGTTCCGTTTTTCCAATTTTCCCCGCAAGGGTGTTATTTATTGTGAATATTGTCAAATAAATATTTTCTTTAAACGTCTCTGCATTTGGGCCCTTGCTCTCCTTGACGATACCATAACAGATTTTGAACTATTGTGGGTATCTTGACCAAAAAAAGGTCCAGAATTCAAAAAATTTATTCCAAACTGGAAGACAAAAAAAAACCCTCCCAAAAAAACCCAAACAGTTCTCCTTGGGAACCAGAGTGACCTCCTCAAAATCAAAGTTGTGCATCGTACATTGTGCCCTCTGTTCATTAAAACTCTACAGTTACAATGGCTCAGCTCAAAACTGGCGGAATCATAGGCTGGTTTGTTTGCTAGCACCAAGGTTCCAAGCCTGGGTTGCTGAACAGAACCGGTTCAAAGTCCAGAGCTTATTTGTATCCATTTTTGCTTCTCCTCCTCTATACCTAATTTATTGGCATGTTGCCAACAACAACTGTCAGTCTATTATTTAACTGAATAGGTAAAACCCATCAGTATGTACTCCAGCCATTACAAGTTACGTCCTCAGATATGTGCGATGAGAACAAAACAGGACTTGTCTCATGAAAATATTGCTTTACTGTGCTATTACAATGAAAAATCCCTAGAAAGTATAATGAGCAAACAAATACGAGATCGTAATCAAACTTGTTATCTAACACTCAGGAGGAATGGCCAATTTCATATGCAAACGGGATTAGTAAAGGTCATGTCTGAACCCCACCTTGTCCCTGATACCCAGGGTGATGATGTCAGGCCGTGGACAGTTTTTGAAGGAATAGGAGGCCTGGTGCTTCAGCACTTCCTGGATTGAGTCAGTGTGGTCATATGCCCCAGGTAGAAGCAAATCCCCCTTTTGTACGCCAAGGATGTGGGATTTTCTGCCCACACCTTTGAACCCATAGGTTTTCCACACTGGGTTCAGTTCAGCCTCTTCAATAAAGTCCCGGATTTGATAGTGACCTGGGATGGGTGTGTCCTGCACAAAGGTGAAAGAAAACACATTTAGGTAATGTTTTGTGGCATGGATTGGTGCTTGAACAAACATTTACATGTACTGTCAGCATATTGTAGCAAACCCTAGATCGTTGTCTTCAAGAGCCAAATTTATCTGCAGAAGCTGGATCACGGGCATGTGCAGTTCAATCCTTTAATGGAATAAAATTATTCTAAAATTCAAAATTTTCTTAATACCCAAATACAATCCACACAAGATGTTTTTAACTTCAGGCCTTTCCATCCTTAAGCACATAGTATTTGGTACAAAATATAGAATGTGTCATTTACTAACAAAGTGCTTGTTTCTATAAGCTGAGCTTATATTAGTTCAAAGTTACCTTTTGGCCATTTATTTGTAAAGAAATAATTTAAAGCCATCTAGATTGTTAGCTGTAGAGGATACATTTATAGATAGAAAAGTGCAGCTGATTTACAGTTGAGCCTGAGTGCTGGGATCACATTAAGATAACTGAGAATTAATTAGTTCTATGCATTATTACCATGGATGTACTGCAAGGCACTTAAGGACCTGATTCACTGTAATGCACACATCTATTGCAGCCCACTTGGACATAAACGATAAAAGCCATTAACTGAAAAGCCACTAAAATCTACACATGAGCCAGTGAGCCACTTTTAAGTGACAGTCCAGTGGCAAGTGTTTGAGCTGCCTGGCACAGAGGCTCATGTAGCAGCCTCTTCCTTGTAGACAGGCTATGAAGCCATACTGCAGTATGACACCTACTCTCAGTGTTCCAAGCCACCAGCTCCCCCGGCCACATGGGTCCACCTTGTCATCTCCCTGCAGATAAGAGCAAGATAGAAGCCAAGACACAGTAGATTACTCCTGCTATGATGACACAGCTCTGCCAGCAATGTGTTGATGCATTTCCACATGTATCATCCTGTGCTGTAACAGTTCAGCATGTCTTCATTAACCTCACAGAGTTATTAGGGCTTCAAAGAGCCTTACCTTATGTGTTCTTTTACCGCCCCTGGACATGTCACTGACTTTGTACACAGCCTTGTTTTTCCATGCAGCAGTGTACTGCACTGTACTCATTGTCGTTCAGTATCTGCTTGACTGGAGATCCGGTGACACCTGACCACCATTAAAAGTGCGACTGTTACTATAGCAGCGTCTCCTCTATCGATCAATTTTTCAACAAGCTGGCCTGGTGGATGGCTAAATTTAGACTCACCGACCAGTTTGACTGGGAGTAGGACACAATGGAAAGCCAGCAGTAAGGTACATACTGTAGCCTACTGTCTTGCCAGCTGGACACAGACAGGACAGGATACAATTCAACCAGTAGAAAGAGTTCACAAGCAGGCTTTAAAACATTGGATAAAAAATCTAATTCATATCATCGTTGTTAAATTTTTTGTAATAATGATTTGTTATACCAGGACAAAAAACACGGTCAAATTTGCAAATATTTTACTTGTGTATAAAATATTTCATGGCTTGGCCCCTGCTCTGCCCATTGGATTCATTAAACAAAATCAAAACTGATCTTCCGTAGCTACATCTAGAGGGGATTGTAAAATACCTTGCAAAATCTTAGTACCTTCAGGCAGTCAACTCTCTTTTATATAATAGCACATACCTGAAATACTATAGACTCAGAACTAAGGAGTAGCACATACCTGAACTAATTTTCTCTAAGTATAAAGCAGTGGTTGCTAGACTGTTTAACACGCTGTTATAATCTGAAGAAGTTTGTCATACTTTCTCTCATTGTCTGTGCTTGTATGCTTTTGCCTGTTCTATAATTTTTTACAGGCCATGTCATTGTTTATTCAGTGTTTGTGCATCTGTACTCTTGTATGCTTTCCATTTATGTTTTTTATACCTCAACCTGACAGGGACTGCATATAAAAATAGGCCTGATAGGCTAAATTTACATTTACATAATATACTCAAGTGCTTAATTAAAGTGCAATGTCACCTTTCAAATAAACATAAACATACTGCAGTTAGTAACTCAGACCTCATCATTATCACACATCAGTGGGATATTTTGGAGGATACTATGCTATTATTTATAGAGGTCTATTCATGGCTATTCATGTGCAAATTGCAATCCAGTAAAAGAAACAGAACAGAACAGAAATACATTTCATTCTTTCTAATGTCCATGAGGGGTGAGGCTGAGGACCACCTCCAGTGGGCCAAAAAGCATTTCTACAATTAAACTTTTTCTTACTTTTGATATTAATAAAGTAATACAACATAAAATAAAATTCAGTCTTTTATGCTTTTATTATTAGAGGACATGGGTATAAATGTGTGTATTTAAAAAGAGTGGGTCCTTGAAATGAGGTAGCTAATGGATCCTTCAGGTTTTAAAATGTGATGCTTAGCCTGAAAAATTCTTTTAAATTGACCCTCCTCTTTTGTATATGAAGTTTGAAGTATTTTACCTCTTGTGGCATACTAGGCTGGAGTGTGATAGCACAAGCACACACACACACACACGCATGTGTGCACACTTTCTCTTGGTAGGTACGAATCATCACCTGAAGTCAAAATCTCGCTCTGGGAGCAAAAGCACAACATTCAGCCTTGTTGCTCGGCTACATGGAACACACGGTTCAAAGGAGCCAAGAATTCATGTTTACACTGCTTGTCAAAGAAGTCTCGAGTGACCAGAGTACATGAGAAGACATGCACACACACAAAACACACAGGTGGCAAGTGAACTGTTGTCTGAGGTTATTCTGGTCATCTCTTTCATATCACAGTACCCGATGGTAGTCTTTTATTTAGACAATTCATGAATGAGAAGGGCAGAGAGTAGTGTTTTATGTGCTGTGTAATTGACTACTTCTATAATTACACTGTAATGACAATTAGCAAGTTTTGGGGTCTTGTGATTTTTGGTTTTGGCAAGATGAGAGACACTTGTGTCATTAATTTACAGTTGAAAATGCTGTGAGTCTTTTGGTTCTACACTATGAATATGTTGTTCTTGTGCAATCACTCGGAATGAATAATCTATTCATTTTTAGCTACACACACAAGATTTCGGGAAATCAAATAAAGGATACTGTGAGTAAAATAATTCTAAATTAGTCCTTTTTTGCATATGAGTTATTACTTAGGGGATTTTTGTCTAAATGAGAATCCAAAGGAACCACAAAACAATATGCATGAATGACCTATCCACAAATAACTGCAGGCCTTACCCCTCCCAACTGTCTAAACCATCACATAACTTTATAAAAAGATTAAACTTCTAGCTGGAATTGCAAGTGGTAGTCACAAGACTCCATAGGATCAAGGTGCACAAACTAAAAGCATTTAGCATAAAACACACATGAGACGGAGCAGAGGTCCACAATAGAGCTTTATTTTTCATTCATCAAAATAACAAACTTAGTATCTCTGCAAGCTACTCTAACAAACTCAATAATCAGAAATTAACAAAAAAGAAAAAAAAACAAACAAAGAAACAAAAAACAGGTACACCTCTATTTACACCATTGTTTCTGATGTTTGCCAATCATTTGCACCTTTTCTTAGGGGCCAATACCAAATAAGACATGAGGCAGCTTCTACATGGTGCTGTGCCAACAGTAGCAGACAACACTTGGCCCATATAGTTAGTGGAGGAGCTGGACAGTACAAGGCTAATCCAGTGTTGAGTACCATTGTGTGCACTCCAAAATAGAAGCCTTTGATCCCACTCAGTGCTTTTATTTTAATGACAATATAGATTTGATCTGAGCTTATCCGAACATTAAGAGGCATTGACTGATGCTCCTCAGTGCTTTGAGGAATAAACAGGGGATACTTTAAATTTAAAATGGTAAACAATTCATATGTATTCAAAGCAACAAGGAAAAAAAAGATCCTATCAAAAACGGAGCAATCTGTCCTTAATACAAAATGGGAATTATTACAGGGTATACAAACTCAAGGATCCATTAAAACTGAGAAAACAAGACAATTTTCAAATCTGGGTAGATTGTAAATTTTATTGGAAAACAAAAATATACAACTTGGAATGGATTGTTTGAGGCATGACCAAAGGTCATTAAAAAAAAAAATTAAAAGAAAAGAAAGAAAAGTAAAAGTAGTGAGTAAAACATTAAAAAGCATGGTAAGATTAGTCATTTTCTGGTATATAGAACAGCAGATACAAAAAGAGTTTGTACGAGTACCTAGGAGATACACCCGTGTCATTTTTTTGCAGTAGTGCAATGCTGAGAGATTTCCATATATACTTTGTCCATAGTCCATGCAGAGTTTAAACTCCTCTACATTGTTTCCATGCCAACAGCGTTGCCAAGTGACAACCAGCTGACAGGTTTCCAATGTCGCCATGCGTGGAGGGGCCCCGAGCACACAAGACAGGAAGATTCGAAGTTCTCCGGCTCCCAAGGGCCTCCACAGGCATCTGGTTGTATGACCATTCCGTCACTCCAAAACACCATGACAGCAAAAGAAAGGGACATGGGGACAAGAGCCTATGCAGTTTACATGCAGTTCCTTTGGACAGCAGTAGGGGCAGGGACGAAGAGGGGCTATTAAGATTTTACAGATAAATTACACAAAGAAAAAAAGGCAAATTATTTATATACGAAATCTGTACAAGGCCTTCACTTCGCCGTCATCATTTGTACGAACTCTGCGAGAAAGAGAGTGGGGAAATAAAAGTATTACAACTCAGTTTCTAATAAATGACCTAAGAATATAAAAATAAATTAATTTAAATTAATTTAAAAAAAAAAAACAATAAAAACACTTCTACAAACCTTCATAGTTGACCTGTCCATCTCCATCAATGTCTGCTTCTCTGATCATCTCATCCACTTCCTCATCAGTCAACTTCTCCCCAAGGTTTGTCATCACATGACGCAGCTCAGCAGCACTGATGTATCCATTGCCATCCTGAAAATTTACAGTCAGTGAGCAAACAAAGAAAATCTGCTGGACAAGCACAAACGTGTTTAAAAGTGCAAGAAGAATTTACCTTGTCAAAGACACGGAATGCTTCTCTGATCTCTTCCTCGCTGTCTGTGTCCTTCATCTTCCTAGCCATCATGGTCAGGAACTCTGGAAAGTCTATCGTGCCATTTCCTAAGGGAACAAAAATAATAAAAGATTGATCAAGGATTTCAATCCAGCACATCAACAAGATATGTGGGGTTAGCAGGTTCTAATGCCTGAATGAGTCCTCACCATCAGCATCCACTTCATTGATCATATCTTGCAGCTCCGCCTCTGTCGGATTCTGGCCCAAAGAGCGCATGACTGTACCCAGCTCTTTGGTGGTGATGGTGCCATCTCCATCCTTGTCAAAGAGCGAAAATGCCTCCTTGAACTCTGGTTGCAGAAAAAAAGTGAATGGGCTTTTTGAGTTAAGCAGACATGTCACACGAACAGTATGATAGTGGTTTTAAAATACTGAAAAGGGTTAACTCTTTAAGAAAAATGTAGATTAAAGTTCAGGTAAATACCCTCAGCCCACTTTGCACAGTCAACTCTCAACTAGCTAAAGACTTGGAAAAAAAAAAAAAAGGGCATTACATCACTCATGTTTCAATTCTAAACTAGAAACAGCACACTAAAGAACCATTCTGTTATGAGTTTCTACTGCATTCGTTTTTGGCTAAACAAGGACAGTAGGCACGAGACTAAGCAGCAGGGCAGTCAGGCTACATCAGCAGTGAATGACAGCCTGTGTGGTATGGTGGAGCCGTAAGGGATGAGGAAAGATGACACACTCATCAAGTGTGATGAGGCCAATGGGCAATGTGTAGTGGCATGCAGCAGACTAACAGCGTCAAAAAAAACAACCATAACCTGCCCTGCCATTTGCAGGGTCAAACACACAGGGCAACACCCTTTTTGTTGTTGAGAAAGGCCTGCTGCCTGCATCAACTGCTAGAGATGCTGTACAGATTTAATCCCCTAGTGCAGTATATCATTGCAGTGGCTTGTTACTATCAATTACTGTAAATATTCCTTAAGAAAGAAGAACATGCTAGCTGTCAACTCATGCCATTTGTATCAACTGACAATTGAAAAAAAAAAGTCACATCTGCAAGATGTCAAGCAAGGCTTCTTACTGAAAAGCGTGTAAATAAAATGTAGCAAGAGTATGATCAGAATACTGTGAAACCTGAGACCCAAACTGATTTTAAGTCAAGAGAGGTAGTAAGGTTTTCTCAGGTAAGCCACTTCAACTGTGCCACATTTTAGACAAAATTCTAAAGCAAGTTCATCTGAGCAAGGAACAATGGTTTAACAGACTCAGTCCTGCAAAATTAGGATAACTATGTCAAACATCTAACGAGTTAAGATATCAGAAAACTAAGCTTGAGTTGCTACAGCCCTTTTTTCTAGAGGGACTCATCTAATGAGAACACACCCTGGGCAAAGGACACATTATGCACAGCATGTAAAAGGTGACTGCCAACATCACCAGAATATACAGCCCTTCCAGATTACATCATTTATTACATGGCAACCATGAAAATGCAAAGTTTTCCATGAGGGAGTCCTTCTCCACTCCAGAGCCAGCAAGCAACAGCAGTTTCATTCATTCCTGTTTTATGACCTGTAGGCTGCCCTGTGGAATGCCTTAAAAGGAAAAAAGTAGAAATCCACTGCAAGGGATGCAAGGATCCATACTGCAGGGCACTCAGAATATGAGGAGTGTAGTAGATCAATGTAATCATTTCTTACCGGCAATTTGCTCTTCTGTAAGCTGATCAGCCTGTAAAATACAATATGGAGCAATTAATAGCATCTCACACATAAAAAATATCCAGAGTTAGAAATTCCATCAATAACTTTAATAGTCATCCAAATTCTTGAAAATAAATGGATGCTAGGGCCGAACCTTCGATCTAAAGTGAGGACTTAAAACTACTAATTAAAAATACAAACAAATCTTTTTATAGCGGGTAATTACACTGAAGGCTACAATTGCTTTGACAGTAGCCCTAACGTTGCAACTACACAAGACGGATATTTATTTACCAGTTAGCTAACAAACTTGCAACTAACCTCGAGAGAAAGAAAGCGGGGAAACAATGCAAGCAAAGAAGGCAGGCGCCCTTGTCGTGTTGGATCTGCCAAGACTTGAATTACTGATATCAAATACGGCAGAGAAAGAATGGCTTAGAATTTGGCGGTAAATGTTAGCTACGGAAGAGGTCAAGTTAGCTAGCTATCGTTATGAGCCGGTGTCGAGTCAAGTCAAAGACTTGACGTAAAGACAAACTAACATTATACACTTTTAGCAGGAAGACTTGCACAGGAACCGTATTCAAAGCATCGACAAGAAAACAGTCACAACATTGGTGTTCTTTCTCAGCCGGCGCCTATTATTACGCGGGACATGGATTTGAAAATGAAAAATTGTTAACGTTAACTGTTTGGCCACCATCACATTATCCTGCATCGAACATTAGCTAAACTGCTTTAGGGCTCTCAAAATAGCAACATTATTTGGGAAAATGGACCTATATCAACCGTTTTAACTGTAACTTCGCTAATGTACACAGCACGATAACTCAGATTATTCAAAATAACGCATATTTAGCTAATGTTAGCTTTGTCTAACAAGCTAGCATTACCTAGCAACTAGCAAGCTGTCATTTCATATTATTCAGCGAACACTGCGGTAATTACAGCGCTCAGTTAACGTTGGCTTCAGCTTAGCCATTGGTGACGTTACATTTAACCTACATCAATTTCGCACATTTAAAAAAGAGCAACTTTGGAGTTACTTCTAACAGATTATAGACTACGTCGATAATTGTGATCCCTTTTTTCTTACCATTTGTATGAAGATGCGGTGGCTGGTTCACGACAAAATCCGTAACAAACCACAACCAACCCGAAGTCTTGTCGGACTGACAATCTTCTCTATGCACACACTGCTAGTGAGGCAACTGGACTCGCCTTTAACGGCTATCCCAAACTCCTCCTCTTTTCAATATCAATCCGCCAACTTCCCCTTTTCCTTGGTTACTAAATTAATACAAGCTCCATTTGTATGTTGTTTAGTTATGCAAAAAAATCCAGAAACAACTTAAATACCCATATAGCATTGCCATAAAGGTTTTGACTTCAATATTATTAATAATATTACGTGAAACCAACGTTCTATATAATAGTGTATGAATACTTTCTGCTACTCTGTGATGTGGCACAAGACGTAGCTGAAAGAAATCGCGCTCTCTGATTGGTGTGTTTGTACCTGCAATGCGTCACTCCCATGGTCTGCGCTGCCGCTGCATCTTGTCCATAGACATCCCAGTCAGTGCCACAGGCATAGCAGACAAGCTTGTTGCATAGTGTATATACATATGGGCATCATCTTTAGGGACGCCCAATAAGATAGTTTTGATAAGCAATTAGCTACCAGGAAAAGAGTTTTTTCTTGATGGGGAGGTATTTCTGACCCAGTTCATACTTATATAGTTTTCTGTAAATCCTATTGCTATAGTTTTTTGTTTGTTTGTTTTTTTTTTTGTTTTTGATTATGTGATAATTTCTGGTTCAAGGTTATCTCAAACTGTGACAGAGTTAAGTGTGGCTTTAGAGTGCAATTCCTTCTGTGCAAGTCTATACAACAATTGTATTCCTAATGAGATATGCAGTGTCAGGGCTGAAGTGTTTGGATGTAACAGTTTGAGCATGTGTGTGAGTATGTGTATAATCTCTGTGCGTGTGCACACTTAGATGTGTGATATGGTCTGTAGCAGGCGTTGCTGTCAGATGACTGTGGATTCTCAGGTCTAATTGTGCTGCTGGTGTGGATGGGAGTATCTGATAGCCTGATTGCTTATGCCTGACTGCTCTCCTGTCTCCCAGTGACCACCTGTCTCTGGTCTGATCCTATGGGAGATGCTGTGGAGGAGGATGGACAGGGATATGCAAGGAGAAGGATTTGAAGAACCACTCAGAGACTGTACTAGAATCTCCTTGTCCCAAAACAGCCCCCCTTCCTCCCAGTTCTGCTGCTTCTTTTATTATTAGACAGGGATGTCACACTATAAGTAGTGAGCAGGGATTGTGAAAAGCTCAATATCTAAGACATGAAGATCCAAAGTGGTTCCCACTTCCATCCACATTGCTTGCAGAGGTGATGCTGCCTGTGCCATGTGATCTGCTGAGCAGCTTTAGAATCAGCCAGGCTTTTTTCCCAACCTACCTAATCTGGAGCACATTGGATTCTTTTCATTTAAATCTGTTTTTCTGCTACAGGGTTTTTGTCACTGTGCAGATTATGTAATGCCAAAGGTGACGGCACAAAGGCCCGTCACAAGAACTAGATAAGCTGGAGCATGTGTGAACGACTATATGGAGGTGTATGAATACACCTTTTGCTGCTCTGCATAGTCTGTATAATGTCAACTGAAATACCAATTTGTTGTTGCCATGAACACTTAGCTGCACTTCTTGTGCTATACTTCATGTATGAAACTGTTGATTAGACATAATGGTTTCCTGTTGGGTCATAAATATTTCAAAATCACAATAGCGTTCTACTTTGTCCTTCAGTCCAATGAATGTAGCCATACTTTATCCAATCTACAGAATCAGCTGTTTGGTTGGTTAATGATGTGCCCCTCAATGATCCTTGGGTCTCAGAGGACCTGCTCTAGGTCAAAGGTGATTTTAGGTTGGAAGTTAATATGGATAGGGAATATTGGAGCCCAGGAGACATGACTTCATAATCTATAAAACCTGAAACCAATCTCCACAAGGTTAGCCAAAAAAGATTTAACTGGAAATGTGGCGCACACCACAGTAGGTGTTAGTGTTGTTTTTGCATTATGAATGTTAGATGTTATGCTAACTCTAAGGTATTATTTTTTGCTCAGACTGATCAATGTGTGTTAGCACATACACACTATGCTGAAACCACTGCCATTCCTATTATGTTTCCTCTCTCCTTATCAGCTTTGTGAATATGTAACTGCCTCACATAATGACTTCTTATCGGACACAGCCCAACCCAGAACAGTTTTTTAAATTGGCAGCTTTCATTTCCATACCGCAGGAGTCAAAGGTCATTTTTGTTCAGTAGAGACAGAGCTGAAGTCAACCTTCTGTCCTCATTAATGTCACCTCCCAATGGCCTGTAACATCACTCCTGCTAATGGCAGTTAGCACCTTGTCCTTTACAGAAAAACCTACCATGTGGGTCAGTTTTTGGCAGTGAGGGCAGGCAGGCACACGGCGCATGAGATAAATTGTGTAGTAGCACTGTACAGTGCGGTGTGTTGCACTGTACAGTGCAGTATGTTGTGCAATAATGCTAGAAGGTAAAGGAGCTTTCCAGCATAGAGTTAAAAGAAAATGCCTCTTTGTGTGTAAGTGGCATATGAGCACTTTGATGGATAAAGCACTTGCGACAAATATGAGAAGATGTCTACCTGTGTAACGAAAAGACACGGACGCCATTATTAATGAATGAGGCTTTGTAATGCACCTGCTGGTTCTTTGCCAAGGGAGCGGATCACCTTTCATGGGAGAGAATGGCAGTTGTTTGTGCTTCATTAATGTCAGGCTACTATTAGTGAAAGATCTTTACATAGTGTGAGTCTGTGCACATGTAGGCCTGTATCTGTTTACTTTTGATCAGGCTTGTACATGCACACACATGAACATGTGAGATTCACCTGTATACCTCAATGCAAATGCTTGTGTATACATGCGCTGATGTTGTAAATTCAACATGGAAGGAGTGTGTGCATGTGCGTATGTATTTTTTATGACCTACAGGCGACTTCGGCTACATCTGACAAGCCCTTGAAAAGAGTTCCTGATAGCCAGTGATGTTTCCCATCATACATCAGCCAAAGTTTGTGGCCCAGTCAGTGGACAAAGTTGACAGCTCGCAGCAAACCAATCGAAGTTTAATGGTTTTACAACCCTGCAATAAGAGCATTAGCTGTATAAGGTACAACAACAGGCTAGCTGCCTATCAGCCAATTCCGTCTGCATTTTGACCTACCTGTTACTGAGAAATGACATGTTTTCCAAAATTACATCATGAGGCAGAAATGATTAATGGCCTCAAATCGGATAAGAGGATTTGGTGGGGCCTGCTATTCCCTGCCTATTTCAATCATGTTGTGATGAAATGGATATACTGTTAAGCATGCACTTAGTTTTCTATCCCCCTAACGTGTTTCTGTTTGGCCTGGCACTGTCATCAAGCGCTCCTAAACTTGCACATGTCAGTTGTTTTATTTGAGGGGATCTGAGGGACAAAACCACTTACTGGCTGTCAAATAGAGTCCCCGCTGTTGATCTTCGCTCTCTCACTTTTCATTTCCCTCCTGTCCTCTCTCACTTTCACTGACTCTATCTAACTCTGTCCCTGCCTCCCTCTTCCCTCACTGGCTTGCCTCCAGGTTGTCTGCTGCAGTCAGTGTGGTGCTGGGGTTCAAACACTGCAGACTTGAGCAGCACATGAAACAGTGCTACTTGGAACGTTCCAGAAGTGTGACACTACAAAGCTTTCGTCAAGGTGATTTCATCTTCAGAGGTTGCTGTTCACTGTTAGCTGTGCCTTTGTCTATAACAGGTGTCAGGAGCTCTTATTGCTACAGATTTTAATTTCCATGAAGTTTCCTCTGCAAATCCTGCA
>JAQMCX010000003.1:4300009-4369475 GCA_029814765.1 Acanthurus leucopareius | reverse complement strand
AGAGGGTGGGTGACCCAGTGCAGTTTGCTGCTATGCAGAGACCCCCTCCCTCCCGCCTTTCTTGCCGCCCGTCCGCCCTCTTTTTCTGCCAACCCACCCCCCCCCCCCCCCCCCCCCCCAGATGATCTCATTCTGCAGGGGGGAGCATGCTGTAGCCACTTTCAGATGAAGGCTGCAGAGCAGGTGTCTGGTCGTCTGGGCCTGTGTGTGAGCGTTTGAGTCTAGGAGAGTGTTGCGTTTCTGCTCAAACCTTCCTCATAAACAAATGAGATTGATCTGCCTTGTGTTGAAGACTCAGCTGTGACACCCTGTGGATAGAGAAGAAACTACAAGGAGCTGTCAAAACAGGGAAATTGGACTGAAAATAAGTGCATACTTGGTCAAGTAGCTAAGAAGAAAATTGAGGTACTTGAGCTTCAATCAAGTATTTTTATTTTATGTTACATTTATCTACACAACCACAGCCACTGGTTACTTTACATGCACCAACAACCATACAGAACATATGAGCAGCACATGTATTTTTATGAATTTCTTTAGATCAAACTATATAGTAGCATAGGTAATATTAGCCTCATCTCCACAAGCTACAACATTAAATGCTGCTTACATGAGAATGCACCAGTAACATGGGCCAGCTGTGGCACAAGAGGTGGAACCAGTTGTCCACTTACCAGAGGGTCGGTGGTTTGATCGCTGTCTCTATCATTTTGTATGCTGATGTGTCCTTGGGAAAGACAACTATTCAAAAGATGCTGATGGTTGTGCCATTTATGTTTGAGTGTCTGTGTGAATAGATGAGCAAGTGGCATCTTGCATAGAAGGCTCAGCCACCAGTATGTGTGGGTGAATGACTTATGTTGTAAAGCATTTTGAGTGTTCAGTAAGACTGAAAGATCGCTATATACATGCAGTCGATGCAGTCCATTACTAACCCACTCTGAAAAAGGGCATTCTGGATAGTGAGTACCTCTGATACTTACAGTACATTTCGCTGATAATAATGTCTGAACTTTCACTGAAGTAAAATTTTAAAAGCAGGCCATTTATTCATAATGGGATATTTTCACATACACTTACATGTGGCAGTAGCCTATCTCTTTCACTCAGGTAAAGAATATGAATACTTCTTCCAACACTAAAAATGTTGTCATCTTTACTCCTCCACATTTTCTTAACAACTATAGTTACTTGTTACTTTGCAGATAGAGGTTTTGCTTTGAAAACATGGATAATCTTAGGATACATGATTAACCAAACAGCATGGCTGGACTAACAAGTTTTAGGGTCCCTCGGCATCCTACATTTTATGCCCAAGACCAAGAAACTAAGCAGTGCTGCTGTGCTGGAGTATGTTTTTTTGTGTGTTATTCAGGGGCAACAAATAAAACACAGCATTATTTAACAATATACCATGCATGAGCACAGTATATTATTAACATGTTTTAAAATGAAGCTGACATAACAAATCACAAAAAAATTTAAAAAAGCCAAGTTTTTAGGTGCAAACCTAATTATTCATATTACATATAACCAATGGACAAAGTGTAAACCTGAGGCCTTTGGTGTTGCTGGGGATCTTTTACTTTTAACTGAGTGTTTTTACACCATGTTTTTATTACCTTTACAAGAGTAAAGGGACTGAGTAATTAGACGAAAGATTAAACTATGACTCAAACTCTGTTATTGTAATTATCGCCCACCTCCACTTTGGTGTCTATGGTGTTGTTAAATTGAGTTTAACAAACTGAATACTTTAATCAATACTGCACTGACTGCCAATAGGAAATGAGAATAAAATACAGTAGCAGAAATAGTGGTGTCCCTGATTCCGGGATTCTAGAATTTCATCCTGCCAGGAATAACATTTATAAAGAGCAGGATTATTTTGGCATGATCTCTGTTGAATACTACAAACTGTCAGCAGCTCCAGCCTGACATGTATCAGCCTATAGGAGGATGACAATATGATATGACTCTTTGTCGCCAATTGAAGGTCAGGAGGCAGATTGGTTTATAGAGAAAATCCTTAGACTTTGTAAGGACTAACTGTCTTGCTGAAGGACATTTGACACCAATAGGAAGTTTAAACTGGAACCTTCTTGTTAAATATCTCATGAAACAACTCCTTCTGTTCATCCACCAACATGTGTACTACAACACCAACATCCAAGCTGATTTTCTTGAAATAATATTACAACAGCACAATGTTGCTTAAGTTGCAGTTTTAATGATTCACCTCATACACACGCATCATTTTTTAAATTGAAATGACAGCTCAGCTTTACAAAAGACAGCTGCCAGTTGAAACACAGAATTACTCTGCTGTAATGCAGAGTAATTCCAAAGTGAGAAAATGCTTTTAGGAAATAGTGTGTGTCTGTATAAATTGTTTGTGAAATAATAACACATCAACAAACCTGTGTATATATGATACTGAATTTCTAGATATAGATGAGAAACTGTGCATTTTGAACTAGAACAGTAACAACCTTAACATTGAATATAGCAGTGAACAGAGGGCAGAGGTCTGACGCCAGGTATTCTGGCTAATGGTGCTATCAAGGAGGCTGTTGGCTTAGTATCAGCTGGAAGCCGAAGACCACTGCAGTGGTTTACTTTTCATCATAGTCTCCAGCCGATAGGTGGTCAAGTTCTGCTGGGTCAGACTCTGACTGTGAACTGTCATCCAAGCAGAAAACCTTCCATTTCAAACTTGGCAGGTTTATTGTTCAGCAAAGCAGACTGGAAATAATTTACTTCTCACTCAGGTTTAATCAATTGTGTTTCACCTTATAAATAAAAGTCATTAATTTTTCACTATAAAACATGTACAGTAGCTCATATACAGTCCTTGTACTGTGCCTGTGAGTCTGTGCATATCTGTGTGCAAGTGTGCATGCTTGTTGGTGTCTGTGTGAGTGATATGCACTTTTGCATGTATGTGTGTGTGGTGTCAGTAGATGCTATCTGACGCGTTGCCTGGGTGTGATGTCGTCTAAAATGCGTGGGCTGCTGTGGGTCATGTAGTGCAGAGCAGGGTCAGAGTAGTTGAAGGGAGGAGGGTTGTACTGCTCCTGGATGTAGTCTGGCAACGAATGAGGGAGGCTGGAAGAAAACACAAGAACCAATCAGAATGCAGAGGTAAATTCTGTGCTTTAAAACTGTAAATAACTACTAGTGATGTATCTCCATCTATGTCCGGAGTCACATTTCTGTGCATTTTGTACCTTTTCCACTGCTTTTCTGGTGCTGATTAGTGCTGTTTAGATTTCTCCGTACAGTAAACTGTTATTGGGATGGGCAGCAGTTGTTGTGGCATACTCAGTGGTTCATGAATTTTAATGCAGGCTCTAGCCTAGATACTCTGTGTGTTGAAAGATGCTGAAATCTGGGGGCAAAGCTGATTACAAACCTGAGGCACACATCCCCAGTGCTTCTCTACGCTCACTGTTGTCTGATCTGCAGTGTAGATGGTTTGGCTTGAATATCATTATGATTTTACTTTGTGCAAATATGTATATCCTCCCTAATAATGAGGTACAGACGGTGCAACCTGGTGTGCCATGAATCATTCTGTAAATAAAAGTCGAAAAACACAATCCTTGCCAATGAATTCCCGCAACTTGCCCAAAGACTATTCAAACCTCTTCAGACCATTTGTTTTGTCCTTGATCACAGTGAATAAGTGAACTGTTGTATTCACCCTCTGAAGATGAGTCCAAATTGTATCAAGGTCAACAAATTTTATATATAATACTAGTCTTAATGTGTTTTATAGATGCAGTGCTGCAAAAACATGTAAAAACACACACTTGATGTTACATCATGAGAAGTTATACAGGAACATTGGAGGCATTAAATTAGACTATTCCTGCCCCATTATATCCCATACATCTGGGAGCTCCAGCACTATTATATCATATCACATAATCCAGATATCTCTGTCTGTCTTGTTGAAAGACAGCAGCATAACCTCTCGCCTGGCTTTTGCTTATGTACTTTAATCTAACAACATAATCCCACAATGCAGGCGCTGACCCCAGCCATTACATCCATAGGCTCTAGTTTACTGACAGCAGAGAAAGCAGGCCAGTCATCGGGGGGATTAAGTGTCTCTATGGCCCACTAACACCTGGCCCAGATGCCATACATCTGTACACACATGCTGGGAACAAGGACACATTATTTTTATAATGCACAAATTCATAAATAGATACACTGCTGCGCTCTTACACATGCACGTACACACCTGAATATGAGATGTACTTTAGCAGATACAGCGGATTTTCATTCATCATGGTGCTTTGCATAAATCCTGCTGTGCTGATTTATATTTCGTGTTGTTGAGAGTGTAGTTAAGTAAGTCAGATCACTTTACTGTGACTGATCGTTCAATTTGTGTGGTTTAGCTAAATACTAGGAATATTTACACATGTAATATGTAATTTCTGCCAATAGAGGTCCCAATTTCAAAATAATGAAAATAAAAACGCAGTTTAATGGGATTTGTTTATTTTATTGTTAAACAGCCACTTCTGTGGATAAAAATCTGTCTGACTGACTTAGGCAGAAAGATTCTCAGATGAGATAATGTATTAAAGTTTTATTTACTTTACATTTTATCACGTTTCCCAACTTCTTCATCACTTCTTCCTGTTACCCCGGAAGTTAGAACAGGTTATCAAATAAAACAAATTGTTGCCTTGAATAAAGTATTAATTTCTCTGACTTACAACAGTGTTGGAAATATTTGGGATAATTTAAGAACACAATTCAACAAAATATATAACAAAGATATAGTCATTTTTAGGGGTTTTAATGTGGAAATGTTACATATTGTAGTTTAAAGGAACATATTTGCATATTGCGAAATACATGAAAAAGTTGTCTTGCAGAGTTAGATAAGAGGATTGGGGATTGATATCTTTTTTATTTCTATACAGTAATTATGAAGCTGCTTAGCTTTTCTCAATTTAAAGACCAGATATAACTAGTCTGGCTCTGCACAAAGGTAACTAATTCCTTTTACTTTATATCTTTGAATTATCCAGACAAAATACTGGTCAAGGCTATTAAACAGACCAGCACATAATCAAGTGTGAAACCACAATGAGTCATTTTTACATTTGTGTTTTGTTCCAAAAGAACAAGACAGAACATGTTGATCAGTGAGCTTTCGATGGGCAGGCAGATTTTGTTACTTTCAAACAGAGCTAGACTTGTTGTTTCCCTGTTTATAATCTCAATGTTAAGCAAAGCTGACTGACTGCTGACTGTATCTGCAGAAAACAAAAAAAAGCTTTTTTACACAGAAGTCAAAGTTTTCCTTTAAGATCATGTTTCCAAAATTTAGGATCTTGATCCAAAATGGATCATGACCAATTTCTGTTGTGTCACAGAACTGAAGAAGCTTCTTGGATGAGAAGTGAAACGTCTTCCCAAAAATTCAACATAGTCCAGTTGCCTTGTTTTAATGACTCTTCAAGTCACAGACTGAAAGAAGATTTTTTTTTCTCGCTAAACTGGTCTGTTCAACTATTTTTTTGTTAAACAAATACATTTCATGTACTTTGAATTCATGGTTTGTTGTGTTCTTTATCAGTAGTTTATACATGAATGCTATCATGAGTCATAATGTATTTTGTAAGTTTGGCCCCAGGGGAGAGACTAGATATGTCCTTTAGATCTTGAGCCAAAAAAGCTGGCAATCCCATGTTTAAGAAGACAAAAGAAGACTGAAGACGACATTGTGTGATTTGATGATACCATTTTAGCCAATTTTATATGACCAAACTCTGCACTCTGTGAATGTGTTACCCTCATTGCTACTTTGATTTTCTGTATATTCTCTCTGCAAACATTCGTCAGTGTTACCCAAGTGCAGTTTCATAACTCAAACCAAAAGTGTTAGTAGGAAGTGTTTTTGTTTTAATATAGTAAGAGAGTGGGCAGTCTGTCCTCCAGCTGAGAAGTTAAATAGAAGAAGACAGTGCTGCAGCAGCAGTACAGAGGAAGGATTTAAAGCCTTCAAGTTGCTGCAAAGGATTGTCTCTGGGCAGATCTACTTGACTTCTGTGCCTTGAAACTCAGAGTGTGTAACTCTGTGTGTGTGTGTGTGTTTGGGTGTGTGTGTGTGTGTGTTCATCCTCTGCAGCAGTACATTTTTTGCTGACCTGCAGTGAACCCTGTGTCACCCTGCCCAAAGGAGCTGCTGACCCACCTAAACACATTTTTTGTTTATTAGGGTCTTTGTGCACCACAGCAGTCTACCAAAGGCCTGTGTGGTTGTTAACATAGTCTCAGCAGCCTGTTATGCTTATTACCTTAACAGAAGATAGGTAGGATGTGTGAGGCTCACTGCACACCAGGAGATGATTATTGTGTCAATGAAAATGGAGAGAGAACATTGTTTTTCTAAAATCCTTACCACTAGTGAGTCAAAACTTGGTGCCAAAAGAGAGAGTCATATTAATGCATAAATCAGAAGCACTAAAGCTAAAAGTCTGTGGCCTAAAAGCTAACCGAAGTAGAGACAAATAGATGGACTGTATTCAAGGCTAAATATAACTGGAAACATGTGACCTGTTGTAGCATATGTTTTGGTCTCAAAAAGGAGAATAGATTAGAGTTAGATTATGTTGTTTTAGTGGTTTGGGAATTGTCTTTAAATGTTTTTGTCTTTTAAACTGGGGCACCATTGCAATTCATTGAATCTTCATGAATCTCAGTTGTCCAGAACTGCAGACCTTACAGAAATATTTTTCATGCCTTCATGGATTTTGATGCTTAATATATGCATTGTTGTGGAAGAGGGACTTCTGTTGAGAGGCGAATAACACACAAGATCCAACACTGTAAAACAGTCTTGGAGACAGAAGAGACTAATAAAATGACTTTTGTTTTATCCACCACCAGGAACTGTAAATACTCACCAGGAGACATGGAAAGCAATTCCAGAGGAAAGAAGAGTGAGCTTATTCGGTTAAAGAAAGCTGGTTGCAGAAGTAAAACAATGACGTATAGTTATCCACACACACCTCCCAGAAAGGGATGCTCAGGTCACACTTTCATGTCAATTGCAACATGGAGTTGGAGACACTTGGTAACAAGCGTACCAGGTTCAGAGTTAGGATAAATCACAAGCCCATGTTAGTGTAGCACAACACTTTAAATAGGTTTTGATGGTGGGGGAAACCAGAAGACTCGAAGAAATTACCTACCTAATGGGAAGAACATGTAATGTTCACACAGACAGGCCCTTTCAACACTGATAACCTAGTCCATTAATATAATCAAGACCTTCTGTACAACATACAATACATAAACATCACCTGTATAATACTGTTATCAGATAATTGTATGTAAATTGTACTCAGTGTGCCCCTGGTGTTACTTACTCTCCAGTCACAGTCCTCTTGCAGCAGCAGAAGAAGGCCAGTGCAGCCAGGAGAAGCAGCAAAAGCAGGGGGATGCCGATACCCAGAACCAGGCCCAGAATGAGGTCCAGTTCCACATCATTCACCTGGTCTCTGTCTGTAAAGGTTCAAGTCAAACCAGGCTATAACAAAAATATTCATAAAATGCTCTTATTACTGTCACAAAATGTGTTTTTTACAGAATGAGAAAATGCCACGATAAATGTTAGAGTCTAATTTGTGGACAAGTGAATGACAAAAACTCTTCAATAATTCTCTATTTAATCACCTACAAACCCTTGCATGCATTTTATTGGTCTGCCATCCAGTCTTATTAATGATCTTGACACTTATTAGTCCCAGAGGTCCTGCTTTCCCTGCAGGATTGATGTATTGTATGCTCAGATCCTCACCTAATACACAGGACTGGGCTTCATCCACATCAGTTGTGCCGTTGCAAACACATCTGTAGCCTCCGTAGGTGTTGGCACAGAGGGCAGGGTGGACACATTCCGCCTCCTTGGCCTTACATTCATCCAGATCTGTAGGTGTGTGCAGTTTAACAGCAAGTGGGAGAGAGAGACGTAGACTTAACAGCAGTTTGCCACCACTAAAGATGTGCTACAGTAATATACTACAACACAACAACAGCAAACTGAAAGTGTCATATATATTATTTGTGATACTTAGGTTGAAAAAAGAGAATATTACTAAAAGTGTTGGTAGTTTACCATCAACATCTACAGCACTGATGTCATAGTGGCTGCTGACTCGGGCAAGGTAGTCTCTGACGTACCAATGGGGTGTGTCACTGGACACATTGATACGATACTCAGCCACACCCGGACTGGAGCTCTGTCCTGAATCCTTCTGGCTGGCATTGTAGAATTTGTTCTGGAAACCCATCGACAGGATGTCCACCAGCTGTTAGAGAAAAACATTATCACTATGCAGTATAAGAATGTGTTGAACATGATATTAACAATGTTCCATGTCACTAATTAATATCTTATCCAACATCACTGACAACCCCCCACAACACACACACACACACACTCACACACCTGTTGGAGTCCATCAGATCTATTCTTCTTCCAGCCCACAGAGACGTTGAACACGTTACACCCTGCAAACACAGAGCAGCAGCAACAGCCATGTCATGACCTCTTATTACCATATATGGGCATCTTTACCATGGTAACACCAGAGTAAGAGCAAAGCTATGCTAAAGCTTATGAAGCCATAGAAGGAACTGTATGTCAGGTCTTACCTGGAGGATTGGCTGAGTCACCTGCAGAGAAACACAACATTCAGAGCTTAATGAGATACACAGGTGACACACTGCACATGTGCACCCTGTGGTGCACAATCACAATCAACACAATCAAAGTTTTCGATAAACGCACAAACTAGCACTGCAGTAAGAGTTCAAAATACAGACTTAGTTATTTTAAGGGGTTATTGCAGATTATCTGCTTTTAAAAAGACAAGATTGGCAACTTCACTTACTCTGGTTGATTAAACCTCTGAATTCATGTTCTGTAGATGAGTATCAGTAATTACTTTTTAAGTTAGTATTAAATTTATTTTATTGTTCTTCAAATATGATGTTTCATTAAGGTGAAGTTATTGTGACTAAAGTTTTGTCTTATATGACTGTCTGTAATGTTTCTTTGACACTGACCACTGTTAACTAACAAGTGCTTTTCGGATATTTAGTTGCCAGCAGGTAAAGAGCAGAGCTGTGCAGCTGGATACTGGGGAAACTGTTTCAGACATTTATCTATGTAGATTAGATGTCATTAAATTTATTTTAGTATGAGATTCAGTGGAATACTGGACCCTCCTTAGCTTTTATCCTTAAGTGAAGTCAGTATTTGCGATGTGCACGTGTCAGATCTATGTCAGACATGTCTACAGGAGGGCCATGCTGGGAATAACATGACTTCATGTAAAATCCATGCACTTTCCCATCATGGCCCTCTATCCCTCATCACATAAATACAGCACAAGTGTTCAGAGGAAGTCTACACAGGCAAGATGAGTAAAAACACCTGTACAGGTGTACTAGGGCTCTCAACAAAGCGATATGACATTTAAAAAAAAAATGATGTTCAACAATTTGATGGGTCAAGGATCACCACATGGAAATGAGACTATGAAAAATGTATGCTTTACCTCATTAAAGGTTCCTTATATCAGAACTGTGCTGTACGTCAGTAAAAGCTTTTGGCTCATACAGTTCACTTCAACCCTACAAAGCCTCTAGGAGGCAGTGCGTCCACATGAAGGGTTCATCTTAGGTCCAGTAAATGATTTGAAAACGTTAAAAAGTCTGTTGTATTTGGACTTTACAACCTGTTAGTGAACTTAATACTTAGCTCAGTGAAGTCAGAACATGTTTGACCGTGCACGTACCACACCCATCAGTGTCCTTGGTGTTCTGGTATCTACAGAAGCAGTCGACCGAGCCAGGCTTGTTTTTACATTCAAACTTAGCATTGGGACAGGTTGAGAGCTCTGCACACTCATCTATATCTACAACACAGACAAGGACAACCCTGTGGTTACAACATTGTAAATATACATGTTATTTTTCATGGTGTTAGGTGTTAACTACCTGTGCAGTTGTGTCCGTTTCCTGTAAAGCCAGGCTTACATGTGCAGGTGTAGTTTTGTTTTGTGCTTTGGCAGTCGGCATCTTTGTGGCAGGGGAAAGGGAAAGGAGGGATGCACATGTCTGAGGAGGTTCACAGAAATAACAGTGAGATAAATGACAATTTACAGGATTATTTTAATCATCCAATGAGCACAGAGAAAATCCTGCATACAAAAGGCATGAATGTTCCACAGACCATGCTCAAAACACTTGTATCCCTGTTCTCCCCCTGAGACAGTATTATCAGGACACTCTCCACAAGTGAACCGGCCGGGCTCTGGCTCTGACTGGCACTGCGCCCCTTGGAAACAGGGTTTGCCTCGACACACGTCTGCAGCTTTCTCACAGAACTTTCCACTGAATCCTTTTGGGCACAGGCACCCGACAACCTGCAAGGAAGGGCAGGATGGAGCAGGGTTTAAATGTTACATACACTCAAAAAGTATATATGATGATCTGAAGAAAACCCCCTCAAAACTCCTTTTTCCTTCCCCTAACCACATTTCCTACACATGAGGTGGGATATCATGAAGACAGGGGATTATGTTGAGGGTAATTCATAAGGAGTAAACACATGATTTAAAATTTAGGGGGTAAATGCACCAAAAATAAATGGTTTGGATTGAGAGACATGTATTCATGAAACAAGGAGTCTTAGTACAGCAATATGTTCCTCTTCCTCTGCATAGAGAATGCTTAACAAAAGCGCTAAAGCGCCTTCTGTTAGCATTTAGACTATTAAAAGCACTCAGCATGGTTGCCACTTTAATAATACCAGGTAAGTTCACTCAAGCAGAAATCCACCTGACACAAAGTGACTTTTGTTTGACCTACGCCTGCATATTTCTGTCCAGACTCAATGGCAAAAATAGATTTCTGAATGTCAAGTGGTGAGCAGAGCTGCAGAAGTGGATAAGAAATCTACTGTAAACTCAAATATGCACCTGGAACTTTCCCTGCCGATGGTTTTCAGTAATGCTGTCATACTGGCAGGATCCTCCGTTGAGGCAGTTGCACACGTGCAAGACGGGGGTGAACAGGGAGCTGGTGAGCTCATCACTGACTTTGATGGTCAGCTGGACAGGCTGCGTGGTGAGAAGAGTCCATGTCAGGAGGCCGTCAACTGGAGCAGAAAACACAAAGGTCATGTAACAGTCCTGTAAAGCTCACACATACACATTCATATGCATAATAACAGCAGGAGAACATTGTGGGATATAAAATACATGACAACTATGAAATTAAATACACATTTTCTGTGTTATTGTGAGGATTTCATGCTTTTTTGACAGTATTTTGTTCTGTATGCCTGTGCCTCTCTCTCTCTCTCTCTCTCTCTCTCTCTCTGTGACCCATCCACTGACTCAGCTCTGAAATGTCCCATCTGCCAAAAGACTTAACTGCTGGCTACAGCAGTAGGCTCACCATCCCACTAACAAATGTCAACAGTTACGTCATCTGGACCTACGATGGAGGAGGGGGGCTCTCTTTGCCACAAATGTTTGAAAGAAAAGTGTGTGTGTCTGTGTGTGGGTGAGTATCTCACCGCTGCCTATGGAAGCCCGTGGAGGCCTGGGGTAGAGCAGTGAGTAGCTGATGGGGTCTCCATTTGGGTCCTGAGCAACAATCTGAATGCTGACAGTAGCATTGACCTTGCAGCGAATCACTGTGGGCTCCAACACTATGGGAGGCATGTTACCTAGCAGACCACAATCACCACATCAAATTAGCACAGGTAAATAAAAAAAAAAGATAAAAGCAGACCAGTGTGGCCATCTTACCAAAGATCAGAGCCAGATTTTCATATTGCTTTTTGGCGTCCAGAGTCTGCAGACCCTGGTCAGAGCTGCCGGATGCTAGGGTGTCATGGACACACTGTATGCTGCCTTTACAGGTTCTCCTCAACTCCTCCACCTCAGCAGGGCTGATGCTTCCCAGCAGTTGCTCAGTGGAGACGGACTGCAGAGGAACCAGTGGAGGTTGAGAGAGCAACAGGCTCTCAGGGACTGGAACTGCCCCTAGAAAAACACACACATTAGTACAAAGATGGAGATAGAGGAAGGGAAGAATAGGAGTGTATGAGAAAAGGCAATGCAAATAAAGTGTTAAACCCAAAAATCCTGGGTTCTGAACTGAAGCAAGCCACAGCCATGTGTTTTTATTAATGTTATAGGAAGGCCATCTCTGATAATTACATTAACTGACATATTATCCATTTTAAAAGCTTTCTTTGTCTTTTGTTTTGTTTTGTTTTTTGTTGCAGAAGTTAGGGAATATATTACCAGGATCCCAGTATAGTAAATACTGATTCTCCTATCACCCCCTTTTTTGCTTTGTCCAAAACTCCCGTGGGAAGCATGCAGCTCTTCGGCTAAATGATCCTTCTTGTTCACCAACTAGGAGCTAACTTTATCTGTCTGCTGTTTGCTGCTTGGAAGTTAGCAGTGTGAGTGATTGGAAATAGGAAAGTTGTGAAACATTAAACCAAAACAATGAGCTGAGAGATGATAAAATACTTGATGGAGCTGAGTTCAATGATGATTGTGTTTAATCTTATCTTTTGCATCAGACAAGCATGGAAATAAAAAGCAGTTCAGTGTCCTAAACAGTCTCTGTGCTCAGGCCCCATTCAGTTTTGTTGTCAGAAGCATCAAAGTAATGGATCCTGCTGAACACAAGAGGACCCTGAGAGGGCTGGATTGGGAGAGGCCAACAACAGAAAGATCCAGGTATAATAGTTTGATGCAAAAAAAGCTTAGCTTAAAACTTATATAAATGTTTTTTTTTTCTCTAAATGTCCTCATCCTTTCTCCTTTAAACAATTTAATCCTATGACAATGTGCATATGTTCCACTCACAGGACAAGCCGAACTCTTGCAGTCTGTCCTCTGAGGGGGGGTTAAGGTCTGCTGATAAGAGGAGCCTGCTGTCAGACATTAGGAAATCATCAGAGCGGTTGGAGCTCCAGAGACCCATGAGACCCACAGTGCGGTTGTAGAAGGTCTGAGGAACCTCCACCATGGCTGCCAGCTGAGTGTGATCTTCTGCCCGCCAAGCCACCACATGGAGGCCGCTGGCATACACCGCCACACAACGATTCAGCGACATGCAACGCACAGCAAAGCCCCTCTCACCCACGTGCACAACACCTGTGAGACAGATGTGATGTATGATCAAGAGAGCGGACACTTTTGTCTGCAGCAGCTTTTAAGTCTTAAGTACACACTTGTGTTTATAGGGTTTGCTAAGAGCATAGATTTTTTTTCTGTTATGTAACTCGAGCCACATCACTACTAATTGCATACCATGGATTCTTTTTGCTTCTTCTGTACTATGGTGGCGAATACAAACCAAAAGAGCTTTTTATGTGTGTGCTGTGTGTGTGTTTATCTTTACCAACTGTGACTGGGATTTCAACATCATCCACAAAGACCTGCAGTCCGTCTCCCTTCTCTGCACATCTCCATTCAATCTGAAAGGAAGATGTTAACAACAGAGACAGGTTAAAGTATTTTGTTGGGAAAAAAATTGAATATTTACTTTAGTGTTATTCTTTAATAACCATATAGTTTTGCAGAGATGTCTATGTTGTAATTGACTGTACGGATCTGTATGTCCCCATAAAAACCAATAACTGGTGTTCATTAAGTTTAGTACTTAAATAATTCAAGAGTAGGAATGCTGTCATTCATAAACTTCCCCAGATTTAGCTGAGAAGATCATGTGTAAAATATGGAGCTGGAGGCAACTAGCTTAGCCTAGCATAAAAACTGACAGATGGGGAAACAACTGAAGTAAAAATACATGTGAACATTAAAAAACATAGCTGACTAATTGTGACTTCTGTTTTTTTTAACAAACATTGTTTTTTATGGTGAGTTATGTGCTAAATTCATTTCTTTACAAACAACAGTTTGGCCATTCATCCAGTACATCTGTGCAGCATCTGCACCTGAGGGGAGGGTTGCCAGTTACAGTCAATGAATGGCGAAGTTGAGTGACAATTCAGTCAAACCTGGTAACCTCAGTGTGGTGAAGAGGTCACAATTTTTGTAATCAAACAAGATGCAACATATTAAGAACTGAAAGAGAAGTTGGTGGGTGTTTTTTCAAACTTTGGACAGAGTCAAGCTAGCTGTTTCCTCTCGCTTCTCAAGGCTAAGTAAGGCTAATCACCTCCCAGCTCTCTAATGCACATGAAAATGGCATCAATCTCCTCATCTGCCATAATAAAAATTAAGAAGCTTATGTTCCAAAATTTAAGAATTACTCCAATACCAACTTTTTGTAAATTAGCCTACCCACACAGTTACACTGTCTTCCCTCTAAACACAAACATCCTGACCTTGCCAATGCCCTGGTGGAAGGCAGCCATGCGCACCACCACAGGGACCTCAATGATCCCCTTTGTGTCTGTGTGAAGCTTGTCAGTCTGTCCTTGCAGGGTGAAGATATTAGAGCCAGTGTTGGAGGAGAGACGCAATATCACAAACTCTCCCAGGGCCTTGAAGGAATACTCTGTTCCATCAAAGGTGATGAAATGGAGACTGCCGTAAACCATCGCTGCAAAGAAAACATGGACAAGATAGGTTTTCTGGGAAATAACTTGAATTCATCACACTACAGTTATATTTTGTTGTTGGAACAGTGAGTTTTCTTGGAATGGACATACTGACAACTAACATGACCGGATGTTTATAACAGTATTAATTAAAAATACAGAACAATATAGCTGATTTGATTCTAACCAGCAACTCCAGTGCTCTATGTTCACTGTGATGAATCCCTCACCTACACCCTGTGTCGCTTTCTTGGCCAGGCTGTAACCATCATGGCTGGCCCAGCTGTAACCTTGGCAGCGGTCCAGTGGTCTCTTGTCGAGGTAAAGCTTGCACAGAGGAGACTCAATACAACACCACTGGAAAGGCAGGAGATCATCATCTGTAAGAGAATTTCAATTAATATCCACACAAAAAGGCAATTGGTTGTGGCAGCATGAGGCTAGGATCATAGACTGTCCTGTAAGAGAAGGGTTTGAAAGTTTGATCCAAGTAACAGAAATGCATAATACTTTGTGCTTAAGCAAGGCACTTGCATCATACTGACTCACAGCAATCATTATTAAAATATCAAATCAAAAACAAACTTTTTTTCTACCCTTTAATATGAGAAAACATCTAAAGTAAGTCAATAATAGGCACTCCTTCTCAAATTGATGTCTCTGAATTACTGAATTTCCAGAAATTAATCACTAAAAATTTGATAAACAGTGTCTGGGGCCTTTTTTGGTCTTGTTCTTCAATTCAACTCTATTTATGAGATTATTATATTCAGACTTCCTTTGGATAAACAATGGATAAAAAACATTCCCTGATGTGTAATAGACTGTATATTTGACTGTATACAGTATACATGTTTGGCACTGGATTTGACCAAAAATAAAAAGTTACATGAATTACCAATATGTTTTTGTATGCTGTGTCCCGAAAAGTAGCGTTCATTGTACCCAGCCAGTAAGGGACCGTCTGGTTCGTACACACACCTCTTCCCTGAACCATGTCTGTTAGACAGGATGGACTGGAATATGTGTCCCCCAACACCCCCCCACCGCTGACCCCTCAGCTTCTTCACCCTTGAGCCTGGATCAGCAGTGTCTTGCAAAAATGCCAGGTCTTCCAGAGCCTGGATGCGGGTGCAGGGACATGAAAAAAGCCCTTCCATCCAACCAGCAGGGTCAGGCTCCTTCATTGCCCACGCCTGGCACCTGATACAGGGATCCATGTCTGACCCCGCCGGTCCTGTCAAATCATAGACCAGCTGACCTAACTTCCCCATGAAGCCTGTTATCTGCTGGGGTCTGTATCTGCCCCCAGGCCCAAAAAGGTTTTCTTCAGGTACAGTGTGCTCCTTGTGGGATGAGTTTCCGTCTGTGTAGCCGATGAGAGCGTTGTGGTATGGTCTCTGACCAGGACCCCAGTGCATCTCCCCATATCTCAGGAGGGCAAATGAGCGCACCCCATCAGTGGTCAGGATACACTGGAACGTGTTAGTCTGAAAATGACAGATCAGAACTGCTTCAGTACAGTGAAAGTGATAAAACATCTGTTTGCTGACTTTTTTCTACAGATTTTTAAAAATTGTATCACATCTGATTATTTCAAAGCTCTGTTTTGAGTCTGCCATAGTCATTATAATTTATCCTGATTATTAATCAATCAGGGTATCAATGACCAACATTGTGACACAATATCCAGATCTACAAAATAGACATTGAAAAAAGATCTGCAATAGGCAGGGGGCAGCAAATATCACCTCACTCTATTTCCAAGCCCTGTAGCTCAAACAGCCCGAAGGTGGCACCAAAGTTAAACAAAATAGAACAAGACATCCAGGAACTGCGACTGAATGGCTGCTTTCTGTGATCTGACGGTTAAACGGCTCACATTGCACATAACAAAAGCATGCAAAGTAGGACAAACGTGCAAGCAAACACTAACACTCCCTGCTTTATCACACCTTTCAGTGAGAGTAGAATTTACAGGAAAGCAGATAGAGCTTTTGTTGGATAAGTTACAAATGATGATAATACTGACCTTATAATCATACAGTGTTTTTCATCCTATATAGACTGGTAATGTGAATTGTACCTTGCAAGACACCAATTTTTAGTTGGATATCATGTTAGATTTCCAATGACAACAATATTATGTACCAGGGCTGTATAAGTATGTAGAAATAAATTAGTAACTGTGTTTGAAAAAAGAGAAAAAAGAACATGTTTTATAGTTGATTGGAGAAGTTAGACAAAACAAAAAAATAAAAGTGCAAGAATCACCCCATTATGCATTGTATTAAACATGAAACTATTATTGCTAAGCATTTGTTAAAGATTTTCCTTAACTTTAGTTGCAATTTTGGTTAAGAAAATAAAAAGAAAGAAAAATCTATTTCAGAAAAGTAGGATACATTCATCCTTTGCATCTTTTATTTCTAAGCATAATATGACCCTATCTAACCCTAAAAATATATATATATATATATATATTTACCTCTGAGAGATTGATTTTCTGGTAGGAAACAGGCATTACATGGTCCCACGTGATTTTAAGGATCCAGGATGGGGTGAATGCGGCCTTGTTTTTCTGTTTTTCAAACTTTGTCACTTCATCTGCTGTACGATTAAACACTATCTGTGAGTAAACATCGGATAAATCCAGCTCATGGTATTCCTAAAAGATTGAACAAAAACAGGAGCAGTGATGTACACCACAAGTTTCAGCATAATTTTTGTCCATCAAATAAAGATGAGGTCAAACCTGATAGAGCAGCTGCCCATCTCCATGGGTGAGGTCAGCATCATCCCAAAACACCGCTAACAGTGACACATTCATGTTCTCTGGGAAACCACTGGCTAAAGGAGCAGGTAGCAGGTACTGCTCATTCTCAGTGACAGATTGAAACTGGACAAGTCCATTGTCAGAAAACTGACAGAAAGGAAAGAGAGAGGATTGATATGAGACAAATAATAAATAGCTTAATCATATTTTTTCTTATTTAATCACAACTCTATCACTAATTTTTCAGTAGTTATACTAACATGTCTAATTTATCTATTTACTATTTTACTTTGTCATTTATAGCCAATTTTATTATGAAAGCTGCATGAATAGTGCTTCACTTTTTTTTAGCTTCTCCAAAGACTTAAGAAATGCATATGAGCCCCACGAAGATCACAAGGGCTATTTTGTAGTAATTCACGTGTAATACGTGAATCACTTTAAAATAGCACACTCATGAAAATAATTCAGTACTTTGTTTTATTCCTTAGAGCGTTACAGTAACCTCTGCTATGAAGGTTATGCTTCAAATCTGTTTGAAAAATACTTTAAATCCATCCAAGTGGATCCAGGAATTTCTTTCTTGAATATCTTGCAAGATGTGATATTGTGACAAAGGCAAACATTTCTCAAAATTTTCCATTATTTTATAACTAGAAATATATGCAACCATAGCAGAAACTCATCTTTTTGTCTATGTAATGTCATAAATAAATGCACATAAAACTCACACAAACTCTGTCATACAGTTTTCCCATAAAGGGGTAACCCATTGGGGGTGTGATATATGGGGAATTTCCATCCTTTGTGTCCATCTTTACTTCTTGATCACCAACCTCTGCTCCAAAGGGGTACAGGTTGCTCTCTATTGGGGAAGTACAGAAAGCTTGTGTAAGTGGCAAGACTAAAGATGCATTGTACTGTTATCAACCAGACAAATCAGTTCACTTGGCCCCAGCATGTGAACTGATGGTTTAAGCTGTGTCTCTGAATGAAAAAAAATTCTAAGTACCTATTTTGAAGAAAAAAAGGTCTGTAATAATCAGTTCTAATTTAATTGTACATGTTCAGTGTAAACACAAAGCAGGATGTGCTGTCAGTCTAATGTTAGCATGCACTGTGCATGCATGCTCACTATGTAAGCCAGGCTACTGCTGTCCTCTTTGTTATCGTAAAAAAGAGAACAACTAGCTAGCTAAACACTGCACTGGAATTAACACCAGATCTCCTGATAATTCATATAAGGAAGCATTTGGGATTTGAAATCTTGCCTCTATTTATGATGGAGACGTGGATAGAGCAAGGTTGATAGTGGTCTTCAGAGAATATCTTACAGTAATGTTAGCTTGTCACTCAGTGAGGCAGCAGAGGTGCAACTAATAAACAAACAACATTAAAACATCAACTCAAGGTATAGATTGATTGGGTAACTTGCCTTTCAGTTAACTTATTTTATTACATGTTCAGTCTAACTTGTTTAAGTTAAGTGACTGAATATGAAATTAGGAGCTTTGGCTAATTTAACTAGATTAGTACAGCCACAGATGGATACATGGGAATTTGTACTATTGTCATTGTGGACCCCCCCCCCCCCAAACCCTGTTTCCTTGTTTTGTGTATATCAGTTACACACAAATAGACTTCAGGTATTATCATGACAGGTGATTAACAAAGGCAAAGCCAACCCTTGTGAGTCATTGATCTGCATGCTGTGCTGTTTCTGGGACAAGAACAGTTGTAAGATCCTGGCAGGTTGATGCAGAAAGTTTGCCCAGGACATGTCAAGGGTGACAAACACTCATCGAAGTCTACACATCCCCCGTTATCACGACCGTTGTCTTTGGTAGCATTCCAGCCCTGACTGCAAAAGCATTTAACACCTCCTACTTGGTTGGAGCAGGTGGCAGCAGAGTGACACTGCCCATTCGCCTGTTGGCATTCATCAAAGTCCACACACAGGCGGCCGATACTTATGAAGCCAGACATACACACACATACAAACGACCCTGGAGTGTTATGGCAGTGAGCTTTAGGGTGGCATGGTTCAGTCAGGGCGACACATTCATCCACGTCTTTGCACCATGAGCCATTTCCTGCAAAGCCCAGAGGGCAGTGGCATGAAAAGGAGCCGGGAGTGTTCCAGCACTGCGCTGAGGGATGGCATGGTGAAGTCTCACATTCGTTAGTGTCGACACATGCCTGCTTCTCCTCATGATATCCCAGTGGGCAAGAGCAGTCGTACCCTCCTGGCAGGTTAGTGCACACCTGGTCAAAGCGGCAGGTGGTGTTATATTTGCATTCGTCGATGTCCTCACAGCCCAGGCCAACGGGTTCGTACCCAGGAGAACACAAGCAATAGAAACTCCCCGCTGTGTTGTTACATAATGAGTGCTCAGGGCAAGGAATGCTGTCATGGTCGTGACACTCATCAACATCCTGACACTCTGTACCATTCAGAATAAACCCTTTATTACAGGGGCAATGATAAGACCCAGGGACATTGATGCACGTAGAATAAGGCTGACACACTGAAGAGTTGAGGGAGTCAAGGCATTCATCTACATCAATGCACTCTGTCCCTGTACTCTGGAATCCTTCAATGCAGTCACAGTAATAGGAGCCAACAGCATTCATACACGTTCCATTGGTGCAAAGGTCCCCCAGCTCCATGTTACTGCATTCATCGATGTCCACACAAATGCCATCCATGCTTGAAAATCCGCCATCACAAACACACAGGTAGCTTCCGTTGGTGTTCATGCACATGCTAAACTCAGGGCAGGTAAAATTGACCAGACACTCATTGATATCCTCACATTCAGTTCTGTTGCCTTGGTAACCTTCCCAGCACTCACAGATAAAAGAGCCAACCAAGTTGAGGCAGTTGGAGAAATAAGGACACTGAAGAAGGCCAAGGGAGCACTCATCTATGTCCAAACACAGGGTGCTGTTGCCTGAGAAGCCTGGGTCACAGGTACATTCGTAACTCCCCTCTATGTTGGTACAGGTACTGTTGTCGGGGCAGGTGAAGTTCCCTGTCACACATTCATTTATGTCCTGGCAATGTGTCCCATTGTCTTGAAACCCTTCCCAGCAGTCACAGATGTAGGAGCCGTTGGTGTTGAAGCAGTAGGAGAAGGGAGGGCAGACTAAATTTTTCGATTGGTCACATTCATCCACGTCCAAGCATTCCGTTCCACTTCCCTCATAACCATCTACACACTGGCAGTAGAAAGAACCCTCATGCGGGTGGCACTTGGCAAGTGGATGGCAGACACTACTATCATTCAGACAGGTGTCTTTACTCACACATGTGCCCGTGTCATACACCATGTCCAAGATACACAAACACATGTAAGAGCCAGGGGTGTTGCTGCATGTCATGTTCCTGCTACAGGTTGCCTCCAGCTGACAATCATCCACATCCTCACAAACAAAGCCATCACCCCGGTATCCGTCCTGGCAATGGCAGATGTAGGACCCATTCGTGTTGCGGCACAAAGCCTGGGCGCTGCAGTTGTGTGGCAGGGTGGAGTTCTGTTCACATTCATTCACATCCTGGCAGTCAAAGCCACTGCCCTCCATGCCAGGTGGACAGGCACAGTAGAAAGATCCAGGCGTGTTAATGCAGCTGGCCACTGGATGACATCCTCCATTTTGGATTTGGCACTCATCAAGGTCTATAAGTTATCCAAAATGGGACAGTGTCAGGGAAACAGCTCCATACGGTGCTAAAAGAAAGCTCACAAAAGAATCCACTTATGGGGGGAAAAAAAGAAGTGGTGTAATGGATGTTTATAATGAGGAAGGAATACTTACCTAAGCAGCTCTTTCCATCACCGGTGAAGCCACTCAGACAAAAGCAGGAATGGCTGCCAATTGAGTTGACACACTGGGCAAAATCACTGCACTCATGCGACCCCCTCTCACACTCGTTTACATCTAAAAAGGTGATGGAAAAATAGAGAGAGATTAGGAAAGAAAGAGAGGAAGATAATTAAACTTAACAGCATCCCATTATAGACAAACTCTTTTATCAGAGATAATGACCTTACTCTGTTGTGAAAAAATTCATTTAGAAATGAGGTAAAAAAAAAAAAAATTCAGGTTTTTGTCTACACTAAAAAGAGACTTTGTGAACAATTATACGACTCAATGACTTTTTACAGAATGTTTTTGAGTTTTGCAGAATGTTAATGTTCACAGAATGTTTTTGAGTTAAAATGTGTCAGTTAGAGCAGGAGGCGTTGGTGGTAATTATTGCTTCATCACTGGCATTGCGTGTGTAGTTAACTTAAGAATTTTGCTTTCATCTTCACTTTATATTTAACTGAAAACACTTTTGA
Organism: Acanthurus leucopareius; assembly: GCA_029814765.1. Classification (NCBI taxonomy): domain Eukaryota; kingdom Metazoa; phylum Chordata; class Actinopteri; order Acanthuriformes; family Acanthuridae; genus Acanthurus; species Acanthurus leucopareius. The sequence goes on along the minus strand of JAQMCX010000003.1, from coordinate 4,347,715 downwards.
TACAAGGACTGACATGATACAGTAAGCACAAAAACGGTTGTAACGGATGCTAGCATTTACCTCTATTCATTGTGCAACCTTGTGTTGCACAATTTCAAATAAATGACTTTTATTATTGTAATTTCGAAACTTATCTGACTGTTGGCAGGAGGAACAGGTTGTGTCTTTTCATTCCCTGTCTCATTGTCATTATTATTGGCACAAGATGTGTATTTCACAGAAATAATTTATATTCACCTTCATTTACATTTGAATGAATAATCTCTTAATACAAGTACTGACAGGACTCTTATAGTAAGTATGAAAACAGTTGTAACGGAAGCTAGCAGTTACTTTTACTTTCAGTGAGTAACCACCCTGTGTTGCCCAGGGATACATTTCTACTTTGTTAATCACAAAACAGAACATAAGAAAGGGTCCCAATTTCAGATGAAAGCTTATTGCTCCTGATGATAGCTGTAAAAGCTGGGTTCTACGGATGACTTTTTTTTTGTAAACCTAAAAAATTCCACTTTTACACTATTCAATTTTACATAAATGCCATGTGGTAGAGAATCCTGTACTTGCATCATGATATTGTGACTTTCTTCAATACTTTTTCTTTTCTGGCCCTGAACTTAGTTTTTGTCTAACACTAAAATGATTACACTAAACATAATAAGGCTAAGGGATAATATTATTATATGACATTATATGACAAGAGCATGTTTAATGGATTAATTGGGTGTTTTATTTAAATACATATTTCCTTTTCCACACACATTCCTGATATCCTTAGGTCTTCAGTTGATGTTTATCACCTGCTTTTTGATTGATGTGGATTGGAAAGACGAAAAAAGAAATAATAATGGCTTCTACCTGAACTGACCTCTTGTGTAATTTGTGAAGTAACCCCAGTATAGTTTAGGAATAACTCTTTAAAATATGTCCAGTTAACAATAGCCTAAAATTAAGAATGAGCTCCTTTTTTTGTTTGTCTTCATGAGTGATTCTTCTGAGGCGCTGAACATGACACAGATTCTTTAAAGATTTACTTAAAAATAATAATAAAAGAACTGTGTCTTACCTAAACACTGTGTTCCATTGAGTTTGTAGCCTTTTTTGCAGACACAGGAAAAAGATCCTGGGATATTGATACACTCAGTTTCATTTTCAGGACAAATATTTTCCCTCTGGCACTCATCTATGTCAGAACACGTCAGACCGTCACCCACATAACCCAGGTCACACACACACTGGTATCCTGCAGGTGAATGGTGGCACAGTCCATGAGTGTGGCAGGCAGGGTCACAAAGTGATTTGGGCAGCATACAGGTGTCATTGGAGGCGAGTGTGCCATTCAGGCATGAGCAGACGTGAGCACCAGGAGAGTTGATACACTTTGAGAACGATGGACAAATGGTATCAGAGAGGGCGCACTCATCTACATCCTCACAGGAGAATCCATCACCCTTAAAACCCTGCTGACAAGAGCAAAAGAAGTCTCCTATGACATTGGTGCAGAGTGCCCGCGGGTGGCATGTACCCACCACAGCACACTCATCTATATCGTCACACTGGTCGCCATTTGCTATAAAACCTCGCTTACAGGTGCAAGTGTGTGACCCAATGGAGTTGAGACACGTTGCGTTGACATGGCAAGGGTTTTCTTTACACTCGTCCACATCAACGCAGTCCATGTTGCTGGCAGGCCGGTAGTAACCAACCCGGCAGGGGCACTCGAATAACCCGTCAATGTTCTTGCACTCTTCATTTATTCCACATGGATTCTGTGGCTCTTCACACTCATTTATATCCTGGCAAAGAGTCTGGTTAATCAATATAAAGCCTGACGGGCACAGGCAAGAGAAGGAACCCTGGTTGTTGATACACGTTGCTTTGTTTCTGCAACCTCCATTATCCACAAGACACTCGTTTACATCATTGCACTGGATCACCCCATCTCCAGAATAACCCACCCGACAGGTGCAGTTGTAAGAGCCAGGAAGATTATTACAAAGGGCGTTTGAGTGGCACTGCTTAGCCAGCGAGCACTCGTCCATATCAACGCATGTGAAGCCGTCTCCCCTGTACCCTGCTGTGCACTGGCAAGAGAAGGAGCCAGGTGAATTGGTGCAGGTTGCAAAAGGGCTGCAGAGGCCTGCCACACACTCATCCTGGTCATGGCACTTTGAGTTATTAAAGACGAAGCCACTGCCACAGTCACAGTAATATGACCCTCCAGTGTTGACACAGGTAGTGGTAGAAGGGCAGATGTTAGCTGTTGCACACTCATCAATGTCCTCACACAGTCGGCCATCTCCTATGTAACCTCCCAGACAGGAGCACTCGTAACTCCCCAGTCGGTTGATACAAGCAGCATTGGGGTCACATTGATTGTCCTCATTGCATTCATTTATGTCTGCACATGTCAGTCCATTTCCTACAAAACCACTGTTGCAGGTACACCGATATGACCCCATGGTGTTCACACAATCTGCATACAGGCTGCAGATGTTGCTTGCACATTCATCAATGTCCACACAGCTCTGCCCATTACTTTCAAAGCCACTGCTGCACGTGCAGTGGTAGCTGCCAGGCAGATTCTTGCAGCCTTTGTAGCCTAGAGAGGACGAACACACATGAGGAGTCTCTGAACATTCATCTATGTCAAGACATAAGTAGTTTCCATTGCCTTTATAGCCAGCATTACAGGTACATACATAGGACCCGGGGTTGTTGGTGCAGCTGGCGTTCCAGTGGCAGATCCTTTGGTCAGTGCATTCATTAACATCACTACACTGGAAGCCGTTACCCATAAAACCAACTTTACATTTGCACTGTCGCCCTCCCTCGTAGTTAGTACAGAGAGCATTGGCGTGGCAACCCCCGTTTTCTTTTTGGCACTCATCAATGTCCTGGCAGTTAGTGCCATCTCCAATGTATCCATTGAGGCAGACACAGCTGTAGCTGCCCAGGGTGTTGTTGCAGCGGGCCCGTGGGTGACAGCTATGCAGGCCAGTGATACATTCATCAATATCATTGCACAGCAGGCCATTGCCCTGGTAGCCCATGCGACACACACAGGTGAAGTTGTTATTGACCTTTAGACACTCAGCCTGCAGGTGGCACTTGCTTCCTGCTGCCTCACAATCCCTGGGGTCAGCAACTGAAAAGACCAAGAAGGAACTTTAGAGTCTGGTTACGTGTCAACTCAATTCCTTTAAATATGTTTTAGGGGTATTCTTAATTTGTGGTCCATATTGAAGGTGACATACCTGCACAGCAGTAATCCAGTACTGCAATACTTATCAACCACAGGAGTGGAAACCTGTGAGGGCAAAGAAAAGAACATCATGATAATCAGCCACCTGTTTGAGTAACACATCTCTCTGTTTTTAGTAAACATAGTGAATATTCTGCAGGCTCATTATCCTTATTACTACGTACAAGAGAGAGAATGGATTCACTGCAATCAAAAGAAAGGAGTTATGAGTTTCATCCACTTTATGGCCCTTGAAGCACCTTGTTTTGCCAAAATAGAGCATGTAATCCTTAACAACATGCAGGGGCTTCAGTTTTTTCTTAGTTGTGCATCAACATGAAGAATGTAATTTCATGCTGCACTATTGTTGAAAAATAAAGCAGGATCTTAATTCAACCTAATTGAAAAGTTTTTGTTTCCTTCCTTACTATACTTTTTGTTTCTACGGCCTACTTTTATCTTCATGAACACTGGTAACTTATCTATTGTTACATTTGCTTTAACACAGATAAGCCTATTATCTTATCTAAAGAGGTTGGTTGCTATTCTCTGCTCTTGCTAATTCATCATTGCAAATTATTCCTACTTGCTGAAGCTTGTTCATCTAAACAATATTCAATTATATCAAAAATTTCATTCATTTTCAGGAGGAAAGGTTTTTATTTACTTTTGTTATTAATTGAGTACTACGCTCTGCAGCTGTGTCATTTATTACCAATTACAAAAGCTCTATGTGCAGTCTAGGAAACCTGGGACTGTAGATTTTAATTTTTTATTCCCAAAATTATATTTTTAAGATGTTTTTATTTTCCATAATTTCTCTTACTGCAAAAACAAACAAACAAAAACTTCAAAAAGACTGAAACCAAATGATTGCTATGTTCAAAAGGTTATGTACGGTTATTGTTGTTTCTATTACCAGTCAGCAGTACAGCATGTTTAAAAGCCCAAATAAAGAAATAAAAAATGGTAGAGCAAAAAGCGTGTATATAGTGGAGTTAATTTCATAACAAATGTGACAATTATTGTGACTAACTTTTAAGTGTCAGATGTACCCAGTTAGTTCAATAAATTCTTTTTAAAATAGATTTCAATACTTTAAACTATTTAGCATTTTAAAAAGTATTTTAATTGAGCTTGTGAAGGCAGCAGGACCTTTTCAACAGAGTGCTGTGAAATCAGCATAGTCTTGTGAGTGAACACTGTGTGTGACTCTTTGGAATAAAAGTTTAATCAAATGATTTAAGAAAGCTGCATAAGCAGGTAAAAATACCTTTTCGCCTTTTTTTTTTGGAAGTCAAAAAACTTTCCAGACACTCTCTGCCAATTTACTTCTTGGGGTAGATTTAAATAAAGTTTAGGTGCTTTGGGTCAAATGATGTCAGATTAGACTCACTAGTAGGCTCTTTTTAAAAAAATAGATTTTCCACAGTGCAGGTCTGTCCGTCACTCATCCCAGTATTTTTATAGACAATGGCTCAAGGAAGTAGTTTAGCAGGATTATGGAAATCTTGGCAACAATCCCTGTCTGTTCTGATTAGGTTACCATCTAAATGCTATTCTCTCCAGGCCATGCAGGGCTATTGTCTGTATCTCAGGAGGTAATTCTGGTAGACAGGGAGAGCACTGAGGCAGATTCCCATTACATAATTGCAAAACTTGTCTACTGTAAATCATATCAAGCCCCTCTGCTCAATGGACAGCAACAAGTACAGACATGAGTATGACAGTTGCCACAAAGTCCATCATCATCTGTAACATATATAGCCTTAGGAAAAAATTAAAAAGGTGGAAAGGGAATTAACTGTTCATACCATTAAAGTGTACCAGGAAAAGTCAACCTACGGTGAGGGTGAATTCTTTAAAATTTATCCTAATGAAGAAAAAAAACTTTGGCATTTTGTAAAATATCCTTATTTGTCTTATTGAATCTTTAAATGAGAAAAATGATACCCTTCCCATGTCTGTAAAATAATTATGAGGCCACATCAAGCAGCTGGTTAGCTTAGTGTAGAACAAAAAGTGTAAACAGTTTATAACAGCCTGGCTCTGCCCAAGGGTACCATGAAAAAAAACTGAATACCATCAACACTGAGGCTTTTTAAATAAAAAAACAGAGTCACATCAAAGGGATTAATGATGTCTTTGCTTGTACTTTAAAGGAGTAGATTATGTTGGTTTACCTTTGCGACTGCTAACTACATTCGATGTTAGCTAATTCATCAGGAGATTGAAGTGTTCCACTGTCATTGTTGTCCATGTGTAAGATATTCATTTGTACATTAAAAGGATTCTGTTTTGAATAATTGGCATTAGTTGGATTATTTTAAATCATAGAAAAGGTTAAATAAAATAAAATAACTAAACTCTTAATTTCACAATTAACAGACCTAAGCAATAAACTCATACACTGGCTATGTTTACCTGACCGTCACAGTTCATCACTCATGGAGCACAGTACAGTCTAAGTCCTTATTATTGTACAGGCTTTGCAATACTGAAGGTTACACTAACAAAAGTATGTCATGAACTCATTCATAGAGCAATTAATCAGTTTTCCTACTTTGCATTAAAATGAAGCATTTATGCTTTGATCTTACCATGGTTGATAATTTATGTAAGAAAGATCAACACAAAAATAGGAAATATAAAATCTAGGACAGGGTCACTTTAAAGGATTCATGATTACTGCACTGATGAATCTCGGTAACTTTAAAGAGCCATTACAATTTCGGATCACCACTAAAAAGGAACAAATGACTTATACAAGACAAAGAGAAAGAGAAAAGTACAGAATACTGCAGATTTTTTTTTACTCACTGCATATTTTCCCGTCTCCTGGTGATCTTTGTAGGGGAGAAAGTGCAGACTCCCCTCCTCTGGATCTCTCCCCTTCTATGTGTCTTTCCCAGAGTCGAACCTCTGTCGTCAAGCAGCATCTTCCGCTTCCTTCTCCTCCACCTCTGTCTTGATTCCTCCACCCCTGGGACTCAGGACAATGGCCCCCCTCACCATGCCATGCACTGCCCTGACATCTTAAACCTCTGGGAAGGGGAACACCCATATTCCCCTGCTTATGTGTCAGCTTTTGCACAATAAGTGGACCTGTTCCCTAAGGCCATAGTTTGTCCTCCTCACTGTAGACAAGAAAACAGGACACTGTGATTTTTGCAACAATTCTTAATCATTCATGCCTTCTTGTGAAATTGTCACGAAATACAATACATCAGTTTGTTTCAATCATTGTAAAAAAAATCAGTTTGTTACACAGCACTGTAGAGACACAGGTCTGGCTCTGTGAGCTACTCCATCTTCTAAAAGTGTGTCTAACTGCTAACATTTAGCATTTATTTGAACACAAGATTAAAACTAACTTTACCATAGAAATTAAGTTTCTTAAAGAAGACAACATTTTCTCAATGGATAACATAGAAAACTTTACACACGCTACTTTTTTGTCGCCCCAAGGCTCCCTTGAAAAAATGTTCATTTTTTTGTGACATGTTGTTTTATAAACTTTGTGAAATGCATATCATGACTAATCATAATAATCTGGGTCTATTTGTAAATTGTACCAAACAAACACATAAAATTATGTCTCTGTCTCGGTGTGTTGGCTACTACCACTGTTAGTTAAAAGCAATAACACATTGGTCTTTGCAAATGCAAATTTGTAGCTGTTTTTTTGCATAAAGTCTGACTCACCTGTTGTAGACTCTGGCTATAAACCTTATTTTCAGTGACCATTTAAGTCAACATACATCTCCCTGTCCACTTTCTTCACTTTCCCCAGCCAACAGGGAATAATTTAATTCTGTCATAATGAAATTCATATGTGACACTATGGCAGAGATTTTCTGTCATGTAATATATAAAAGCAAAAAGCTAATCAACAAGGAACTTTGGGATTCTTGTAAAATGAGGATGTAAATTGCATTTTTGTCAGTTTAGGGCTCCTTTATGTAAAAAGTTTAAGGAGTACACTTAATGTGTCACTTTGTACATGAAATTAACTCTTATATAGTTGTCCATGCTATGGATGGAGGAGAAACTCAGCTATGGTAGAAAATGTTACTGTGAGAAGTGAGGAGATAGCTCATTAAAAAAAATGTAGCTTCCCAAATTTTACTGTAATAACAGCTTTTCAAACTTGATATTCATTTACACTGTTCACACCTTCTCTTGTATTCCATAGTGAGGTAAAATGTAATGATTTCAATTTTTTTTTCAAATTACCAAAACTCTAACATTACTCAATAAGAAACTTCAGAGTGTATTCATTTGAGAAATAGGCCAGTGTGAGTTTGAGCTGAGCTACAACTTTTCAACCACAGGGGTCACTGTTCACATCAGCAAAACTCTGCTCCTCACCAAGAAGGCAAAATATTCTGTCAAGGCTGTGGCTCACTGAAATAAAACACAGCAGTAATTAAGTTGTTAAGTCATTAGTTACACCTGTGTTAGTGGCCATCTTTGCCACAACCAAGGTACTTCAGTATGTATTTCAAGTTGTTCCTTTCTATATGATTGAAACCATTTTGCAGACATGAAATGTCTACAAAATGTGCAAAAGAGAAACCTTTAATCATGTACTATTGACTACCCTCTCTGCAGTCATACTATTGAAAAAGTCTAATAAACTACTTTTCCTGTATAAAGTATTTTTAGTGGTTTGTTGTAGGAGAACATAGCCATGCTGATTGAGAAAATGATATTATGTTGAACAAACTGAGAAAATATGTCAGGATTCTTCAGTGCAGTTAAAGCCTAATGACTTTATTAGTTCCAAGATTTTATAAGTGACAGATTAAGGCTGATCATGTCTCAATTGAATGCTACTTCCTTGGAAAGGAATAAATGCCAGTATTTAGTAATGTGATCTACATTTGGGTATACAGCAGTGACATAAGCCTTATGATTTCATTGAAGGAAACACAAGACATACTATATGGTAAGGGACACACACACATTAATGTTACGTTTATTAAAAAAGCAGTGTAGTAACTGGTGTAGTCACTGGTAAGACTATTTCCACTAGATGAAGTAGCACAATACATGACTTAGAGGAGATACTTAAAGACTAGGCTACATTATCAAATACTACTTACAGTAACTTAGCCTGTACTTAGAGAAAACATAGATAGAGAAGTAAAAATGTCAGTGTGTAAATCATATAATTGACTGCGTTGTCCGGTACCACCACTGCTTCACTGGACTCTTATGCTGTATTCTTATGTTTTTGTGATGTTTCTCTGTTTTTGGTAATATAGAAAAATAATAATACATCAGTGAACTTTATTTTGTTTTTTGATTTGTTTTTTGTTTTCTTTGTTTTCAATGATGCCAATTTACTTATTGATTGACATCAACTAATATCTAGGATGAAAAATGTGGGTAAATTTTTGGTGAGAATACCTTTCAGACAGATCATGTTTATGAGCCATATATGAGTCAGCTGTTTCATCCAACAGAGTGTGAGTCAAAATACCTGAGATGTGTTTTCCCAACCTCTGGTTTCTGTCATGTAAGATACCTGCTGGGGCAGTTGATGATGTCATCATGTCACACAGTGTTTCTCAGCCTATGATAAACAAGACACACCTCTGGACTTATTTAATTGTGCACATATTGTGGTCTTTTAGGTGAATGATATCATGAATGATATCAAAACATGAACAAAAACACACAATTTTGGAAAAAGCAAAATAACTTGAATGTGGAACTAAATTAGATATATAATGTCTGTCTGAAGGTACACATGCAACAAGATGCTAAAGCTACAAACACATAATCTAATAATTGGTAAAGTAGGAATATAATGACATAAATCACTCTACATCCTGCATGAATACAGTTCTTTGAAGTAAGGTCTCTATAAACCACAGCCTACAGGAAACAACACAGCTTTACAGTATCTGAGACAGAATGAGGTCTTTAGACAATAAACCACAAAAGTTGTGTACACATCACAGAAACGTAGAAATTTTGTTTCATTAGTGTCTACTTCAGTTAAAAATGCCGAAGAATATAAAAAAGAATTCTTTTAAAAGATTTACTGACAAACCAAAAGAAAAAACAACTAAATATGTCAACACAGCGACAAAAGCCAAATATGGTCACACCGGAAAAAAGGTGCGTTTGGTTTTACACCCCTCCCCTAATTATTAGCTACGCAAATTATAGCGACGTCATGAGAACACTTGTCTTATAAATTTACTTAATCACAACTCCGTGTCAGTTCGACAAGGACTATTGCAAGTGATATAAGTGATCTAAACGAAAACTTGACTGTGTTTTTTTTGTTTTGTTTATTTCCTGGGACGCCATACCTGTGTGCGCGCGCTCCTTAAGTTTCTCTTCAAACAGGTTTGACTAGGACACACCTCGCAGGAAGAAAAAGGAAGCCTTGTGTGCTCGGACGCCATTCTTTCTCCATTTTTTGCCCTGAGAGAAAGACAGACAGACAGAAAGCGCTCAACAGAGGCTCTGTTTCAGTGACTGGTTTCGGATTTTTGTCAGTTTCATCATGAAGATTGTGATTTGTCTCCTTTTCGTCGCCCTCGCGGTGGGAGCCAACGCCAACTGTAAGTAGTTTGGTCTATTAAACTTCAGAAGGCTTAAGGTGTCTTACAGTTAGGGATAGAGAAGGAAAATCAATTAAAGAACACTTTCTCAGTACTCTAACAGCTTCAGATACTAAGCACGAATAATAAGTTAAAGTAAAACTCTTGTATGTGGCCATTTCTGATAGGCTGTAATTTAATAATTTTTCCTTGTTTTTTGTGTGATATTTGTTCATTTATAGTAACTTTATCAGACGTGAGAGATTGAACAAAGGGGATTAGAGATGTTTAGTTAATAAACGCAGTAGTTTTGTCGCTGAGTGGGGGTTGGGAGGGTTGGTCCCGCTCCTCTGGGACTCGTCTGTTTAGAGAAACCAACGCCCAGGTGTGCGCTACCTGCTGCTCTACCTGCCGGTCTCTAATTCATGGCTCCATAACTAACAGTACAATAAGTCCTCTGTGAAATAGTGTCGCATTAAGCTTAGATTAAATTTTGCGCCTTACATTGTTGTATTAAATCACAATTTGTCAAATTACTCCATAGTGTCAAAAACAATCACAGCCATTGAGTTGGAGTTAGAGTTCTTGTTCGGACGTGCTGGCTGACATTTGTTTCAGTTTGTTTGTTTTCAGGCGGTTGTTTTGTTTCAGTCTGAATGACAAACCCTTGTGTTTCTCTTCTAAGGTCAATGTGACACCATGAAGTGGGCCACCTGTGATGGAAATCCATGTGAGTGCACCATTCTGGTCGGCAACAACGTCAAACAAAGGCTGGACTGCAAAACCTGTAAGTATACTCTGTGTTCTGTGATGGAGCCTGTGTATTCCCTCCTTCTTGTGTTTCCTTCATGGGGTTGTTGTGTTCACACCTCACCATGTATCTCTTGTTTCAACTTCAGTGATCCCGAAGTGTTTCCTGATGAAGGCTGAGATGTACAGAGCCAGTAAGGGCCTGGACACCCGTACAGTAGGAGGAAAGCCAGTAGAGACCGCCTTTGTGGACAACGATGGCATCTATAACCCCGAGTGTGAGAACGACGGCAAATTCAAGGCCAAGCAGTGTAATGGCACGGAGGAGTGCTGGTGTGTTAACAGTGCTGGAGTTCGCCGTACTGACAAAGGAGACAAGAACCTCAAGTGTGAGAAGCTTGTGGAGACATAGTGAGTATTTCATCCTGATCAGTGTGGAGGGCAGGTATTTGATAAGTAGTTTTTATGTTCAACTCTAAAAATTTTGCCTTTCTGTCTCGTTTTTTCTCCAGCTGGGTTCGTCTTCAGCTTACACACAAAGAAGTGACTGGTGAAGTGAATGCTGCCAACTTGAAAACGTAAGTGTATCTAACTGTCACCTTTTCTTAAATTATATATTCAAAAAGGAAAGAGCATAAACACACTAGCATCATAACTTAAGTGTTTGATCATTTATATTTTCTTGCCTTGATACAGTGCCATTGCAGATGCCATTAACAAACGTTATTCCAATTTCAACAAGGACATGGTGGATAAGGTTGAGGTGAGTGTAAAAAACAAAACATGCTTTACTGCCATATTTGTAAAACCTGGATTTCATTTTTTAGAACAGCATGACAAAAACACCCCACTAATGTATCCTGTCCAACCTCCTGCAGTATGACCCTGATGCCCGCTTGATTGTGGTGGACGTGAAAAAGCCCAAAGGAGAACGCAAGACTGACCTGACCCACATGGCCTATTACATGGAAAAAGATGTATGTTGAATCCTAAGCTGCAAATAGTGATTTGTGAATGACCGAGTCTGTCATTTGTCGTAATTTCTTCTTTTCATAATCTCCTCTTCTCTCACAGGTGAAGGTGCTGCCCCTGTTCAAGGACCAGGAGAAGTTTGAGCCAGTGGTTGGCGGCCAGAAGCTGGAGATGGAGAACATCCTGGTGTACTATGTGGATGAGGAGGCCCCAACTTTCACCATGAAGAACCTGTCTGGTGGGATTATCGCCGTCATCGTGGTGGTGGTGCTGGCTGTGGTTGCTGGCCTGCTGGTCCTGGTGAGTGCTGAGTCTACCTGAGATTAAAACCTAAAATTTTTTCTGAAGCACAGTGCATTTTCTCTGATCTGTAAGTCACATCTTTTGTCAAGCTATTAGTTTAAGTCTCAATTTTCTGTTTGTGTTCATAGTTCTTTGCCAGGAAGAGAAGTCAGCGGTACAACAAAGCCCAGGTGAGATGAACTTCATGTAACTTCCTATTTTTTCTATGACAGCCTGTGAAAAAAATACTTTTTGTACCACAGAACTGCTGCTTAATGATTTCCCTTTGTCTGTTCTTTAGCAAAGAGAGATGGATGCCATGTAAAGTCTTCATCCAGCTCGCATCTGTGAAGAGTCAGCTTGTACATCAGCTTTGAAAAGCAGTTTTTGCAGTGGGAGTGTGCCATTTGAATACAAATTGTAAAGGAACAATCAGCTTGCTTTTTTCTTGTTTTTTTTTTTTTTGTTGTTGGCCCCTCTGGAAACATCATTTTATTTATAAATTGTGTAAAGTCTTAACACATCTTCCAATCTAAATGCCATAAATAACTGTGTTTTTAACATATGCCTGGCACATGCCACATTTTTATGTCAGAAGTTGATGAATGGTTTAAATTCTACATTTTAGATTGTACAGTTTCTTTCTTACTAATGTGTGTTTGTTGGATTGTTTTTAATAAAAACATTTTTAAAGACTGATGTGGTCCAGGTGTCTTTGTGTTGTAGTCTGGTGACTTTGTGCCTGAGTCTCAATGGAAAAATACAGCAGATCACATGGGGGAGGGGAACAAGCCAGAGGAGGCCACTGTGGCCACCATATTGCATGTGGTGTTACACTTGTATCATTGCATCGTCAGAACTGCCCTCCTGAGACTGAAACCTGTCGACACAAAGACTTGTGCTAAGATGGTTTACAGTACATGGACAGTTTCCCTCAGAACTTTTCACATGCAGGCTTGCTGCTCTGATAGTGAGGGACTGTAATAAACCTGTTCACATGGGGCAGGTTGAATGGAGCTTTTCCAGCCAGGTGAGTTCTTGGATGGGTGTGGCAGCCCTGTTTTGAATATGTGACTGCCATGGTATTGTTTTCCTGAAGGGAACTTATTCCTTTTTCAGGAGAACACTGTAATAGCTGAGTTGTATCAAGGAAAATATACCTGTGAGTCATTTTTAGATGTTTTGATGAAAGGTGTTTCACTAAAATACAAGTGTGCTATTATGCACCACTGATTATGACAACACAGAGGGAGGTGGTTGGTTATTTTTCACTGTATGTCTGAAACCGCTGGGCATCTTGTTCAACCTGTCGGTCAGGTTCTGACTCATAAATGGACGCTTGCAGTAATGTACACAACAGAATAGACAAAAGCTGGAGTTTAAAGGGACTTGAAGCAAAAATAGGGGAGATTTTATTCACAATTTAGATGAAAATTCCACTATAGCCAAAGCAGTAAGTATCCTCTAATTGAGCAATGAAAAGAGTGTAAGGTGTGAATTTGTTGCATAACAAACTTGAAACAGGTTGTGTTCCACTGAACAAAAATGCAGGTGAAAACTTGGGAGGTAAAAGTCCTGTCCCAACATGATCAGTGTTCAGTGTGTTGCTTTGCTGTGCTTCAGCTGAGTGCAGCACTAAAGGAAACAGTCCCAGTTTAACCTTTATGTCACAGTGAGGTCCCACTGAAGGTTAAGCTTCATTTTTCAAGAAACACAAAGGTAACACAGTGACAAAAACATCAGTCAACAGCCTTGTAATGACAAATTCATTGTACTTTACATATGTAACTTAATTTTGAAAGTGTATGTCAGCATTACATTGGATTTGAAGGAGACTATAATCTGCACTCACTAAACAACCTCATGTTGTAAAATGATTATTAAACCAATCTTGAAAATGGATTTCCTGTTATATGTTGCAGTGGCCTTGCCTAACCTATTTTTTCTCCCCCTTGAGCTCTCCCTCCCAACATCTCCATGGCAACACAGAGACAAAAGCATGTCTGTAACTAGTTCAGACAGGCTGCGTATCATATATCCTCTCCCACCCCTCCCCCCTTCTATCTCTTTCTCTCTCTCTCCTCCCTGTGAGGGACTACAGGAATGAGGGTGCGTCACTTGCTGTCAGGCACCTGTTGCAGGTATCAACACGTCACTTACGGTTGCACCAATGAGGAAGTGAATTGGAAGAGAAACTGAAGTAGGAAAAACTGAGTGTTAGACTGGTTTCTGTGGCTTTGGACAGCTCTCCAGAGGGCATGCATTATCTGTAGAAATGACTGAAAAAAGCAGGTTGCCTTATGGAATTTTATACACTCAGTGAAACCAGAAACTTGTTTGCCGTAGTTTAGTTTATTCAAGCATCAGACATGTACAATAATCATAATACTTATTCCCAGAATGGTTGTTTTATATGACAAATAAATATAACATCTAACAATACTCACGCTGTGAAGGCATAAGACAATACTGGGAGGGAAAAATCATTTTTTTAAGGTACCTGACAGAAAAAAGTCATTTTTTCCAGTTAATCTTTTAATTAAATAATTGTGTTTTGTTATATTTTAGATCCTGTTTTTTTTTTTAATCAAAATTACCACAGAAGCAGAACTGAGAGCTCTGTACTTCTCTTTGACACCTCTAGGAAATACCACGTTTTCTTCCTCCTGCTCAAATGTCACCTCCACTTTACCATCATCCTACAAATCAAAATGAACATAAGGCTGACACCTCTTACACTATAACATTACATTATAACATCCGTCGAGTAAAAAACAGAGTGGAGGTTTCTTTTCTGATTTCCTGCTATGCAGTCTGCCAGAAGGGTTTGCACATGACTAAAGTTCCACCACTCTCTTGGCTATTCAGTAACTAAAAACACACTGAGTCCACACCGGTTTGAATTCAGCCAATCTACAGCTCATCAGTCATACCTACTGCATTGCAAACAAGATACATAAAGCACAATTTCACTGCTGCTGGTTTACACCATTTGAGCTGTTTTTTCCAGCTGCATTTTGGTTGCCTGTTATTGCCTTCTGCTTTCATCATATCGTTCAGTATCCTTCAGTATGCAACAACATCTAATACTGTTTCTGAAATCATGGGGACACAAAGATACAAAAATACTGTGTAAATGATTCCTTAACAAAGCTTCATTATTATTTCGGCACTGTGTATGACTTTGCATTATTTTTTAAGGCAGGAAGACAAAAATTTACTTGCAAAAGAAAATGTAGCACAAGGAACAGATAGCTGAATAAGACAGCTCAGAATGTTTCGCTCAGTCTGTCAATAAATACTGTTGACTTTTCCTCTTTGAAGTGAGCACAAAACAACACATTTATCATGAAGATAAAAATGTCCCTGGACAATGTGAAGCAAAGCCCCATAATTGTTTCTTAACACCTTTGTACCCTTTGTACATAACTTAAAGCTGCAGCTTCAGAAACAAAAGTCACATGATCTCTTAGAAAGGCACTACATTATCTTTCAGGAGGTAATTGCTCAAAATTAAAGGATAAAAACTTCCATAAATCCTATAGACAAATCTGCAGGATCTGATTGAGAAAAAGTAGGGCTGTGTGAGACTAAAACGGTCTAAGTGCAGCTGTAAAAACTTTTTCAAATTAAAAAATGGAGTTCAGTAAACACAATACTTCTGTGGGAGATCAGAGCAGGGTGATTTCCTGCTGTCACAGCAGGGTGGGAGCCTTGCTCGGGCGTCCCAGTGCCGGCGGGGATTTGCTCCTCAGCTCTTTGCTCTTCAGGCTGATGGGCTGGGCGACCATCAGAGCCGGGGCTGAGAGGTGATGGGCGGCGGCTTTCTGCTGATGAGCACTGTTGATGTAACTGGAGATGAGGAGGGTGATCTCCCTGATCTGTTGACGAAACAAAACTTTAAGGAATTTCAGAGTGTGTGTTTATGGTTCCAGTTTAAGTGACTTATGTATGGATTGTTTCAGCTGATTAAACACTTGAGGTTTTGCACAATATTTTGTGTGTATTCAGAGAACTTCAGTGACAAAAACAGCTTTTTTGCCATGTGTGTTTCCTTAAGAGTACATCAATACTGGTACATTGAGACAAAAACTGCTAGTAGCCTTTTGTGACATTTAACAACTTAAAATTCCACCCATTTTACAATTTTAATGCTTATTTATTAAAGACTCTGTTTTCTTTGAGGACAATCAGCTTTTATCATTTCATATTTTATTTTTTAAGGAATTTTACCTTTTTTTCTCTTTTTTTATTGGAAGTCAGATAACAGAATTAATACTAATGCTACAATATAACACTGGAGCTACCAGGCAATTGGCTAAGCTTATTACGAAAGCCCCTTTCACACACACACTGTGACTCTGAATTTATCCAGAGTTTACCTAGAGGAGCTGTACATGTGAACACAAATGTTAAGATTATTTGACCCTGACTTTTCTCTTGTAGCCCCCTACTGTTAAGTTAGCTGGTGTAAAACCAATGACATGTATGTCGTGCGACTGGCCTGTGACCAGAAAAATACAAATGTCTGGGGAGGAAGGATGAGAGTTGTTCTAAATAGTGACAATGAAAAAAGTGAAATGTTTGCAAGCTGGAAAAATGAGGAGAACTTCTATGAACTCCTGGTGGTTCAAACAAGGAGGGATCTAATCAAATCTAATTTCCTGTTTTCAGTGTTATTTTTATTACTGAGTGCTGCAAGTTTTAAAAACATATAGTAACCATTATTATCACATACAGGTGAAGGATTAACGAAACATTGTCAAACCATTATGCAGAAGAGGAGTCAAAATAACTCATAGGAGTCATAGTCTTGATGCCTTATACAATGACGATCATGTAAAGTCACATTTTGAAGTGAAACTAACCTTTGAGGCGTCCATAGCAAACAGATGTTTCTCTGTAGGTTTGTCTTTGCTCGTGTTGGTGCCGATGCTCGGCCCGACAACCAGCATGAAGTCCTGTTTGCAGCCTCCAAATGTCATTAGAGACTTGTACGGGTGGGACACCAGCGGTTTCTGAACATACAGATATTTGTGTTAAGACAAGGAAATAGAAAATAACATTTATTCAAAAATTAATGGGAAGCTTTTAAGCACTATATGAAATCACAAATCACTACCCTGAAGGGCATTCACAGCCACTTTTTAGTATTCATAAACCAAGACCAAAAAGCAGGTGACCAGCTGATAAGAGGACATCATATTTTTTTTTACTCAAAAACAAGAATCAATTCTTGAGAGAGCAGCCTTCAGTGATGTAGGTGGGATCAACCAGGGGGTAGGTGAAACAGCGGAGTCCTTGGTTGACCCTGGAGGCTTTTAGTGAATGAGCTGAAATCTGATTGGTCTAAACCCCCAGCAAGCTTGTCTGAGCTGGAGATACTGTTTAATTGCAGTGTTTAAGTGACTGTTTCCTTACAGGGATAAGAGGAATCTTTAATTGTCACTGCTTTATTATTGCACCATGCTAAAAGCAATAATGAATGAGTAATCTACAACAGTGCACAGTTTCGACAAGTTGTTTTGATAGTTGACTCGTGGATTAGATGATTCATGTGTGAAACTTTTGCTTCTCTTTGTATGTTTGCATCTTTGTATGTGACTTTTTTTTCTGTGAGCAAGTTTCATTAATCAGCATTTATAGTCGGTAGTTTCCAGATTTAAGTGCAGCTAATGCAATGTGTTTTTTAAAAAAATCACGTAAAATCAGTCATACTGTATTAATTGAGCTTAATTATATAAACAAGTCATTTTAGCCCACTGACACATAATTAAAATAGTAGCTTGAAAGGTTAAATTAAACATTTCATCATCACAGGATTATTGCTCAACATAAGAATATGTTGTAACATGCATCAAATGGATTTGTTTAAGAATAGGAACCATTTCAAGCTTCACTTGGTTGCGTAACTTATAATTACCGCCTCTATTCTCGGTCACTTATTCAGGAAATCAATGCAATGCCATAAAGGTGTCGTGTCAGATCAGATGCAGGGAGGTACACAAAGATACTTACAACAGAGCTGTGCTCCAGAACACTAATACCATCTTCATGCACCGCCAACCAAACACGTGTATCCTGCTCTGGAGAGGGTGTGATGGACTAAACAGACAAACAGGAAGTGAGATCAATCCATGCTAACTGTTTGCTTTATCGCTGACCAAAAAACCCATTATGTACGAGTATAGTACAATCAGTTTTTGTTGCCACTGTCAGTATAGCAGCTCTATTTCTGTCCCTTCTGTTTTCCTTCTTTTCTGTATACCAAGAGTTTATTTGTTTTATGTGCTGGCCTTTATTGGTTCAACACTGTATCATGTTTTTAATGTGAAAGCAAATAACAATGCTTTGTTACATGATTTATAGTTTGATGACAAGATTACTTTAATCTGCAAGCAATTTCAGTTCACTGACCTCTGCTTCAAATAATTTGGCACCAAAGAAAGGCCACTTCCTGGCAACCGTCAGGTAGATCCTGACACACTCAGATGAACTTCGACCCCTGAGGGAGGCCCAGCGGGCGGAGAGGCGCTGCAGCAGTTGTCTGAGAGCAGGGAGAGAACAATCCACACATCAATTAGCACAGTCTATCAAGACAGCAGTGCTTATTTTGAAATTGATTGTGCAGCAACACTAGAAAGTTTCTGGACCTCCTTTGTGCCACTGAAAATTTTATTAAAAAACACTTTCCTCAGGCAACATATCAAAATTATTGTATGTTCCGGATGATAACAGGGAAGCAACATCCTTCGATGGAAACTTACACTGTATTATTGTGACAACAGATAATAAATTTTTTTGTGAGTTTACGTACAAAAAAGAATGAATATGTCCAATATCAGCAGAGTCTCTGTTTCACAGTGTGTTTTGGTACCTGAGCTGCTCCTCAGATGTGGCCCTGCGGTAATGTTTGGGGTAAAATCTGTCCAGAACTTGTTTCAGGGTTTGGTTAGACTTGGTGGAGGCTGATCCAGGAGCAGTGAAGGGACGCTCAAAATCCCCAAACTCCACCTGAACACAGAAATATAATGAGCTGTTTAATGAGTTTTATCTTTATAACAACAATAAATGAAATTGTGTCACTTTTTGAAATGACAAAAGATGTATTTGATGCATTGAGGAACTAATGTGGGGAATTGAGAGATTAAAAAATGAGCTGTCATGGAGTTATTTATACTGTTTGCATCTTCTTTCCTCAAAGCCGGCACATACTGTACACATTTAAAAGATTAAAAAAACACAATAGGTATAAGAAATATATGCCTTAAAAAGATTTAAACTTTCAGACCTGGGCCAGTAAGGCAGCCATCTCCAGGGCCAGTTCCTTGTTGACGGGGAAGTGGCCCGCTACAATGGCCTCATTAGTCTGATAGGCCAGCAACAGTCTCTCCCTCTCTGACTCCCCCCTCACCTGGAGAGAGAAGTACAGCCTGGGGATGGAAAGGTAAACACAGAGGTGTTAAAAGTGAAACAATAGCAAACAGGAGCAGAGGATGAGGGAGAGAAGTCGAATAATACAGACATGGATGACAGTTGGATGGAATTTTAATGAACTTCCTCAGAGTGTTTGTGTTGAATTTCTGAAGAACAGAACCAGTTGGTCTCCATTCCACAGCCTGTGGCTCTTAGTTTGTATGACAACAAATACATGATACTCTGAACCATCTTAAAAATATGATGCCTATATTACCTACGATGCACCTTGACCACTGATAATTCAATAGTAAAATTTTGATGTGTTGTGTGTGTAGAGTCAAAGCTCCAGCCTCATGCAGAGGTCAAGACTGAGCTACAGAGGTCTGTCAGTTTTTAGCTCCACACCACCAGATTTATTCCATTTTCAGACTTGTGGTCTTTAGCCCAAAGATGCTAGCACAAGTTTCCTTTAGGTCTGATTGTATGTTTATTCCAAGAAAATCTATCATATTTTCAAACCTTTTCAGACAAAAAAACCCAATCAAAATGCCCTTAATCCTGAGCTTAAAACAACTTGTTGGCCTGGGATTGGTATGTATGACTGTCAATCTATGATTTGCTGTCACAGGGCCAGTGGGCTCTTTTGCTACCTGTTTTTGTAGGTGAGGCGGACAGTCCTGGTGTTTTCAGATTTGCCAGTGTGTTGCTCCTTAGATGCTTGCTCCCACTTGGAGATAATGTCACAAATCTGCAGATCATAGATTTGTGTTAAGAAAACAAACACTTCCTGTCTCTAAGAAGTAATCATCACATGATTAAAAGGTGCACCTTGATGCCTCCTTGCAGGCAGTGCTCCAGCTCTCGCCCAGTTGGGTCATCAGTGTACAAGCTAAAGCCAGAAAGCCCAGTTTTTCTCATGCTGCTGTCCTGGTTTAGGCGACATTGGAACTCGTCCACTGTGGTCGAAGCATCAAAGCTAACCACCTATAAAAAAGAGCAAAGGACCATGTATGATTGTGGCAGTTAAACTCTCTCTCGTGCTTTAAAAGCTTCAATGTTTTGTCTGACTAACTCTAAATGTATGACAAAGGTTTAAACTGTTGAACCACTTAGTGTAAAAATATGTTTTCGGCATACCAGTGTGATCAAAGCTAAGCAAAGAGAGTGTTTTTTTTTTAATCTATAACTCAAATGTTCAGACTTTATTTATCAACTTTTAGTATTTAATAGGAAATTCCAATTGATTTGCTGATGCATTAATGTAGGGAAACGCTTCCCTGTCATCGTCTAACAAAGAGCAGGCCAGCTTCGTTAAATCCTAACGTTAGCATACTTACTACTACTACATAGCCTACTACATGTTATCATGTTAACATTTAATATTCACATTATTTTAGCTGAGTAAATCAGCATAATATTTGCAACCTAATATTAAACCTAAAGTAGAGCTAAAGCTGAGGGGAATCCCATGAGGTCTGCAGATATTTGGTGCTAAAAAGTTTTGGACAAATTGAATATTTGACTTGATGATGAAGCTAGAAGTAGGGTTAACAGATCAACAAAGTTATTAGAAATCATCCTTAGAGGACAATCAATGTCTTGTTTTTAAAATGAAAATGTACTTAATATTTGTGGAGATATTTCCGTGTGGACCTTTCTGATAGAGCAAACAACAGACTGTTAGCCTGTAAGGACACATCTATTCCTGTAATTCATAATGTGTGTGCTGTGATATGCAGAGTAGTATTTTCTTTACAGTAATATTGCATTTAGGTCAAACAAAGTGTGAAGCAGCTTTATCTCATGTAGGAAGTCCAGAGCTGATACTTGGCATTACCTGGTAGGTGTTATTGAGGAAGTGAACAGGGACACTGAAAGGCAGGGAGTGATGATATGGATTCCTCAGTAGGATGGACAGGATCTCCATGCGAGAAGGTCTGGCCTGCCTCTCGCCCTTCTGCTGGGTGCGCTCCATGGAGCGCTGGCAGTAGATGGCATACTTACCCACCTCAGTCCTGAGAGCAACAGGGATACAATGATACAGTGTTATATTTATGATATGTGCATATTAAGATACATTAGTCGTATGACTGTAACTGCACCTAACTCACACTTGCAAACTTAGAGTTAAAGCTTCTTCAACAGTGAAATTAACAGCCAAAATTAATCACATCAATTTAGTGATGACTATATACCTTCCTGTTTATGCTACTATATGTCTGGATATTACTGTTAATGTATATTCCAACAGTGATTTACTGTAGTATAGCAGCTCAGTAACATTGGTAAACTTACAGGAGGTCACTTTCAAATTAAATGGAGTAGCAGAAGCAGGCATAGCCTGACTTTTGGTTCCTGGTATGACTCAAGCTTCAATAACAATGATTCCTACTTTTCATATTCTATAAATGAATAACAACTTAAGCTGTTCTATCCCTGACTGTTTAACAGACGACACATTGATTTGATTGATTTTTTGTATTGTTAAGCACCTTGCATTGCAATTTTGCATGACAGATGCTGTATAAAGCTTAATTTCATTTGATTTGACATCTTTGGTTCAAAGTGCTGCCTGTCTGTTAATTTAAAAATAGAAAAAAAAACCATCACAGCAAATCCTGATAACCCTGATGATCAAAGTTATTTTTAGGTTAAGTTATTTATAAAAAATCTCCTTTAGAGCTGCAGAAGTTAATAAAAACCCGTGTTTACAGGCTTGAAACACTCACCATCATGAGTAATCCAAACCTCATGTGTATAATTTTACTAATAGTGCCCTTTTATTTGAATCAAATTTAAGTCACAACAATATCCATTGAACAAGTATGCAATTAACTTTATTGAACAGAAATCAAGTTATAAAAACTGAGTTCAAGTTGTTTTAGTTTTTAGTACTTCCCTGTAGGAAAGTATAAAAAAGCAGCCACTTTGTATTGAAGAACATGTAACAGGGGCTGTAGTTTGCATTTCATTTGTGTGAGGCAGAAGCACAGAGGCTGCAACACAAGTTAGTACAGATCAAGTTACTAAACTGATTAACCCTAACCCTAAGGCTGAAAGGTGGGTCTATAATAATGTAGTGTCAGTACTGTGTCAGTCCATTTGGGCCTGACACTAGAGCTGTGAAGAGTTCATTTATACAGCTGAAACTTTAGCCTGTGAATCAAATGCTTGATCAACAAATTCATTGGACAATATATGATAATCATTTAATGTTTGAGTCATTTTCAAGCAAAAACTTAAAACATTAGTTGGTTTTATGCCCTCACATGTTAGGAGTCACCTGTGCGGTGCAAATTTGATCATGTATATAACAAGACATTTGCAGAATTTTGAAACTGTGATGAGATTGTTCTACAGCTGTCATGATGAATAAGAAAATAATCATAACTGAAAATAATTGTAAGTTAAATTTTCTTACATGTTTTAAAATGACAGGGTTTTAAACTTTAATGTTGTCCCTTGTTAAATTTTGTGCTGTGGTTCTTTCTGCTTCATGCTTATGTTTGGGGCCCCTGATGTTTTCTCACCTGGAGTCCCCGTGTCTTTTCAGGTGAACCTGGAGCAGCCAGAGGAACGGATGCTGAGGCAGAAACAGTCCCACACACAGGGCCAGAAACTGCCAGCCCTGCACAAAGACATAAACAGTGTGTCAGCCTGCTCCCTCTTTACACTCTCTCACAAATATGACTCAAGGAATGTGAATAGTGTCTCACTGTGAAACTGTCTGCCACAATTGTAGCTGGTTTTGATCCTGTTAATCAGCTTCACTGAGTTCATTCGCATAAACTGTCACTGAGGTGCTGCTGAACTGTGTAATGACACACTTTGTTATCTTTTAACCTTGTAGCTGGCTGAGATATTGTTGAACTTTGGAACTTCACATCTCTTTTAAAAGTGTCTAAAGGATCACATGACTAAAAAGGTGACAGTTGGACGGATGGTTCCATGTCCTCATAGGCAGGTGCTTAGAGGAAGTAATGAGGACTTGCTCTTGTAAAAGCTCTTTTGGTAAAAATAAAAACATAAATGAAACAAGTTTCTGCATAGAACAGTTTTGATCTCAAAGCTATGACTAGTCACACAGGCTATAATAAAAAATAAACATGTTAACTTAATAACTCATTGAACCCTGAAGATTCCAAACTTTTTTGAAGCACCCGTACTCCCTATTTCAAATGTCATTTTTTTTAGTGAACAATATATGCTACTGCTGCCACCATGTGGTGAGAGTTTGAAACCTGCAGGGGTCCTGGATGGCCGTGTGGCTGCCTCCTGCGGGTTTGTTTAATGAGCTGGCAGAAGAACTCATTCTGAAGCTCAGGATGGGTCAGGCAGACCTGTAAGGCACTCTGGGCCAGTGAGACATGGTAATCAATGGCCGGAGCATCGATGGCCACGTTAATGAAAAGCTGACAAGTCTGAAAAGAGAGGTAAAAAAGACAGACGCAGGATTAGAGATCTTCTGTTTTTGAGATATGTAAGTCAAACATTGTTGAAGACCAAAGCTACAAAACTTCTACCTATTATTTGTCAAACATAAAGGCTTAAAATTCTGCTTTAAAAAAATGAGTAAAACATCACAGGTCATTTGTCCATGTATGGTCTTATGTGTGTGTGTGTGAAAGTACCTTAAAGAGTTTAACAGCCTCTGTCTGGAGAGCTTGTGAAGGCAGTGTGGTGAGAGGAGACGACAGAGCTTCCTTACTGAAACACAACATGGGATGTCTCCAGATCTGAGAGTCTGTAAGACCAAGAGACACACTGCTGGTTTAAAGCAACAACACAGGAGAAACTAAAGACAGAGGCTGAGAGAGACAACATAATAAACAAAGACACTTAATGAATGGAAAGGACTAAAATGTGTATTTAAATTAACTATGAATGAACACAAAGTAAATGAAAATAAATTGAGTAAAAGATCCTGTGCAAAATAAAGTTGGAAAAGACGCGTCTTACCCTAAAATAAATAAAAAGGCTGTTCTTAAGTATTTCCTCCACTATATTCAAAAACTTAAGCTAATGATAAATTGCAAAAACCAATGAAACCATCGCATGATTAGATCATCCAACTCACAGCTGTATTTCACTGCAATTTTTTTCCTTTACAGTTTTAACTGCTGTCTGATGTAACAGGACATACAGCACAACATATATATTTTGAAAAATGAGAGCAAACAACATAGTCATAGAGGAAAACACTAAAAAATTAACAAAAAAAGCAATCTTTTGTAGGACTCACTTGGATCTCCATCCAGTTGGAAGAGTTTTCCCACAAGTTGTTCAAACTCAGTGCCGACTTTACCCACTGTGGTGCCTGCTGCCACGGACAGATGGTACAGCCATGAGTCCTGCAGAGCCACACACACATGAACATCAGTGAGACCAGAGGCACAGGAAGTAAACACAAGACCAACAGCCAACTTGTTTCCACTTGTTTCCACACTGATACTGAGCATTCAGCCTCATGATCAGTTTTTTAGTTTTCTTTTTTTTTTTAACCTTAAAGGCTTTTTTTAAATGTTTTGATTTAGATTCTCTCTCTTTCAAACTTATGAAAAACTTTAAGTTTGCTGCGTTAATCCTGCAATATCTGGTGGTGTTGTGATGCATTAGAGGTTAAGATTTCCTGTTTGGTTCTTCTTACCCATGTCAGGCATCATGATAAAAAAAACTACAGATGTACAGAAAAGAAAAAGTGCAACAATGAGGAAAAAAGGATGAACTTTCAGAGCGGCAGTGACCTTTTCATGACGGGACTCGATGAGCAGGTAGGTGGGTCCTTGCTCCTGTGGCTGGATGGAGATGGTAAAAGGTGCCGTCTGTAAGCCCCGCCCACATGACTTCAGGTCATCGTCTGAATCTCTTGACCTGTCGACCTCCTCAACACGGGCCTCCCACAGCTTGATCTGACCCAGGGGGAACTGGGAACACACACATTAACACGCACACACTTAAATTAAAGGTTATAGCTCTTGTTTTGCACCACTGAACAGAGCCCATTTCTGCTAAACCATTTACAGTTTAATAAAGACTTTTCTACATTTTTTTTCTTTCCTGTCACTTACTGCTACAGTTTCAGTAAAACCATAAATCTTCGTCAATATTTTGGATGAACTCCAAAACATGAACTCAAATTCAAATGCATTGCTTGTTCCTGCATATGTTCTGGGCCTTAGTTAAAAAGGAGCTACACTTATTTTACATGCATTTTTCAGAATTTTTCTTGGGAAAAGAGAAAAATTCTTTGTCTTTTTTAGTCAACCTGATTAAAGATCTATGTAGCTCTGTCTCCATGTCCTGTAAATCTTAAAATCAGTAGGTTTTATGTGAAGTCTTACCTTGTCCTCTTGGCTGCGGAAATAGTACAAGGTTTTGCCAATCAGAGCGCACCAAACCCGCTTAGAGTAGCCGTGCTTCACCTGCCACAGAGCAAGAACGTCTACAGTGACAATCTGACAGGATATGTGGTAGATCCAGTTTATGTGAGATGTAGACATACACGCAACACTTCCTCATTTTGGTAAAACTGTGTATTTTCAATAAATCACACCTAGTTTTGTTAATTTAAGGTCATATTATTAAACAATCAGACCTTGATGAGCAGTCCCTTCATCCCGGGCCGAATGTCCGGTTGGGTGAAAAGAGGACTGGCAGCTTTCACCCTGAGCACACTCTGCAGCACCCTGAGCCATTCCTCCAGCAGGTTAGGAGAGTCGGCCTTCAGGTAGTACACACGCTTCCCTGTCACTATCTGCACAAGAACGGCAAAAACATGAGTGAAAGTGAGAATGAGAAATGGAAACTGAATCCTGATCAATCGTGCTTCTATATTTTGTGATTAAATGTAACAAGAATTTTGTTAGAAAGTTCACTCTCAAATTCAGTGCTGATTACCTGGAGAACCTGCTTCCCCTCTCCACGGGCGATGCTGCTCGTGGCGTTGACCTCCACCTGACCCTGAGGTTTCCTGATCACATCACTCTGTGGGAGAATGACAAAGTTCAACTGAGCTCAATAAATGCAAAAGGTCTATCAACAGATTAATAAATCATTACCATTCAAGGATATAATAAAAACAGCAAAAATGAGTTAAAGATGCCTTTAAATGATAGATATAAGAGCTTACAAATACATTTTATAAATCATAACTTAATATGTGTTGTCCCATGGAATACATTATAGTTTTAGGACATTTTTTTCTTATAATACAACCAAATTTTAAAAAAAAAAGTTTCTTAAAAACCCACAGGTGATTTGTAGTAGAGCAGCTCTCCATCTTTGAGGACAAACCAGCGTCTCTTCCAAGTTTTCTTCCAGGTCTTCACCATTTTCAACAGGTAGCCTGACTTCTCCATCGGTTCCTATAAGATACAACACATTTTGGCTTCATGTCGCACAATGCAGGTGCTAAAAGTAGGACTCACTCACAGAAATGATCCCTTAACATTTAGATATTTAATGTTTTATAGATTCTTTATGTAGTATGTTATTTGCAGATGACGGGCATCACACTTATATGTTTGAATATATGTCTAAGATACAGTTTTTGTAGTTTGTTATATGTAAAAGCAATTTACAAGCAGAAAAAGGATTATGCATAAACTAGAGTAAGTTTATATGATTAAGTTTCAAAGCAACAATGTATTTTAAATGTCATCGTTTTGTGCATTTATGAAAGTCAGTGCAAAACAAGGTTTAGTTTTGAATTTCCCTGCATGAGAGAATTTTCTTTTTTGAGTCAAAGTCCCAAAATGACTTCAAAGGACAAATTCCAATCTATTGCAGGGTAAAACCTTGTACTCTAAATGTTAAAATTTGGTAGAACTAGTGCAGTGTTGTTGCATTGTGAATCAACTTTGACTTATAAAGACCTGAATCCATAATTTAAGCTTTTCCCTGACAACATCATGTCAGCTTTTATTCTATACATTGGTGATTTAGGTGCGTCTCAGGTCAGCCAATCAACAGGCCACCCTCCCAGAGTGAACACCCATGGATGGACCCACTGACTCACACTCTTGCCATTGTCACTGGCTGCAGAGCAAGTCTTTGGCAGTTTTTGCTCGGGCTCAGAGCACTCTGTGTCGGTGGAGTAGGCATCAGGAGGGATGGCATAGTCGCTCTCTGATGTCATTGACGACATTGACACAGCTGGAGGAGAAGAAAAAATACAGTTGACTACATAATATATAAACACTGACCTGATCCTTACATTCTTACGTTCTTATGTTTGTATGTCAACAATAGCGTAAGTGCATTAAAATACTAAATAAAGTGTAAAATTGATTATACTTACTTTAAACATCTTTTAATTGAACAAATATAGCTTAAAAATAAAAGCACAGATTCTGAAAGATGGTGTTAACATGCTGTCAACGATGAAGTTTGACTGCATCCTATTCTAGTTAAATCATGCATTCATAACCTTCTACCCAAACTGAAGCTTCGGAAACAGAAGAGTGCTGTAACATGAATTACTGAACATGCAGACCAGTGTGAGTCCACTGTGCGCTGCCACAGACACACCATCAGTTCCTAATGGAAACTTGCAGTAATTTCCTCTGAGCTGAACAAGGCCACTGTGCTCAAGGACGGTTTTAATTCCAGCAAAATGTTGGAATTCTCTAAAACCCTTCCAGTGGTGTAAATGTGCGGTACCTCTCTTGAGAGAGCGCGGGCTGCCTGGGCTGCTGTCCTTGCGGGAGCTGGAGGAGGTGTGGGAGCTGCAGAGGGAGCCGTCCTCCTCTCCTGAGCTAGATGACTCCTCGGAGCTGGAAGACTCATCCGAGAACGGACTGCTGCTCAGCAAAGTGGCTTTCTGGGGGACCAACATAGGGAGGTGATAAACACAGAGCTGGCGCAGGTTTGCTCATCATGGCAGTGCACAAAGGTTGTGTGTGTAAAGTCGCACGTACCCCCTTCAGAGTGGTGTACACTGGAGTAGTCATGTTTTTGTAGATGAGGGATGTGTACATGACAAAGGCAGGGTAGGAGGACTGGAGGGAGGGGTCTGCAACACAGATCACAGTTCAGTAAGTGTTTCAGCTGAATGTCTCCGTGACTCAAACTCTCAGTGTTGATAAACAACCTCTTTTTTTCTCCCCGTTCTTACCTCTGTTAGCAGGGTCGGTTAAGGACGTCTCAGACAGTCTGATCCCTGATTTAGCCACAGCATAAATACGACTCTCCTGAGGAAAAAAAATGGCTAAATTATCAGTCCTCAAAAAACTGAATATTCTTCACCTACAAAATACATTTCGAGAGAGAAGGTTTGCAAATGGTTTTCCATCCTGTAAAGTTGGAGTCTTATGTTAAGATATGGTTTGTTACAGTTTTGCAAACCTTCCTAATGTCCTCTATTTCACTTTTCCACGCCAATATTTTTTGGATTACAGTGAATGTCTACAGGTTGTGTTCTCTATATGGCTATGAAAGATAGCACTGGGGCTATCAGTGTAACAAACAGTAGCCCATTGATTTGACTGGACATGCACGTATAAAAAAGTCTTTTATTTATAGAGGGAAACATATTGTATTTGATTTGTGTGTTTTTAATGGAAAGTTTGAGTGTTATGATAGGCTTAAGCCTGTTGGATCAGTTCACTGACTGATCCGTGATTAACTGGCAAATAGTCTTCAAACGGTGGAAAAATTCTATCTTTAGAGTTAAAGATGCTGGATATGGCAAACAGTAAATTAGCAGTTGATAAAGGGAGGTGTATATTAATGGCTATTTATAGAATTGGTTTCAAAGAAAGCCTATAATAAGGAGCTAAATTACTTTTATGGACCTAACAAGCACAGAGTCTACATTGACTGATACAGTATGTAATGAAATGCGCTTTTATCTTAAGCTTTATCATTATTAGCTTTATTATTATTAGCTTTCATGACATTTAACTGCTGTTCCAGGGTAGTCCCTAGTGTAGAGCAGCGATCTTTGCAGGTGTGAGTGAATCACAGTTGATGAATTTTTGTATAATTATCAATATCATCCATGAAAAACAGGTAATTATTGATTAATGGTGTTGCCTGAAAGAAATCTTTATCCTGCAGCTCTGTTAAGAGGTTTTCTCACCACATTAAGAATAAAATTTTATGCGAACAAAATGCTGACTTTTTATATCAGTCTAAGTTTTAGTCAGATGTTGGATCAGCTTACCCAGGAGGGCAGCCTGTGTAAAGGGGGTGTGGGAGGTTTGTTGCCGGGGGCGGGGCCTTCACAGTCTTGCCCCTCTGGGCTGCTCTCTGCACCAGGTTCAGGTGAACCAGGTGAAGTCTGCAAGGATGAAACAGGAGGCAGGGCCTGTGAGCTGGGCTGGACTTGAGGAGGTGTGTCTCTGCCCGTCTCCATGACAGCCTCCTGCTCCTGGTCGAGGTCAGTTTCCTGCGGGCGGAGCGGGCGCAGCATGCTGAGAGCGTTACGCGTTTGTCCGTATGCTGCCTCACTGCTGATTGGTGGCTGGCTCAAGTGTTTTTTAGCCAGAGACATATTCATCAACCCTAACCCTGCTGGGGTCCGCAGCCGGGGCTGTTTGGGTGAGGCGGGGTTGTCCCTTAGGTCCTGGGGTGGGTTGGGTCGCTTAGGGGTGAGGGCTGTGAGGATGGGGCTGGGGGTGTTAGGCTCACTGGATGAGGATGAGGAGTCGAGTCTCTGTGACTGGAAACGTTTGTTGAGCTCCTCAGAGCTGCAGTCCTCCACTTTAGCCCTGTGAGCCTCCTTCTCTTCCTCCTTACATCCTCCCAGCATCCCCTCTGATGACCCCAGCACCCCGAAGCCGGATCGCTCAGCGCGCTGCATGTCATCGTCAAACAGAGAGCTGCTGTCGTCCGAAGCAGTGAGGTACGTCTCACTGCCTGGGCGGCTGAACTCCAGACCACACACTCCACCACCTCCTCTGCCCTCACACCCTCCACCCAACTCTCCCTCTGACGCAGCGCTGGAGAGCACGGAGGAGACGCCACGAGACGCAGGGACGCATGAGTTCTCCCCCAGGCTCTCAGATGCACTGTCTTCTTCCAGAGTCGGATCGGGTCTGTGGACTTCACCGTCTGTTCCTGAGGAGGCCGTGTGCTTACTGCTTTTCTCTGTCAGAGCAAACACAAAACACACAGATGTTAATATTGTAAAGGTGGGAATCATAAAATCTATTCAATACTGACTGAGTGACAATGGAAAACCAGCTCAGTGTTGAAACATACACATGAATAGTCACAATATATGCAAAAATATGGTCAAAGTTATACCGACCAGATGCAAATTCCTTTAAAAATGTAATTGATTTTCAGTTTATTTTTACTGTAAAGGACTTAATTCAAGCTTTGAATCTTTTGGCTTAATCTTTTGATCATTACATTACATTTGATAGAGGCAGAGATTTTGGTTTTGTGAATGAAATGGAACTGACTTTCCCTAACAACATTTCATGTTTCTTTAACACTTTGGTTTGTGTTGGGTGCTCATTAGCGTATGTTAGCATTAGGGTTGTGCTGATACTAAAACCAGTGTTAGAAATGCATTTCTTATTACTGTACAAATAGCCTATGTATGTTTTCACAGATAATGCTCCGGGTCCTAGTCTGATAATAGTTGTTTTAATTGGAAGTAAGTGGTAAAACAGTATGGCAGGGAAATGCTTTGACAAAGAAACCATTGATATGACCCAACAGCTTTGAAGGTCCTCTGCATCATTTTACATTTTCCTTACCAGCTTTATCTCTGCCCTCAGTCTCTCCCTGGGTGCTCAGGGTCCTCTGGGAGGGTGCTGGTCCTACAAGGACTTGGGGGTTCTTCCCCCTCACTTGGAAACAGCCAAAGGTCAGGCTGCTGAGACGCTGGGCCTCACCTGGTCTGCACAGGACTCCTCGTCCACCGCCACACTTCTGCTCAAAGGCTGCAAACACACAAACACGTTTGAGCAGTACATATTTTTGTGTGTTCAAACATGCATGCACTTGACACTAGCATTCACATTAGTTCCCTCATGGAGACATTATCACATACATACAAACATGAACCTCTCAGGATGTATCAGGCTCTCACCCTGCACTTGTTTCTGCAACTCCGCGATCTGAGCCTCCTGTTGTTTGTTGGTTTCTCTTAAAGCTGCGTTCTCCACCTCAAACTGAGGAAGAAAAATGATTTAGCATAAAACTTCTCTTTGACCAGTGGAGTATTCCATTAGATTTGAAACTGGTGAACCTAACTAATCATTCAACTTCACATTTAATGCCATAATTTATTTACCTCTGACAACTTGAGCATCACCCATTCCTTTATCTTAGCTGCTTTCTCCTCCACAGTTTTTGCATCCTGAAGTCGGATTTGTTTCTGGTGAAAGAAGACATATTTGGTTGTAAATGTAACCATCAGCCATATTTCTCTCTGCTTGAACACAGGCAGCCATGATATATTTTGGGATTCAAACAGTGGATAGAAAATATTGAAGATAGAACATGGAAGTCAAAAACCCAAAATCATACTGCTTTAAGTTATAGCTGTTGCTGGTGAGGAGTCAAAAATAAAATTATGTGCAGATGAGTTTACAAGGGGGGCAGTAGCAATAAATAAAGTTCTTTGATCATGAATATTAGTCAAGATAAATTCAGAATACTAGTTTGCTCACTGTCCTTATTTGAGCATTATAGTAAATCTTCCCATAGCTGACTGAGTCTTTGGTACTTTCCAACTGAGTTTGGCTCATGCTTTAAAAGGGATATGGTGAGGTTTTGATCAGGAAAGAGCATTTCCATCTAAGATAATTGTCCACAATTCCTGAGCAGCTTTGCAGCCAGGAGTGCAGATGTAACTTAATCCTTAGACTGAAAGAGTTTGGGTTGTTTGTGTGTCTCTTCATGCCTGTGAAGTCTCAGTAAATTCCACATCTTCCTCTGCATTCTTTTGTAGCTTGGAAAAAGCACTGAAAAAGCATCTATCGGGACTACATCTGTTGCTTTGATGAAATTCTTCATATGCATGTGTTTTACCTGCTCCTCCAGCTGCTGCTCCAGCTGGGCGATGACGTCCTCCTTCTCCTGCACCAAGGCCTGCAGCTCCTGGCATCGCTGAAACAAACGCACCTCCGAGTCTGCCGACTGACTGTCTGGTGCTTTCAGCTTCTCCTCCATCCACTGCACCTGGTTTCACCAACACGTGCTGTATGAGACACATGGCACATAACACAGGGCACAAGATGCACACTTTTGTTTGGATTCTGACCTGCTGGTGAGCAGAGAAGGCCCGTTTTTCTGCATCGATCACCTGTGTCTCCAATTGTTGAATCTGGGAAAAGAGGAGAAAACTGTTGATTTTTGTTTTTTTCCCCTCATTACAATTTTTAACTCTTGTAAATATTTTTTTATGTCATTCTCCAAAAGTCTTATTCCTCGTTACTTAATAATAAACACTTCATCCAATGAAATTACATAAAAAAATTTCACATTTCCTTCACCTGCATCATCTGATCTAAAACGTGTCTTTTGTTCCCCCTCAGCTCCTCTGATCAGAATGTTTGTGTACACAT
Source organism: Acanthurus leucopareius (assembly GCA_029814765.1). Taxonomy (NCBI): domain Eukaryota; kingdom Metazoa; phylum Chordata; class Actinopteri; order Acanthuriformes; family Acanthuridae; genus Acanthurus; species Acanthurus leucopareius. The sequence continues at coordinate 4,314,959 of JAQMCX010000003.1, read as the reverse complement.
GGAGGTAAAAAATCGACTCAGCTTCAGCACAAAAAATTAAATAGCAACATAAAACATGAAGAAAGTGCTGCAGGCTGATCTGAAAAAGAGGGAACCAGTAGCGATAACATGCTGGAAAAGAGCAGATGTTTTGCAGCTGGTCTCAGGCATTTGCACTTAAGAGAAATGTTTAGAATCACAAATAAGATACTCAAAGTTATCTGATGTATTTTACACGCACATGTGGACATTCGGCAATAATCACTCACTTACTGTCTAATTCCAACTGCTTGCGTTTGTTTCACAATCTACTAAGCTTTTTTACTACCTCTTAATGGTGTAGTTTATTTATTTTTCATAGTTTCCACAGTTATACATAGTTTCGGCTCAAGTAATGTTAGTGTTGTCAAAATTTAAATTAACTACCATCAACTATTGCATCATCATTATTTTATTTTTATTTTATAATAAATTGATGTAATAAAACCAAAACTTTAGCTTGCATTTCTCCTCCCTTGTGTTGCTTCTGTGTCTACCTGTGCTGTTTGAGGACAAATTTCAATAGTGCAATTTCATTGGCCGTCTGCAGCCTTGTTTGTGCCAGAGGGTTAACACCTTTAAATGAGGGGAACTATATAGCGATCCAACAATCCCTAACTATTAAATCCAATAACTATAAAAACAACTATAAAATGCAGAACAGACATCAATGCCAGTTATTTTTGGCAATGAGTCCATTTGTTTGCTAATCCTGCACTTATTCCTCTAAAATAAGGAGGTAGTTTATTTCTGCAGAAGTGCTGCACATAGCACCTTTAATCAATTACATAACGCTGATGAGGTGCCACATCTATAAAGGTACAACCAGCTCTTTGTGTACTAAGATCAGAGCAGAGCATGTGGAACCTGGTAGGTGTGTGTTAAAATTGCAGCAACACCAAAGGTCACACAGCTTGGACACACACATAGATGGATGGACACACAGACAGACACCGATACATAGGCCGGTCAGTGTACACACTAGATGCGAGATGCATGAGGGTGAGAAAGCCTGTGGGAAAAGAGGAGAGGGATGACTTTATGAGCAACATTCCTCTGAAATTCCTCAGCTCAAAGTGGCGGAAGTAGCAGAGAAACCAGCGTCTTCTGGGGAAACTCTCAAACCTCAGTGGCTTTATGAAGGAAAATATGTTGCTATGTCGATGTAAATTTTCTACATAGCAACTCTTAAACCACTATAGTTAGATGATTGAACTACATATGCACATACGCACTTACAGCTTAGACTGGATTAGAGGAAACCGGTAACTATCCATGTGGGGGAGTTTGGCTGACTCACCAGAGAGTAGGAGGTAGTTAAGAATTGGACAGAGTACTGAAGATAATGAAGGAAGTCATTTATTTATAGCAAACAAAGGTTCACTTTCTTTAGAGACTCGGACTCAGAGTTTCATGCAGATGAAAAAATAGAGTTCACCAGTTACAGGCCTTTTGCACAACAGAGACCAAACAGAGTGGATCCAGCAGTGACTGTTTCCTTAAAATCTGGACCATATGGACAAAATGAAATATCACAACATTTTTGACCAAAAATTGCAAGATGATTTATGGAGATAATATTATAGAGTCAAACGGGCGCTGGATATGGTAAATGTGGTGCTCTTATAATCTATTGACCAAAAATTGTTTTACATTGCATGTCAGCATTAACATTCATATATTAATAATTGTGACATTAGTACACAATGACACTTCTAAGCCACAATCCCTATTTGTGTATGTTTATGATTTTACTGGTCCTAATAACTTGGCTCTCATACATTTAATACCCAAGAGTTTCCTAGATATGAAAGTGTTATGCAAATATTGTTTCACTGTTTGATGCATTAAAGCAGAGTTTGCAACAATACAGATGGCAGTGGTGGGATTTGAACCCACGCCTCCATAGAGACTGGAGCCTAAATCCAGCGCCTTAGACCGCTCGGCCACACTACCGTAATGTTGCAACAAAAAGAACAGCTAAAACATAATAAATCATAATTAAACCAGCTAAATGCATCGCTTTGGCCATATCACAATATAACAATATCTGAAATCTAAGCCGATACCTCCTCTTGTATCATGACATCAATATAATATTGATATTTTTGGCATTTCTTTCAGATACTGATATCTGTACTGTAAAACCACTACAGTCTCCAAAACTTTCAGTTTTGAGTCTTAAACAAGTCATGATGCCTTTCTTACCAAATGCAATGCAATCTTAACAACAGAGCCTCAAATCACTGCTTTGTTTTTTTTTGTTGACTACATAGTTTTTGTACTCGTGAAGTAATCAGTGGTGTCATTTTTCCAAGTCCAGTCTAAATCTGACTCAAGTCTAAGTCATGTGACTCCAGTCTACACCTCTGTCATTTCAAATTAATTTAACACTTGTTTCATAATGATAAAAAGCCAGTAGGCATAATATTGCCTTGACTAGTTTATATTTTGTCACATTTTTTATTGCTTCCAAGCAGTGTATATCAATGAGAAATATGAAAATAAATGAATAAATGCTTTAAAAAATCACTTAAAATCAAATGTTTATTCGCTAATGACCATCACGTTAAATGGCCTTGACTAAACATTCTCTCTCTTTTAGTTTACAGGTATACAACATCTGTAAACATTTTGTTACACACATTAGTGACATCATATTTTATTACACTTTTTTAAATTAAGTTTAAGACTTTTAGTATCTTCTATGGCCAATTTTGAGTTAAAATAATTCACTTGTTTTTGCATTTCTTTATCCAAATTCCTGAATGTAATTCAATTTGTTTTGACTTCGTATAATGTTTTAGAATTGGGAAATGACTTACAGCCAAAACTCAAGTCACGTGTACTGTGATGTGGCTAGCTGTTTGGTTTCCACAGTGGTTTTGTTATATTCATTGTAGAAATCAACAAATGAGCAGTCAAAGTAGTAACTGGGTCTGCTGTTCTGTTCCATAACCAAACTGTTTGTAAACTGTCTTGAAAAGCAACAGCTAGCTGCAGTGTGGATGTAGACGGTGGAGACTGGCATGGCTGAGCTCCAGTTTTCCTCTGCTTCTGTTAACCACCAGAGACCAGAAGAAGTGGACCCAACTCAGTCCAAAAGCAGCCACACCCTGCCAGAGCCACTCAATGTTTCCACTGCACAACGGTCTCTGGACCAAAGTGGGAGCGAGGCCTTTACGCAGTCGTGGTCTCACTTGACATTTTCATGTGATTTTGGAGAATCTGATTCTTACAGAAATGATTTTATGAAATTCTGTCACTGTGTGTCCACACTCAGACAGGAAATGACTGTTCTGTATGTCCTGTGGTTGTGTTACAGTCAGTGGAACCTGTATATTTCTTTTTTACATCTGATTTTGGAGATATTATGGGAATATTTATTGTTTTGTGTTGATAAAAACTCATTGAAGTGACAAATGGAATGACATCTCTGCATGTATGTTCTTGATCTATTTCTTTAGTCTAAAAGATCACCTTTAAAAAAGCATTTGCTAGTTGAATAGGACTTATATATTCTGATCAGAGACTAATATAAAAAAGCTAATATATATTGCAGACAAGTACACACACAAACACACATATGAACACACACTTTATATAGATCTTTTGCAGCACCACAAGCGACAGACCACATTTGCCCCTCTCAATAACAGATATAGCATCTGGCAGAGGACAGCAAGTTAATTACAGGGCATGTATACTGTAGGCCAAAGGTGGAGACTACACACTTACACACATATACACACACCAACACTCACATACACACATGTACAGACATACACACACACCAGACATAACAACACATAAAAAACCCCCATAAACATATGTCTGATGGTGATGTATCAGACCATGAGTGCAAGTGTGTATGCTTTCCTCATTCTGTATGTTATATATAGGATAAATTAAGGGTGTGTGTGTGTGTGTGTGTGTGTCATTTCCTGTGCAGCTCATTTGGGATGACCACTGAGAGGTTAAGGATTACAGCCCCATTACCTGCTCTCTGAACTTTACTCTCACACACTCTGTGTATGTCTGATACACACACACGTGACCCCTCCCTTTGCTTAAGCCTGAATAAACTCCAAAATAACGCTCTATCACCTCTGCACTCAATTCCCTTTTCAGATCCAAGCATCAGCTCAACTTCCATTCCTGGAATTCCACAACTGGCGCTCTGTGGCCAACCTCCCCCTGAACTCCATCTACCGTCCCCCCATTGCTCCATCCGCAGCCAGACAGCCAGCTCACAAAGCCTTTCTCTGTAGACTCACAGTGCTGACCGACAGGTTAAATATAGTCACAGCTAAGACTCATTCACTTGCAAATATGCTCAGCAACACTCTAAGACTATAGTTAAAACTTAATTGTCAAATATTTTCAAAAAAATGAAAAACTAGTCCAAAAAAAGTCCCAAAAAATTCTTTTTGAAACACACGATGGGATAACAAGGACATATAAGAACATAGACCAAGCAAATGTCATGGACATGCATGGAGAGAGGCAGAGTCCGTGTGAAGGGCAAGAACAATGTGGATAACTCAAGGTTAGCTGTTAGCATCTATGTGTGTGACTAGACAGCTAAAGGTTAACATGGATGTTTGTGTATTGCAGGATATGTTCCAATCAAAGTTGTGTGTGCAGGCCTGTTATAGAGATTATCGTATGGCCTTGGCTTAGATATTTTACCTTGTAAACTCATATACGGTTTACAGATTATGGTAGTTGCTTTTATCTATTTATTGTTTTTGTTGTATGGTTTTGCTTATGTTTTATTTTAAGGGTTTTTAAAGGGTACATTTGCATTATTGTGCAAATCGTCTATCTTTGTTTCAACAGTATAAAATGGTGTTAAAAATATTGTTTGTTGCAGTTATTTCCTCCTCTTAGTTTTTGTGACATTGTAAATCATTGACAGAGATTGAGTCAATTCACATAAAAACTGAATTTGTGAATCTGCTGACTGACTGACATGTCTGATGTGATTGGTTGACATGGTCAGTTGATTCCACCCACACTTGTATTGGAGGACGTTTTGTTTCTTCCCTAAAAGTGGAATGACTCAGAGTGGAAGACCAAACCAGAATGTGCCACTCCACCCTTTGGTTTGGCCTATGTCATCTGTATGTACACTGTGGATATACAACATATGGGTGTGCATTGTGTGTGTGTATTTGTATGGGTGCAGTTTTCTGTTAAAGGATACTGTAGTGAGCACCGTGTGTGTGTGTGTGTGTGTGTGTGTGTGTATCCAAAGCTGATACACAGATAATCTAAAAACAGATCAAAAACACATCAGTAATAAATCTTCCTTCATTACCATGAACACACACACACAGTTTATTCTGACTTAATGCCATACACACCATCCTACACTGCCCTAAATATTCACTGGAGCACCACATATGTATTACTCCACGCATGAAAATAGTCCCAAAATAATACACAGTTTGATGCCCATCAAAGTATATATTTATGAGTCATTTTAAATATGAAGTCTTCAGCAGGTCATATTGCAGTGATAAACCATCTTGACTTATAAAATGTTTGGAATCTACAGAATTCATTTATCATTTGCTTTCCACCAACAGTAATTCTACATGCTGATACATTCTTAATATGGGTGAGCCGCACAGAGACAGAGGAGGAGAGATGGAATAAAAATGATCAGCGAGAGTGCTGGGTTGAAGGGGGGAGGCCGACAGAAAATGCAACACACATGGCTTCTTTGTCTCCATCATGAGATGTGTAGCCCACTGTTACAGCTGGAGGCCCTGTGGGCCAAAACTAACGTCCCTCCCAAATAACTGCACCCACACGCATATCTGGAGTTTTCTCTTTTGTTCAAAGTCTGTGGTGAAAACACTTAGTGAATGAATTTAACTTGACCTGCATCCATACAAACTCAGAGTGACTGACTGCTTCAACTTGCAACCTACTTTTTATGCTACACAAACATACAGGCATACACACACATGCACACAAACACACACACACATGCATACTATTTACCAAACTGGGTATTTCCTCCCTTGGGCAGCTCAATCTTTACAGAAGGCTTCATTTTTTTCTCTTTCTTTTTCTTCACCACATTTCCTCTCCATCCTCTCACACAGGTTTTCTAGGACTTCAGCTATGTGACAAAACTAGACAGATTCATGCTTTTTCTTTTCATGAGATTCATTTAAATGTAAAATAATTAAAATTTACATTGAGCTAACAGAAACATTTGAAAGGCACACTTAGTGATCCAAAAAAAAAATCATAGTGATGTCACAAGAAACAATATTCACCCAAACAAATTATTTAGTCACTTTGTTTAAATCTGCCAGTTGGAAAAGAAACTTTGATTCTGATGTAAATGATCATGTTTGAGTATTTTAAATACCTTTTTGTTCTACTGATGAGTCATTTTCTTCAGTTTTAATTCCGAAAAATAAAAAAATCATGAAAAACACTAGAAACCGTGACATCTTATAAAATAATCTATTTCAATGAAAATAACTTAGTAGTTTACGTAGAATGTTTACTAAAGGAACAAGACTCAAGGCTAAGCCATAAAAATAAGGATGTTTTTTTCTTTCATCATGTTCTCAAGTGATGCTGTAGGCTCTGAGTCTTGTGCTTCAAACTCAACCTTTAAATGCTCTTACAGTCATTCTACACTGGCATCAGTGGCTGGACAACAAACTTACAGGTTTTTCAGCAGCAAAGGCCTCAACTACAGAGTGGATCTCCACTCAAAATTAATTCTCCAGAGAGATTTGTAGTGACGTACATGTGCCCCCGCATAGCTTTAAAACAACAAGCTCTGGCTGAGGCGCTGGGAGCCACAGAGGAGAAAAAACAGCAGCAGGGGTCTGGATGTTAACATGATGAGCTCATCGAGGAGTCAGTGAGCACTAGGTGACAGTGTACTTTGACAACAAACCTATATGTTTAAAATAACTCCATGCTAATTCTGGCAGGTGGAGAACAATCGAAACAAATCATAATCCAAATGTTGTGTGTATATGCTCCTGATCACTCTATTTGCGTGAATTAGTGTGATTTTGGCCCCCCCTTTTTTTTTTTTTACCATAATGGAATATTAGTTGAATGTCAGCCTGTAATACCTGTTGTTCAAAAGCATTTTTTGTCAGTTTTTGTTTTTGAGAAACACTGCTGAACTCAGCTTGAACTCTTGATTCTTGGGAACTAAATCACTCATATTCCGTGTGCGGTAAAGATGAAAGGATTACTGCTATTCTTCATCAGATTTACAACAAACACAGTGTGCTGAGCAAAACAGTTTAATACAGCCTGAGGGCTGTGAGGTGCTGACCCCAGATCAAAACAAGCCTTTTCAAAGTAACATCAGTCTGCTTGAAATTCCAAATGGCACACAGCACAGACCCATAACTACACACTGAGTGAACACAACTGAGGAGGAAGAAGTAACATTATAAATTCAGAAAGGCTTTTCCAAAACACAATCTGTTATTCTGACTTTAAAGGGACACTTCACTTCAACTGTATGATGCATATTTTCTCCTCTTATCTGCAGTGTTATGTATCTATCTAGGTTGTTTTAGTGTGAGTTGCTCAGTTTTTGAGATATTGGCTGCAGAGATGTCTGTTTTCTTTTGAATATAATAGAACCAAAGGCATCTCAAGGGTAATGTACTCTGTCTGTGGTAGAGTAACAAGGAAAAACACATTTGAAACTGAAAAAGCTATGTAGCCTTCCATAAATCATTAACCAGTCAGTCTACATAATCCTCTGACCTTGTTGTGAGCAGTTTTCGGGTAGGAAACTACACCATATTATCACACCACAGGAGGCATTTATTTACATCTAGCTAACCCAGCACCACTGAGCTAGCTAACATTACAGCTTAGCTGAGGAGGACGCCTCTAATGTTCAGATCTCATGCTGCCAATAGCAAAAGCCTTTTCCAATGAATAGATGCATCTAAATAACACTTTTCCTAAACTTGTCAACTCACACCAAAACAAACTTGACGGAAAGACAGAGCTGCAGGTGAGAGGATAAAATAAGTGTTTTAATTTTAGGGTGAGCTGTCACTATAATTGTATGTTTTATAGTGCTGGGTGGAAAATGATTTAAATATAGTCCAATTCAACCTGTCAAATAAGATGGATGTGGCCAAAAATATGCAGCAGAGACTTTCACATGTGCTACGTGGGCTACAAAAACCCACCAAACCCAATTCCTCCAAGTCTCTCTGGGAGTTTGTTTTGCTGTCCAGCTGAGCTTACTTTGACTCTGTAATTGACTGAAGCTGGGTCAATCCCATCATGCAGTGCATGGCGGAGCCCTGTGGTCAGACTGCTGTTTACATTAGAGCTCTAATCAGCCTCCCTGGAGAGCAGCTTCAGATCTAGGCCACCGAACAGTTTGGGCCGGCCCAGTGCCGACCAGCTGGGAGGGACGGGCCGCTCTTTACCCACCAGACACACCACAGCTCTCTGTGTGAGTGGACGTCTTCCTGTACTTATGAGGACCGCATGCTCACAACTTTTTGGATTTTGGCAAAGTCTTTGATGCAGTGTGCAAGTCTTCTCTGACACCACCTGCTCTTTTCCTGCTGTGTGTGGTGACTAGTGATAGTAGCGGAGGGGACTGTTACACTTGCTTTTCACTCAGGTAATTATTCTTCCTCCTGTCCTTGCTTCATCCTCCAGCATGTAGCCTGGGAATAAGCTAAGGTCTGCCATCACTGAGGAGGCTCTGATCTCTTAAAATTAGCTCAGAGGTGACAGCAAGCGAGAAGAGAAGAAGCACAGGGATATTCTCTGCTCTGACTTTTTTCTCAGAAAAGGCCACAGCATGTTAAATCAGTTTAGTGATGGTTATCTGAACAGATGGGACAGAAAAAAGAATCGTGGACTGTCATGGACACAATGTTGTTGTAAAATTAACATTATTGCATGATTGTGATACTGTGGGTTAAGTAAACCATCCATGGAGACAGAAATAACATTATTTTATTAAACGATAAAAATGATTATATGCAAGTTTAATCTGAATCAACTATCATAAAAACACTTTTAGAACTTTCTCCTCTTTTTCTTTATCTGACAGAGGACTTTTATTCTAATCCTTTGACATTCTGTTTCAAACGAATCTTGAAACAGAGTCTCATTCAGGAAAATTGATGCAGCCCTTTCAAACATTCATCTTATACATCTATACAGTTGAAGTTATTATTCCTATGATAGCAGCCTGATGCTAGAAAGCAAAACAACTAAGGTTAATTTAGAGCAGTTTTCCCCTCAAATTGCTTCTGTTATTTCAGTAAACATTTTTTGATTGTCTGTTGGTGTTATTTTTATCTGTGACGCACAAAGTTTCCTTAAACTCACCTTGTCAGCAGTGAGTTCTCTGATCTTGATGATTTGCACTCTGAACTTTATGAGCAGTGCCTCCAGGACCATGCACTTCTCCTTCCAGTCCTCCTGGCTCATGGCCTCCTCCCCCTCCGCCATGCCGCCTGACCCTCTGAAAAATCCACACAGACAAACACACAGTGGTGTGAGACAGAGAGAATACACATAATAATACAGAGATCCCGCTATATTTTTCCTGTGGGAAAGTAATCCTTTCATATCCCCTTCCTCGGGGAGGTGAGAGATCAGGGTCAGCGGGAGGTGACTGTCTTTGTCTTTGAAGCCAGTCTGGACACTTTAGCAGTGACTGACTGTTAACATGAGGATTGCATTTAACGTAGACTTACCTTGATATACCAAGTCAGGTTTCAGGAGAAAAATCTAAATAACTATAACTCATTACTTATAACTATAATCTGTAACTATGTGTAAATCAATTTTGTGCCGCTATTAAACATCTCCAGGTCTCCAGGAAGTCCAGCGACCATTTAAAATCCTTGCACACCAAACTACTGCACTGCATCTATCAAATCCAAGTACACAAAAACATACATCTATACACAGGCTGAAAAAAAGAAAAAGGCAAAACCCAGACAGATGGTTTTTTGTTGTGCAGATGTTTTGCCCCTCACCAGCACCTGAAATATTCCAGGGGCAAGCCCAGCTGGACCACTGTGGGCAGTGGGCGTATCGCTGTAGCCGAGCCAAACAGAAAAACACCACTGTTGCTTCAAAGCACCTCGACACCCTTCCTGGGATGGACTTGCATCATGTTTTCCAGCACTATCGTAGGAAAACAGGCAGTAAATACAGGGGGAAAGAGAGAGAGAGAAAGAGAAGAGATGAGAGAGACTGATGAGGATCTCTGATGGAGGACAGCAGCAGGAGGAAGATAGAAAGCCTGGGTTTCTCTTCCAAGTAATAACCTCTCATTACCAGCCTGGCCTCCTTACAAAGAGACTGCAAACATGTGTGGAGGAAGGCCATAAACTGGTTTCCACAGGCTTATTCCTGTTGCCCGTTTGCTGTGGTAAACACTGACAGAGGCAAGCAGGAAAAGAGCCCTTATCCCACAAAACAAAACAAAACAACATAAATAACTGAAGCAAAGTGGATAAAAGCCAACATATACTTACAGAAAACAGTTCCATAATAGTGAAGGAACTGTTACCATATATCTGTTTTTATAACATTTAAAAAAATGAAAAAGAAAATGAAAAATTTTGATGAAAATGAAAATATTAAGATACTATGTCAACCAAAACTTTGAAATATCTGTCAGTGTTTTAAATGTTCTGTGATTTGCACTATAGATGAGAATCAGATTTTAGTTTTATTGTAAATGATCCAAAAGAGCATCCTCTCATCATCTTCACAGTCTAGTTAATTATTAAAATTTTAGTTAGATAAAGCTTTTTAACCAACCAAAAATGCATTAACATTATAATAGTGCATCCAGTAGTGAGTTTGTTATGGTTATTTTATGGAGGGTAATTTTAATTCTCATGGTTTGCAGGAATAGTAACTTCAGTTGTGCTTCTGAGAAGTTGAAATAATCAAATTTTCTTGAAAGTATACATTTTGTATTTTTTATTTAAAGTTACATGAGAATATTAGTCATTTTTTCAAACTGAGCACAGATATATTTCATCTGCTTGATCATCTATTCCCTCTCATCCAAGCGTCATTCCGCAGTGGCGGAAAACACTAAAGGCCATTTAACCCCTGAACCCTGACTCTGAGTTTCTTTTTGTCTCTTTCTCTCTGACTTCCTGTTGAGTAAAGTCAGTGTCAGTGTAAAGGGACAGTGGAGCACATTTTGCTGTCCGAGTGCTTTTGGTCTGGAGTAGTGATGTAGGGAGCCATTAAAAACTGTAAGATCTCTATTACTCACTGTTTAGGTATTTAAAATGAAAGAGTTACAATGTGGGGAGATAATCCACCTTTCACTGGAAAATAAACTAATGAACCAAGCATTGACGTAATAGTTATTCTAGGTTTCATTTTCTTACCACTGAAAAAATTTCCCAAATTCTTTCAGTATTCATACAGGAACTTAAAATAGTCAACATGGAGCCACCCTGAAGCAGAGATGTAACTTTAAATTGTTTGACTCTCTGCAAATTGAATTTATAGACTAACAGAACATTGTGGCCCACTTTTTTAAGTTTCTTGTAATGTCACAAGAATATTTTAACACTTAATTCATAAAACATTTATTTGGTTAGTGTGTTTTTTTTTGTGGTGGTGGGGGGCAATCACTGAGCATGAGCTAATAAAAGATGCAAATTGCACTTCCTTTGCTTTAAAACTGTGAATTAATGAGTTACGGCACAAAGTTCAGAGAACACTATTAAAATTCATAAGGGTCCCCACCTTAATCATCACATTCACATCACTGTTACAACAAATAGCATTCAGCTGAGATAGTGGAAGCCTATTTAGTATAAGTTCAGTGCTAATTTGTCCCACATGTGAATTAAAAAAACATTATTTGAACCATTATAACCATAAAACGAACCATTACTAGTTTAAAAGGAACTTTACCGAAACCATTGCTTTATACATAGACATATTTCCGACGATTCCTATATAATAAATAACAGCAATTTTCATCAAAGTTTCCCGACTTACCCTTGAGGATGTTTAATGGATAGAAACTATACGAGGGACTTCAAGCATGTCGACTCCAACGTCCATACATTTCTTGTTATTCCTGAGGAGAAAATCCTAATTCATGAGTAAAAAAGGTGAATTACTCTCTTTCCTTAAGGATTTCATTTCAGCTCTCAGGCAAAAGTTGGACACGGGCTGGATTTAGAGGGTGTGATTTCGCACAATACGTCCAATCACATATTCGATGGGCGTTTCTCTGCCTCGCAAAACCGCTAAATGTGTATTTGATTGACGGATAGTTTGGACCAATGAGAAGCCGGAGCGCTATTTCATAGACAGACCATTCTCTGGAGGAGGTCTTTAGCAATTTGTCGGATGTGACGTCGCAGATGTGCAGCATGGACCGTCAAGGTGTCATATTTTCGAGAGCAATACAGGAAACTGAATACGTGTGGCTTCAAATTAATTTTAAAGTACACAACTTGTTCTGTTAAATTTGTCTAAAACCTAAATTTTAGTCAACATAATTCACTCCATTCAAAAGCAAATATAAAATTGAGAAATAAACAAAAGTTAGTCGTTAGTGCCATAGCATGCCATAGTGTTTGACAGGTTGAGTTTATTCTGAAAAACGAAATACCGGAAGTTAAATGTTTTCATGCTTTAGCTTGACGCAGTCAGCAGCTGAAGCAGGAGAGCAGCAAGTAAACCACATGCTCAATTGAGGTGAGTTTTGTTAGCTTGCAGTGAGACAAATTGTTTAACTGTAACTTAACTTCGTAGTGACTGTGTGGTTGTTTTATCGCTTTAGTGTTTGCTGGGTCTGTGTCGGCTTTTACATGTTAAATTGGAGTCAGAGCCAGACAGCTAGCAGTAGTTAGCTAACATCAGTTCTAGCAGCAAGACTTGTAGCCAAGTTACAGTAGAAAATACATAAACCAAACCCCGGGTGGACACAAAGTTCTTTTGTGTGTATAAACACTTTTAAAAGGAAGTTGCATTTTTTTCTAAGCTGGAAATATTAGTTTGGTTCATACTCACACTGGTACATCTTACACAGGGGAAAGTCATGGTGGTGAAGAAGAAGACAGCAAAAGTAGAGGCTGTGGTTTTGGAAGAGGAGAAACTACACAAACTGATAGGTAATGTTGCCAAACTACTGATGAGCAGACTATAGTTGCTAAAGGACAGACATGTAATTAGTACAGCTGATGCTTCTCTAAAGATGTTACAGTCCAGTGTACAGTGTTTGTACTGTACACTCCACTGCTATGTTAAAAATGCCATAGTGTTTGAGTGTGTGATCTTTTCTAGCATCCCTCTCTGTCGATGGAGGAGAGGATGGAGTCAAGCAGCTCGCTCAGACCCTACAGTGCTGTTTGGAGCAGACAGAGCCAGTGCAGCAGATCCAGATGGTTAAAAAGGTTGGTTTTGAGAGCAATGATATGGTGTGTAACAGCTAGATTAGTGGGTGGTTTCCAAGATATGCTTCATGTTTTGATTATTTAACAAACTGAGTAGTACCACCATAAAGTATCTGATTATATATATCTGTATTGTAACAGGCAGGGTCCCAGCTGGAGTCACTGAGTGAAGGGCAGTCTGATGAAGCTCTACTAGATGTCTGTCTACACACCCTGTCTCTGGTCTACACCTCCCTGCAGGCAAAGAATCCTTTACGACGAGCCATTGCCAGGTACATGGCTATATTTTAGTTATTTCGGTTTGAAACACACTTGTACAAGTAAATGAGAAGGAGAAACAGCCTTTACGGCAATTTTAGTGGTCACTTGCTAGTAATGCAGCTAGTTTTTCAACACAGATTTGATTTAGCCTTTTAATGGCAAACTACAAGAGCTGATCCTTCTGGAACTGAAACCAGAACTCCTAGCTAAGTAAAAGGTAACAAAGAATGCTTACAAAAAGAATGCAATGACGTGGTAATAAGTAAGGTCAACTAACCAAAGGTAAATTAGCCTAAGGACCCTCACAAAAAGTATACTTTAAATCCTCCAACTTAATATAATCAATGCATGAACCACCAATATTTTGACATGGTGGAATTTCTTCTTGTTTGTTTTCTTAGGTCATCAATGAATTAGTTACCACTTACAAATAGTGTTACCAACTTCACCTGCCATTTTCACTGTATCGAAAATAATCAAAATACCGGAAAAATACAGCTGTTTCACTTTTAGTTGTAAGAACATAGTTTCTGATGATTGAGATGGCGGTCTGTAAGTTTGAATTTGATAGCTTTTTATAACTTGATTCTCACTTGTTTCTGTGTTTACAGTTTATTCTTAGGTTCAGATTTATTCAGAGTAAACTAAAATGCCTTAAAGAGCTAAAAGTTAACAAATTTGAGTTTTCTCTGAAGACCTGTTTATACAACTGTTACAAAAAAACTTAAAATGAGAAACAAGGACAAATCCTAAGCTAAGAAAGAAGGTGGAATTGCTGTTGCTTCAATTTTCTCAGACAGCTGAGGCTGAAATGATGTCAAAGACCCATTGAGAGGTACAAAGTCAGTGTGCAAAAGTGTGGAAATCCCATGGCCCTTCATGATTTGCAAATGCAACTATGTAGACATGAACAAAAACATGCTTACAACTGTCTTTTGTGCTAAGTATTACAGGAAAACTTGATAAGAGTCAGGTTAAATGTTGCAGTGTGTTTTTAGTTACTTGGTATTATTTGTTACTGCTGATCACAAGTTTGTTTCATTGATTTAGTCTCTAGTGACCGCTTAGAAAGTTCACAAAATGTACATTTACATTTATATTTATATCTTTGGTGTCTAGAGACAACTGCGAGTACTTATGTTTTAATTTTATTAATAAATTGATATATTTATACTTCTTACTTCTTGAGTCTTCCGAATGGGAGCATCTGTAACTAAAGGCAATTTCCCCACGGG
>JAQMCX010000003.1:4288965-4299909 GCA_029814765.1 Acanthurus leucopareius | reverse complement strand
TGGGAGCATCTGTAACTAAAGGCAATTTCCCCACGGGGATCAATAAAGTATTTCTGATTCTGATTCTGATTCTGATTCTGAAAATACAACATTTGTTTTACTAATGTAGTTATTAAGACATTAACTCAAAACAAGCTTTTAACTGCTGCCTTCTAAAATGATTTTAAACTATTAAAGTTTTTAAGATAACTGCAGCACGTATGCACTGTGGACTTTCAAAGTGCTACTCTCTCAACATCATGTTATTAATAAAATGACATTTGATTTATTACATTTTTGAATTGATGCTGAATCTTTCACACCCACATTGTAATGCATTATTGTTCTGTTTTTACACAACAGAGATGTGATGAAACACAATATCTGCTGACTGACACCCTCTTCATTGTTAGTATTTTATCCTAACTCTGTCAGTAATCAGCTTTTTTTTAGCCTCAGGATGAAGCTGAATATGTTCTGTGATATCTAACATGTCTGTGTTGCTTTCCCCAGTGCCGTAGGTTCAGTACCAGCATGGCTGCAGCAGCGTACTGTAAGCAGTTTGACTGTCTGCTTGTCTGACTGTATGTCCACATCCACTTCAGACAAATATCCACACACTGTAGACACCATCACTGCCTGCCTGGATGGCTTAACTCTCGGTGAGTGGGTGGGCTTTTACTGTCCTGCAGATTTATTTGATTTTTGACCACTACAGCTACCATACAAATCTTACTTCCTGTTGTGAAGATAAATGACTAATCTCCTTTTAATAAACTCTTTGTCTCCAGGAGAGAAATGTATTCATAACCTGCTACCTGAAGGTTTGTGTCCAACCTACATATTTAAAAACAATTATAGTGTTGAATGTTTTATTTTTTTAAATGCCTGTCATTGACTTTTTCCTCTTTTTTGTAGTATTGCAGTTTCTTGACAAGGGACTGAGAGAATACCTTCACCAGAACAGGTATAGGAGCATGTTCTGTTTTCTACATTTCAACTCTTTTGTATCTGTTTTTACTAAACTTTATTTGTAAGATTTAATTGTGTTTCTGGATTGCAAAATGAAAGAGTGAGAAGTTCTGATATTCTTGATGTATGTTCATCACTTGTGTCAGAGTGCCTGTTATTAAATGCAACAGCTGTGGTAGCTTTAGTTCTATATTGGGTGAAGATTGATTTTATGGTGAATTTTTCTCTTGATCTGATGCTTTCTGGCTCTGCTGTATTAAAGTCAACTCAGTTTGGGTATGTGTTGATGCAAGGGGGAGATTGGTAACAATGCACATCTGGTTGTTGATCCATGTGTCTCTGTTGCCCCCTGCTGTCGTCTAAGTGGTCTAGCAGGACGTCACATTGCCCAGGCCCAGTTGATGCAGTCCTGTCTTGCTGCAATAAAGACATCCATGCTGGTGATCCAGAGATCCCAGGAGACAATTAGCTCTGTCCTGCAGGCTGAGCAGAATCACTGCAGATTGGAAGACATACTGAGCAGCCTGCTGGGCTGCTATATTCACATCCTCACTGATGGTACAAAACAGGGCTGAATAATTTCATTTTTGTTTCAGTGCAGAAATATCTGCACAGCTATTTGTGTGTATGTCCTGCTCACATCTGCCCATCTATATTGTTTTCCTGTCTCTAGAGGAATTCATTCAGTCTGTCCAGAGCACAGCTGGCATGGCCGTAGTGTTATTGATCAGGTCCGTCATGGGTTGTGGAGATGAAGTTGCCTCTGTGGTGAGTTGAGAATTAAATCTATAGGATTTTGCACTCAATGCATACATAATAAAAGCACTTCCTTCCGTTTTTAATGAGACTGGTATAAAAATCTTTGAAATAAGTATCTTTCTGAAGCATATAATACTGCAAATATGACATTCCTACACACACATACAGCATATTAAATAACCTAGCTACATATAACAGTCTCTGCAAATGTTTATCAAAGTGCCTTAAAATGAAATTCATATGTATGATGCATTTTTTTAAATTGATCAGTCATGTGAAGTAAGACTCCTTAATCGGGGCAGTAATAATTTTATCTCAATAATGTGAATAATAACAATAACAATAATAATAACAAAGTGATAATAATATATAGAACAAGTTGTGTTCTTTATAATATGTTTTAATATCATTTTTATGTTTATATTTAAAATCATGTACTGAACTGCTGAAATGTGATGCTCTTTTCTTATCAAAAATTAAAACTTGAAATCTGTGGTCATTCTCTCGGTCATTCTGGTCTTTGTGTGTCAGGTCTGCAGTTTGCTGCGTTGTTCAGTGGAGGGTTTGGACTCAGCCCCACTGTGGTTGAAGCAGAAGTGTGAGGGTCTGTGTACCAATGGGCGCCCGCCGGGTGTCTCACTGTATTTATGTCACGGGGCTCTAGCCATGTTGGGCTGGAAGGGTGCTCTCCCAGGCCCACAGTGGGAACAGCTGCTGCTGTTGGTCCCAAACACACTGCTGGATCTTGATGTCAGGTGGGTCTGATCTCCATTCAGGTCTGACTTCTCAAGATTGTAAACCATTCATTATAGAATAAGGAACACAACAGAATAATTAGTCATTAATAGAGTATGAATGGATGTATTCTGAAGAGTGAGCAGCATGTTTCTTTTTTTTTTGTTGTTGTAGTATAAAGGAGTCCAGTACAGCCATGGTGGTGGCTCGGGTGCTGACTCTGTGGAGCAGTGCTGCCCTGGACTGCCTGCATGGGGAGGGGCAGCCCTGCCCTCCCCACCTCCTGAAGTCCCTCAGTGGAGGTTCAGAGCTACAGCAACACCTGCTGGAGCACATCTACTCCCACTGGGAGCACCCACTTGATGGGGTCCGCCACCAAACCCGCTCCCTATTCCGCAACCTTCTGCTCCTCCATCAGCACACCAAACCCTCCACCTCTGACCCGACCAAGGACTCCTATATCACAGAACTCACCCAAAGTCTGCTGAGACTGGAGTGGCACATGCGGGGAAAGTACGGCTCTTTGGGCTGCCTCGTGGAGCTCTATGGGGCAGAGTACCTCCTTGACATCCAGCCCCAGCTGCCCTCATGTCTCTTAGGCCTGATGGGTGACCAGACCCTGGCACCTTATGCCAGCGACCTTTTGGAGAGGCTGTTTGTCAGCCACAAGACACAGCTGGCCAGTGAAGCGGGTACAGCAGGCGAGGCGGCCAAAGAGGTGTGGATGGATTCTTGGCACCAGACGTGGGTGACCCCCCTGCTCCAGGTGCTGTGCCGTGCCAGACTGGACCAGACCACATACATCCTCGACTATTTCCTGCCCAAGCTGCTGCGCTGCAGCCCGTCCAGTCTGGCTCACATGGTGCAGGTCTTGCAGGACACACCACCATGCAGCACAGGTGAAGGCACAAATGCACAAACATCTGCACATGAAAACACATTAACACTCTGTGTAGCTTCAACAATTTCCTGTCTTTTCTTCTGATTACTCTCATGATGCCAGCTGCATAATAATGTTTGTCAATCCAGGCTCTTTACACTTCACAATGGGAGCATTCTAATAACACAGTTTTCCTGTCTATTGTAGGTCCTTCCGGCAGCAGAGGTGCACTGGGAGCTCTCATGACGTGCCTGCGGGCAGCCAGAGCCCAGGGTGTTGTTCCATCCTCAGAGGAGGGTCTGTGGGGAGGACTGGTGCCCCTCTCTCTACTGCAACAAGCACTGGTGCACAAACACGATCAAGTAAGTATGTGTGCATTAATAAGGATACTGCATGTATCCTTAATATTTCCTACCTTTTGTACAGCTCATAGCTAAACTTAATTTATGTGCCATAAAATCCCACTGCCCAGGTGAGGATGGATGCTCTGGGCTTGGTGTGTGAGAGCCACCGCAGCACTGAAGTTTTGACCTCACAGGAAATGGACCTGATCCGCCACTTCCTGCTGCCTAATCTAAACAGTCAGTCACCAGGTGTCAGACAGCAGACAGTCAGCCTGCTAAAAAAGGTCAGCCATTTCCCCACATTGTCTTTGTGTTTGAAATGTTTTCTTATCCTTTTTGAGATGTTAAACTGGAAGTCCACAGTCACCCACTGGGCTGGAGGCAATCTACACAAGGGAATGGAACTAATTGGATTTTGATTTTCAAAGGGATTCGCAGTGCTTACAGTCGTTTCACATCAGAGGCTGTTCATACCTGGTATCAACATGCATCATGGGTGGTCTGATCACAAGTGGAGAGCTTACAGTAAATTCATTCACACCTGACATAATGATGTGTCCTTAGGGGATGTGTCTTGAGGGACAACTTGGGATTGGACTCCACTTCCTCACTTGATATGTAATAAACTGTCTAACAACATTGTTACAAAAACGCTATTGCTTTAAACATGGGAACCAACAGTGGTCGTTAGCACACTGGAAAAAGTGGACACTGTTTTCACAAAAAGAAATAACTAAGGTCTAATATTTGTCAAATTTACAAGAGGGCATGGATGATAACAAGTTAACCAAAGCTGTTTCACAAAGTTGATTATTTTTTTTCTTATTCAACAACTCTTGAAATATCACAATACCAAAGGCAGTTTGGGGATAAAATCAGGGATCAGGTAAAACGGATAATGTGTTCATAGACAGAGAGCATGTTTTGTTTATACTTGCAGAAGATGTCTGTTGAGTGTGTGTTCTGTCAGTGTTGATCAGGAAACATTTGTGTTCACACTGCTAAAAAAATCATGCCCACATGCATCACAGACCACCTTTGAATGTGGTCTTAATGATTTGAGCTCAAGAAGGATTTTTTGGGTGCAGTTGCACCTTAACTTTTAGTTGTCCACTTGTGGATCATCGGGGATATATGTTGATACCAGGTGTGCACTGTCTCTGGGAGATATTTGACTTAATGATCTAATCTGGATTATCACTTAACGGAGCTTGAAATCCTCCACCATACAGATGCTTTGTAGAATGAAGGACAGCACTCTGCTGCTGCAGAAGAGACTGATCCAGGAGCGAGACGAGGAGCAGAGAGAGAGAGACCAACATTCACTACGTCTGTACAAGGTATAACACACACTCTAACACAAACATGGAGCGTAGCAGTGCAGAAGCTCTACCTGAGTTCTTTTGTTTTATCATAGTGAACTTGAGTTTGCTGTGTGTTTGTATGTAACACAGGAGTTCCTGCGCGGGCTGTGTGTGAGCCTGCTGGAGGTTTTGTTTCCTGGAGCTTCTTTCTCTAAATGTCTTATGTCTCTCCACCTCCTGTGTCTACTGGGTCAGCTCTTCACCTTCAACACAGGTACACTGACTGTACATGAGTAGCAAATACATGACTCTCCAAACATTACAAAATGTCTCACCTGTGAAAAAAAACACACCTGACAATAAAGTTTGTCTGCATGGTCATACAGTTTGTATAGTCCATAATGTTGTAAAAGTTCATCTGTGAGTTCAGCGCTTAACTGAAGGACACCCAGTGATGATGTTTGGCACATTTCATTGCAATACCAGTGGCCAACTCACAACTCTGGAGTACAACTTTTAGCAGCCTATCTATTCCTGGCCAGCCTTTGCACTTGGATGCCAACTTGATGATCCACTTGGCTCAGTGTGGCTCTGCTCTTGTCATTCACCGTCCCCTCCGGTATTTTTTCACCTCCACCTCTCCGTTCTCCTCAGAGCCTGATGTTTTTGCCCTCGGTGAAGTTGTGACCTCTGCCTATGCTCAGAATGTCCTCTACTGTGTTGCCAGCAACTTCCTGGAAGTCAAACAACTGGCCTCAACGTTACTACAGCAGCTCCCACCGTCAGCTGTGGGACTACAGGTTAATATGAGGAACAAACTCTGTCACTACACTAAAAAATAACCCATTTACCTAACCTCGAAATATTTTTGATTTTGTAAAAAAAAAGTCCTAGTTTTGTGCTGACATTGATTTTATGGCACTGTAACTGGATTTTTTAGGTTGATGGTTTAGTATTTTTAATATGTTTATTTTAAAAAAAATCCTACTTCATAAAAGTTTATACATTGCTGTGATAAAGGTTAACCTTAAGCTCCATATCAGAGTCTGTGGCGTGTCTCACAGCCCAGTTACAGTAGTGATTATATTTAGTCACTCGACTCCACGAGCAGATGAAGTGCAATCAAAAACTTGTTTACTACTATTGTTAAGTTGTTTTACTGATCTCATCTTGGTCTTTTGGATGTTAGGTCTGGGAGAGGCTGTGTTGTGTACTTCAGGCTGCTCTGGACCTCAGTACCAGCACCAAGCCTTTTGACAGTGTTTCAGCAGCCCACCTCCTCAATCTGCTGATCCATCAGCCAGATCTGAGCAGAGCTCTGCTGCACTGTGCTCAGGAGCAGGGCCTTGATTTCCAGGTCCCCTCCCAGCCTTCCCAGACTTCTGAGACCATCATCTTGGAGCTCAACACACTGGCAGGCAAGGCTTAAATGCATAGCCTGATATGTATATACTGTATGTGAACTGACACTGAATATAATATAATTTTTTGAATATGGGGATTTTATTATTGTTCTGTCTGCAGTGGTTCAGTTCTTGCTGCACTGTCTGCAGTTAGAGGTATCGAAGGCTGAGTCGTCACTCTTGCAGGCAGCTGCTTCCTTTCCTCTGTATGGCAGAGCCCATTGCATCACTGCTGTCCTGCAGCATCTAAACACTGAGTGAGCACATGAATCACAACAAAATGTACACATTGAAAAAAACCAACAACTTCCATTTAAAATCTGAAGTTTTGCTGATGGAAAAAAGCTCTTGTGTACAAAGCCCTGTGTACAGCATCATGTATCTGAAGAGAGAGTTTACACTTGATTTTGCTAATTACCTTTCTTGTTTAATTATGTTTCTGTGTGTAGGAGTTTGAGTCAGACTGAGCAGTGGAGACGTCTGGTGTCAGAGCTGATTGCTGTGTGCTACAGGATGTCTGACGTGGTCTCCCCTGTAGTCCAGAGCTCCTCCCCTGAAGGACTCATCCCCATGGATACTAACTCAGGTAATCTGATTTCTTTGGTCACTCACTCACTGGGCCTCACACAAGACCTATTTAATATCCCACCTTAAAACTTCATACTTTATATTCTATGAGGTTGTCCGTAGTTGTGCTACAAGTCAGATTTTACTGAATTCTTTACAGTCATTTTATGGATTGCTCATTTGAGCATAATAAATGCCACCTGATTATTAGTAGGTTTGATTTTATCATAATTCATGTGCCCAAATAGCTGAAAATGGGAAACTGTTGTGGGCAAGTTTTATCCAGAAAATGTCCCCGCTACCTGACCCCGGATAAGCGAAAGAAAATGGATGGATGGATGGATGGATGGATGTAACTGAAGAGAATTTAAGTTCCTGTGGTTCGAAATCGGCAGACAAAAACAAATCAGGTTCTGCAGTGTCAGCAGTAAGGGTGATCAGACAGCCCACGGCCTGTTTTGTTGATTTGAATTCAATAAAAACAGTTAAAATAGTAGTGTGTTTTATATTTTGTGAGACAACCACCTAATCAATTGTACTGCAGAAAGACCTTGAGGCAGCATGAGTGTTTTCCACAAGAATTTTTCCTCATTGTTTTTTAAACTGCATTGTCATGCCAAAATATGGTAACAAAGTGCAATCATGTCATTTCATTTTCTTAAAAGAAAATATTCTGTTTAAGAAAAACAAAGGTAACTGTAATTGATTGTGGACATGAAAACAATAATAATGAACTAGAAATGATTCAGGCTTGTGTGTCCAAAAACTGTGGAATTCTAGAAAAATAAATAGAGCCAAGGATCCCTCCAACCATTGAAATCCTGAGTTACAATAGGTTACCATGTAGTATTGACAAGAAAGGAAAATTTAATTCTTCATGGAGTTTAGGAGAATGATATGGCAACAAAATAAAAAATACAAAACTTAAATAATAAAATACCAAAATGGATTGTTAATATTTGACACTTTCTATTTGAAATTTTTTTGCTGTAGGTCACATTCTAGTAAATATAAATGAAAAGTGATATTCAGAGATTTAAATTTTTTTTTAGTTTTATTAGTTGTCAAAAATACACAGAGAAGGACCATGGGGAAAATACTGTGAATATCTCTATCTGTGTGTGTTTGGACAGAGTCGTCAGCAGGTCTGCAGAGGATCCTGCAGGAGATTCAGCCCAGAGACACCAATGACTTTTTCACAAGCGCCAGGGAGCTGGACACACACCACGGAGATGATCACGCACAGACCCACACCACACACACCTCAGCACTGGAAACAGGTTAGTTGGAGATCTTTACACTTATACTTATGCCGCATCTGGATAGTGTGAGTAGTTCAATATTACACTTGTTCATATGTATTGCTCTTGTCAGCAGAGGAAGAAACCTGAGTTTACTGTAAGATGGGAAAGGCATTGTTTGGTCCATGACGACCACGACCCCCGCCCCCCCCCCCCCCCACACACACACACGCACATACTCTTTGTTGCAGTTGGGGCACTTTAAAGCCTCAAGACCCGCTTGCCACAATTCATGGTTAAAATGGTACTCCGTCAGTCATTACTCAGTCATACCTGAGCCCATAGATGTGATATACGTATTGTTAGCATCACCTAATGTGCATGACAAAAAAAGAAAAAAACATCCCATCACTTAGAAATCCTAAGGAAATGCCCCTCTTAGTCCTTCAAACAATTTTAAATTGCATCTAGTTGTTGGCTAGATGGAGGACTTTTAAGCAGTTGTTGTTAGTTTTGTCTGGGGGGGCTCACAATGTTAAACCTTAAAACCCCTGCATGCATTGTCATTTTTTTGTTTTTTCTTGGATGAGGCTTTAAAGAGTAAAACCAAGAAGTCATTACTGGGTGCAGTACTAGTGAATCCCTGATGGCGGCAGTGTTAAACCTTATATTTGTGTTGTGCATTTACATAGAGCAAGGTCTAGTGCTTCTAGGTATCTTATTAAATAATCGTCTGAACTGCTTTAAATTCACATGAGGAAAATTTAACGGCTCTGTTCAGTGTGTGTGTGTGTGTGTGTGTGTGTGTGCATGCGTGCTTGGCATTTGTGAACAAACTGTGAGTGTTTCCTAACACAAAACAAAAACAGGCATATTCTGGAAAACACTAAATACGAATCTGGTGTGTGGTACATTACATAATAAGACAAATCAGTCTTTTAGTTGAAGTTATTGGATGATAAACCAAAACTTAATCAAACTTTTGTTTATGTGTGTTGTTCTGTGTGTGTGTTGGCTCCAGGCGGTGAGGGCTACAGGGTGACAGCCCAGATGGTGCTGGTATGTTGCTGGCGGAGCATGAAGGAAGTGGCCATGCTGCTTGGACAGCTGTGTCAGAGCCTGCCTCTGCAGTACACCAATGACAACTCACACACACACCCTGGACTCATCACAGAAACACAGGTAAGATTTTGACAGACTATACACACTCACACACACTCACACAAGCCTCCCTCTCATTCTCCCACTGCTGTGGCCTCATAAACGTCCAGCCTGCTTTGAAGCAGGTTAGTTTCAGTTCGCTGACTTGTGTTAGACTTATGAGAAGTCAATACTATGGTTATAATGCATTTTCCTACTTATCTAATGGACCAAATATTAAAGATTGAGAAATCCCATAGTATAAATCAATAATTTAATTTGGCTGTTGATAAGGCCAAAAAAAGGGATCCTAGAAATGTGGTGACAATCAATGTTTTTAATAACAACAAATCCCATTAAAAGACCAAAACCATCAATGAATGTATTCATAAGTGCTGTGTATTTACCCAAAGCCTGGGTAAATACATCTTCTTCCTCTCTAACTCAGAGCTCCACAGTTGTCCAAAAGCTGTTAAAAACATTTCAGTGAGCCTCACTGTGAACTGGGTGACATGTTTCTTCATCACTATGAACACACACACTCTGTAGTTAAAGTCCTGCATCAGTTTGTGCTCCATTTTAAAGATTGGAGGTTTAAGTTGGAATCATGGGCTAAAAGGGTGAGTACCCCAAAGTGATTTTTTTTAACAATCTCAGCAACTACTATAAGACAGACTCACATAATGTTCCCAATTTTTCGCCCTTCAAAAATAAACCTTCCACTCCTTGTTTTTATAATGATAACAGATTAATATTTTAAACCCTAATTGAAATACTGATGTTCCAATGACCTGCTGGACCAGTATTAACACATAATAATACTGACTAAGCACATCATGGTTTGGCCAGATGTAACTGGTCCACATTCAATAAATTTCTTCATTACTCTCAGCAGGCTGCTGATTGTGCCACAGAGATTCCAAGCAACTTGTTAACTTGCATTAGAATGATCTTCATTAGTTCCACACAGCAAGGTATCCAGATGTTCCTTTGTAGATGTGACAGGAATTCACTGTATTTATGTAATGTATTACTTGGTGATTAAAAGTTACATATGGAACTTTTTTTTATGAGGTGCAAAGTGAACATTGGTATTCAGAATTAGTATTGGGAGAGAAAATATCATGTTAATACCCACACACACACACACACACACACACACACATGCTCAAACACACACGTCTCATACAATAATCACCATTACCATCACTAATGTTTTCTTATCAGATTTCTCACACAGACCAACTATGTACCAACTACGTGTCCTGGTTTTTCACTGTATGTCCGTACTGTATAGGAGAATGCTGTGAATGTGTGTGTGTGTATCTGTGTGTGTTTGCAACACCACGCTGGGAGGCTCTTCAATTAGCATCCGCCCTCGTTAGTGCCGCGCTTTCATTCAAGGCCCGACCCTGCTGGTTTAACAGCCACGATGCCCCTCCCTTTCCACTGCATTCTTTCCAAATCACTTCCACCACCAGCAGGAAAACACTGAGCGCTGCACACAACATACTCCCACAAACACACATACACAAACGCACACGCACGCACACACACACACACACACACACACACACACACACACACACACACTCTCACACACACACACACACACCTACA
>JAQMCX010000003.1:4263521-4286314 GCA_029814765.1 Acanthurus leucopareius | reverse complement strand
CGTTAAAATTTTTATCGCGTTAAAATCTTTATAATTAATTGATCGAAATTAACGCGTTAAAGTCCCGGCCCTAAAAATAATAAAAGAAAATATAAAAATACAGAAATAAAAATGGTGGGGGTGTTTGTATTTCATGTAAACAATGCAGTACTTGGTGTTCAAAACATGATATGCTAATTGTTTATCTCTATCTCGTTTATCAGCAGGTCCTTCTGTCATTGTCTTAAATAGCTCAGGTTGACATCAGACAGTCAAACACAAGGACAAACCATTAGGTTTGGCTGCAGGCAAATAGGTTGTTTTCTTTTGTTTCATACTTTATTAACTTTTAGAGGATAAAATACAAAATGTCTTTTTCACAACAGAATTTAAATTTGTCAGAGCGGGAAAATTTCTGGTGTTTTTAATATCATCAGCAATGGCCGTGATTTATTTGAGTGTTCTCAGCAGCTAAATGACCCTTTATTGAAGGGGTACACCTGTGCTCATTTGTTTGTAAAAAGACATGGACAGAATGTGACAGAGAAATGCATTTAAAACCCTCTGTCGGCTTCATTAAGACTTAGTTCCGAGAAAATATTTGTAAAAAATTAGGTTAGTAATAATCATTTATTATTTATCTTTTATCATCATTTATGACTATTATTGTACAGTGTTTCCTCATGTAGCTTACTGGCCTTTGTTCTTCCTTTTTATTTAACATTCATTATGATGAGCTGAGTGGACTAGAAAAATCTCCTGTTTGCAGGTTGTATTTAAGGTTCCTCTTATTTACTGGAGTAGTGAATATCATTTTCATTGCATAAGTGCTCTGTAGGAGAGAAATGGTTGTTCCAGGAATTAGTCAAGCCCTTTGATGTTATCAGGGAAACAGGGTTACAGCTTTTGAAAACTTCAGAGTGACCACAGTATAAGCAGGGTAATGACCTTCAAAGTGGCCATAATCAGACAGGATTTTGCCTCCATGTCGTCCATTACAATCTGATAATTGACACCTTGTCTGGCACTATGCCTGCCATAATTAACTGTTCTCACATCTGCCATGCCATATGTCAGCATGTTTACTTGATACTAAACCAAGTCCAACAGCACTGTGCTAGAGCAGCTGAGAATAACATTTGTTTATTGTAGTAGTTAAAGAATCTTAATTATTACTTTTTGGCCGTCTGTTGTCTGTACCATATATAACCAGAACTAGACAATTCTTCTTGTTGCTGTAGATTGCTGCAACAACAACAAACATTATCAAAATGCTGTCTAACCCCGGGCCTCTGGGGAGCTGTTGGCTATTTGGGTCACTGTCACGGCCCCGAGCCATATATGTAATTAGTCTTGGGAAACGTCCCTCTCCGCACACGGCAGTTTTTCTGGGAAACGGGCACATTTGCAAACAGGAAGTTGACGTCTAAATAAAGCCCCCCCTCTCCCCCGCCCCGCACAGGAAGCTTGCTCGGCTCTTTTAAAACAGTTACACAGACGGGAACCTTCAGTGGGGGGAGCTTTAAATAGGCGAAGCCACGGCCCGGCTCGGCCCAGCTCAGCACCGCAGCGGTCTGCGCCCCGTCAGCCACGGGCCGTCTAACAGTGACTGTCGCTGCCATTTTTACCCCGGTGAGGTCAGGCCTGTCCTGGGAGTCCACTCTGGCCAGCAATGTGATAAGTCATTGGGCTTGGTACTGCTGTGGTTTACTCAGTCCATACTTTGGTGTTTAAGTTAGTCCACTTTAGGTCTGCAGGGTCATTCGAGTTTACTGAGCAGTCATGTGGTCAAAAACAGGCTGTCCCAGCCCCACAGTTTTATTACATGTATTCCTCTTGTAATATTTTAATTTCATACATACTTAATCAGTCATTTATGTATTCATGTATTATTATTTTTATTTTATTCAGTGCCATCGGTGTTCGTTGGTACACTGAGTGGCGTGCTCCTGGTTCAGCTGTGGGACTGAGTCTGTGTTAGTTTAGATGTTGTGTCTAACCCTACATCCACTAAGGGGCCATCAGGATTTCTTTCTTTTTTTCCCCCCATTTTCACACAGGGCGTTTTTGCATCAGGGCCATGCCACCCCTCCCTGTGCCCTCCATGCCACCCCTGACTAAGTCGTGGCCTGGCCGTCTCTGTGGTGGCGGTGATACCACAGCCTTAATGACAAGGCACTGGAGCTCTGCGTCCGCCTCGCCCTGCCGCCTCACCTGCAACACACTCACCAGTTTACACACTGCCACAGCGCTCAGTTTTGTGTGTTGTGTGTATGTGTATAGTTAGAATAATGTTGCTAACACTATTACTAACTGAATGGTTTTACTGACAGTGGCCATTATGTGGATGTCTCAGCGTCCTTATTTGAACACACTTGTCACGCTACTGACATGCCGCTCTCACGCTTGACATGCTCAACGTTCACTGGCTGAAAAATAAGTGGTGTCTCTCAAACAAGAGTGAAGACGGTGCTACAGCTTTATTTTGCTTGCCAAATAAAGGACAGGCTCAAGTGTAGATAATTTAGTTCAATGTTCAACTGACCATAAGTTGCAGGGTGGAGGTGGTTATTTATTTTGGTTTTATATTAAGTATATGGCATGCATATAAATGTCCGAGCTTCCCTCAACACAATGATTCAAAAACTAACACAAAATCTACAAAAGGGATTTAATTTAGATCTCAATGCTTCCTTGCCTTGTTTCAGCGCAGCAGGGGAAGGTATTCCCACCTAAACTGTTGATTTTTAAGTCAACAGACTTTACATCTACAAAGTCACTGAAAAGTTTTGACTTTGTGAGAAATAGCTACCTGAGACTTAAACTCGTCCACAGTAGTCTCTGTGTTCTGACAGCACTGCTTAATCTTTAATGACAAAATTACAATTAGTGATCAGTAAATTAAAAATGAAACAACAAAATGATAAATTATAATTCATGACAGTATGAAATAACAGTAATCTGGAGTTACAGCCCATTTATACTTTTATAGTACATATTGATACAACAACTCTGAAGGCTTCTATAAACTTTAGAGGTAATATAAATAAAGAAAAATGTTATATAAATTCAATACGATATAGTTCTATAAGAACATTTAAAAATGATCTACCAGCTCTTCTGTAACTAATGCCATCGATGCAATCATCCAACAATTTACCTCTGTATATCTTGAACATTACGGTAATGCCTGTGACATGGTCCACCCAAGAAGACACAGGTGACATCCTGTTTAGTAAGATTTCTTTACGCTTCCTCTGCGGAAACCTGAACTTGGCATCCTTTACTCTCACACTGGTTAAAAGGATTTTGCGACTGAGAACAACTCTTATTCACCTGTGCAGGAAAATCCAGCGCTCTATATCTTTCAACAAAGAAACCTGTCGCTCTGCCACCTCACTGCTCAGCTAGTATTTTGTGGTGCACTGCTCACTGGCTTCACTGTTCATAGTTTCAGGTTGTGTGCAGTCTTGCATGCCACATAATCTTTTTGACTGCCGTTATGTCATTTTGACCCTGTGTCATATTTGTTTGTGCTGAAGGGTAAAAAATCATGAGGCGTTAAAATCAAGCATATATAACATTCACTTACACACACACACGCACACACACACACACACGCACACACACACACACACGCACACACACACCCACACACACACACACACACACACACACACACACACACACATACACACACACAGACATTCATTATTGTTCTTGTTACGGTTCGGTTGCTCATTCCCTCTCTGGTTCTCTCTGTTACAGGTGGAGGGAGTAGGCCTGTACTTCCGTCAGCAGCTCCTTCAGTCCCGTCATCGTGGCGCCTTTGAACTGGCTTATGTGGGCTTTGTACGCCTCACCGACATGCTGTGCAGGTGTGTGTGTTCACATTCAGGGCAAAGGGCTGAAAGGTAATACTGCTGAATGGCTGTGGGCATTGGCCCCCATCACGACACTGAGTGTCAGCTTGCCTTGTAATTAACAAGTGGGCTGGTCCTTTCAGTATCACTCTTCACTGATACTGGCTTTATCAGTGTATACTTGATTTTATCAGTGTTATTCATCATCTGGAGTCCTCTGAACCAACAGAGATTTATGAACATGAAAAAACACTGCCCTGCTGATAACAGAGTAAGACAACGAGTCAGCTCACATTGTTGTTTGCCAAGAAAAACACTAATAGATCTACTTTCAGCAAAAGCCCATTTTAGTTTGTTTCGCTCCAATCACATCTCGGAGAAAATCAACACAAACACTGTGCATGTTATAGCCAAGCATTGCTAAATTAAACAAACACTGAGGTTTGTTTTTTTTTCATTTTAAAGCTACCCATGCACTTTTGTTGCACATTGAACAGTGTTATGGTTCAGACTCAGGCCTCTGTGGTGAGAAAATACCAGGGGCAACATTACACGTGGCTTGAGACTCCTACAACTCTGCCCTCCCCATCATCTCTGCTATTCACGGAAATAATCCTACTATTATCCTCCTGAGGGGAGGAAAAAGAAACAATCTTTTAATGCTGAAGGACATAAAAGCATTTCTCACTTTCGTACACCTCTTTGTTTTCATCAGTGGCTTGTGGAAGATGTCTTCAGCCCTGCGGCAGGTGACAAGCCGCAAAAGCATCGCAGCAGTGTTGCCTTTGAACCACCCAGTGCTGAGCAGTTAAAACTCACTTGTTTTGTTCTTGTACAGAAACCAGTCCGCAGTGTGTTGGGTAATGAGGGCGACATTTTAGTGGTTGCGTGTAGGAGTACTGGGAGTGTGTGTGAGTGTGTGTGAGTGTGTGTGTGTTCGGCTCGGGGCATGTGTGGATGTGAGTGTGTGTTTGTCAGGAGGGGAAGAGCAGTGTGTGGATGGTATGCAGGCCGTGTGCTGGGTTATGGAGTGTTGATTGCGGGGTGCTTAACCGCGGCCTTTTGATGCTCTGCCTTAGCATCCGATGTGTTCCACTGTGTTTGCACCCTCTCACTGTGTCTCCTTGAATGTCTCTTCATTCTTCTTGTTTTTTTTCCCTCTGACTATATTTTACAAACCATTTGAACATTTTTCAATTTCTCTCAGCTAATTATTTCAACCAGTTATGTGCAGGATTAGTCAACTAGTTGATAAGGTGTTGCTACCCTCACTAGTCAGCATCAGGAATACTGGTCAGTTCAACTTATCATCACTATTTATTTTAATGTACACTTTACTCAGGAACATAATCATGTAGCACAAGCTCTTGTTGGTCAGTTATACCTTGTAAAAAAAAGGAAATGTGGTTCATTTTTTAACTGTTACATCTGTGGTGTTATGCACAACATGTGGTAAAGGTTAATTAGCACTTTGCACTGACTGCTCATAATGAAAAGTGCCACAAATGTCAGCTTAAAAAATGATTTGTTCATTAAAGATTGTTATGGCTTTAAACAGGTCTTGTAGTAAACACTGACATTTTTAGGGATTATCTAACTTTCAAAATTTAGTAAAATTAAACTAGGTTTAAATTTACTCAATTTTGAAAATTTAATTTACATCTAGGCAAGTTTACAAATCTAAGTTTTAACTTAAAGGTCAGGGAAGCCAAATTTTTCCCATTCGTCATCTCTTTTAAACTATCTAAACCATATATTCTTAATCTTCAGCTTAATATTTCAGTCATTTATTCATCATAGCTAACAATTTTACCCGCCTATCTGTAACTTTTAGGCAATTATTTTATGTCTATGTATTTCCTTTTTTGCTTACAGTTTATTTATTACTTTAGCTCACTGTTTGAACAATTTATTTATGACTTTAACAACATGTTTCACATTTTTTTCTTCTTGTTCTAAATGTTAGAACCATTTATTTGTGACTTCAGCAGGTCTAACTTCTCTGCATGTTTAGTTTTCATGCATGCTTAATCACTGTATGTAGTGGTTGGGTGTTACACTCAACATTTTTTTCAAAATAATCTTTAACATACCCTTTGGGAACTTCAGTGAAGTACTCTATTACCCCTGAGAGAAAACACATGTATACCTCACTGCATATGTTTGTCAGTGAGGATGTGTGTGTTCCCTGTCTGTCAGGAGTGTGTGATGAAGTGCACTGGGGTGTGTGCAGCAGCAGTGCGCCCTCGCTCTGTCCTTCTCACTGGGCTGTTTTAATGCGTCCTCTCTGCTCCACTGGCCCTTGTTAAACAGCTGCCTCTTACAGAACAGGGCAGAGTGGTTTCTTGTGGGTGTGGGCATGTGTGTTTGCCAGACCTGCTTCTGACTTTATTCTTAGTATTTGTTTTCGAAACACTGCCACTGAAAACAGTGTAAATGCATCAGTGAACAGAGCAGGTATTTCCTTTGTAATGTAATAACCATTCACTTCAAAAGGGTATAGATAAGATCATGGATCTATATTCAATAAGTTTATGTTCTGGTAAAGAAATATGATACATATCTGTGTGATGGATATGACTTGTTAGGAATAATATCAAAACACTGGATGAGGTGATTTGGTAGTTTTTTATTTTGTTAAAAGCACTCAAACACGATCCTTGAATAAAGATTTTTGTTAGGAGAAACAGATGGATCTGTTCTTGAGATTAAAGTCAATAAATGAACAACAGAGTTGTGTGTAGAACATCGCAATAATAACAAAAATTCTCAAGCATACATAATGGCTTATATTTTTTGTGGGTGCTAGAGTGTCTAAAGATATAAAATATCACAACTAATAAGTAAATATGTATCTTAATGAATCAGCCTGTGGAATTTCATAGTGATTCAGCAGCTGAAAGTTTTTTTTTTTCATACGAATGTTTCTTTGATATCCCAAGTATTCGTGCAATTACTCATTCAAAAAGAGGAACTCAAAGGATGTAGACCCCATTATTTATTTGTTTATGTGTTTGTGTGTAAGGAGTGGAAGCCAGGCCCTGCAGCAGCTTCCGGCTCGCTGGCTGTCTGAGGTATTAAAGGAGGTCAAATCCAGTGACCCATCGTCCAAGCTGTGTGCCACACGACGCAGCGCTGGAATACCCTTCTACATTCAGGTGTGTAAACATAGCAGTCAAGCAGTCAGATATTGAAAGGGTTCTTGCTTGTTTCAGTCTTGATGCTGGACTCGCACTGCTGATTCATGTGGTAGAAAGAAGCTGCTGTTTTGATATAAAATACTTAAGAAGGCAGGAGATGCAGATCTTTGTTGCTTAAAAGCACATTCCTTTGAGTTAGTTTATTCAGAGAATACAGTGGAGTGGTGGTCACAGTCTAACCCTGTCTTAACACAATCATCCTTTGGAGCTACTTGAGTCACAGCTTGTTTTTATTTTTCTTCCTTAAGTTTTCATTCTTTGGTTTCCTTGTGCTGGAGGCGTTCATTACTATTATACCTGACACGCATTTGGGCAAAAGGTATTTTTTTGTTATGATTTTTGCTGCTTTCTGAAAATTCTGCTTTATTTTTATTTGAAGAAGGGGCTAAATGTAAATGACAAATTTGAATCCGCTCTGTACTGTAACATGAGGTCATGTGATGATTAAAGTTTGGTCAAAATTAATAACGATATGATGATATAGAATCTGTTGCATTTTGCATGGGCACAGTGAAGTTTGTGGTTAGTTAATGACTGCTTGAAGGTATTCAGAGGGTCAGCAAAAGTAAGTCTGTGTGTGTATGTATGCAT
Organism: Acanthurus leucopareius; assembly: GCA_029814765.1. Classification (NCBI taxonomy): domain Eukaryota; kingdom Metazoa; phylum Chordata; class Actinopteri; order Acanthuriformes; family Acanthuridae; genus Acanthurus; species Acanthurus leucopareius. The sequence goes on along the minus strand of JAQMCX010000003.1, from coordinate 4,278,681 downwards.
GTGTTCTTGTGTTCCTGTTTACTCCTGATAGCAGTGCAAACAGCAGTTCTTGGCATGCCACTGGAGCACTCATGCTAGAAGAACACTGGGTTTCTTAATCCTTCTGTCTTTTTTTACTTAGTGATTCGCATAAACACTCATAACACACACCACACACAGACACAATACACACACAGGCACAGACACACTCAGACACACACAGACAAATACACACACACATTGTCCTCTGGTTGACCCCCTTGTAGTCACCAGTCCCACACACCTCTAACAATGTGTTGTAATCTCTGACTAACCTGCCTTAACACTTGACTGACTCAGTCTGTTATTCAGCTGCAGCTCGCCTCCCCACTTCCCCTGATTACTGATATTAAAACTAGACATGACAGAGTTCATGTTTTATCATAGCAGTAATTTCGGAGTGGGGTTGCTCTTTCTTGTGGTTATGGGAACAAGGCGCATGGCTGCACTTCTGACATCACTGACTCTTGTCTGTTTTTCCTGCACTTCTATGCCAGGCACATGTGCTGTCTGAAAAGGTTCTTTAAACAAGCTGGATTTAGCTTGATTTGATTCTTTTTCATTAAACTTTAGTAAATGAAAAATTATACTTCAGTTGTCAATGTGGCCAAGTTTGACTTTCTGAGACTGACACTCATGGCTGTGATGTGCTAAATCCCTGATTATTTGTGGAAATGTCTGCATGTTAAATGCTATGAGCATCCCTGTTGTGCAGCTGAAATGATCTTTAGATTAAAAAGATATGACATCTTAAGCTAAAGATATAGAGAAGTGGAGGAAAAAGTAATGAGGCAGAGCATGATATGGATGCTTTAAGATGAGGATGAGGGGAGACGTGGAGACAGATGAGATAAGATAAAGGAGAGAGGGGGAGAGCCCAGCAGAGCAGAGGAAGTCTGGGGGGAAGCAGAAGTTGACACCTTGGCAGAGCTTTAGGCTGCATTCCTTCACACAGAAAGACAGGATCAGATCCGGGATGGCTGGCTCCTGTGCTTGCCTCATGCTGATCTGGACCGACTCGGGACAGACTTCACAGGATCCGGGTTAGCCCTCCTCTTCCTCTCGAGCTTCCTCCACCCCAACCCCCCAAAGAGTTCACAAGAGCCAGACTGTACCTCCTCCTCCTTTCTTCTCTACCTCCATCCTCAATCTCTCCATCCCTCCCAGGCCCAACAGTTAACCATAACCCAGGACAGACACACAGCTGGCTCCCATCAGCTCCCACAGTAAGATAACTCCTTTCTCACACAGCAGCCGCTTGCTGTCCCCTCCTGGCTCCCACATTCCCAAACTCCCTCTCCTGGCACGTACAAATGATGTCATTCACTGAGGCTATCAGTACAATACACAAACTTATGTAATCACATAGCTGCGCCTGTGAATGAATTCTACCATAAACAGTGATGGCCATGATTTAGTTGAGGTAAGAAGTCTGCCACTACATTTTTACCATGAAAAAGTAGGAGGCAACTTGATGAAATTGACTGAAATGTATGCTAACCTGTCTGATGAATTAACAGTAGTTTATGTGGCCTGTTATGAAATGTAGAAAAAAATGAGTCAATTGCCCATGTGTTGGCCAAATCATACAGAATATTATGTAGGTTATGGCTTTAATATGTAGCTAGTTTTTTTCTAATACTTGTACAACTATGAAACATGCTCCTGCTGCTGCCTTACGTGCTGGACAGGGTATGTTTATGTACACAAGTCTATGCACCAATCTGATACTACATACTTTTAGATATTTTATATTGTTCAGGTTTCTAGTACTCATAAATATCAAGCAACTTGTGAAACTTAAAGCATAACCATATCTGAACAAACATACAGAGCCTTTTATTAAGCATTAATTAAATAATAACATGGTATCTGCTGAAATGCAAAGTTCAGTTATCAGCTGAATTAATAACATCACCGCTTGCAGCAGCTTTTTAACTCCTTTTTATAAGTCTATTGACAGTTAGATAACATTTGTTATACAACCCACGTCCCAAAAAATTGGGATGCTGTGTGAAAGTAAACAGAAACCGACTGCTAACAATGAGGCCATGTATCACCCTTGCATGTGACTGACTGAGCCTTTCCAAGATGCCCCTGTCATATTCAGCAATGATTCTATCAGCTGTTACTAATAAAGCTGTTCAGCTGTCAAAGCCTTCTCCACCATGTTGATGAAAACAATAACAAAAACCCCCAAATTAAATCCAAAATAAAAAAGGTAAACATTAAAAACTCAAGTCATTTAACACATCAGAGCCTGTCTGCATGTTCAGAGACCACTACCATGCTCTATATAACTGAATCGGCCTAAAGTGACCTCACTGCTGAAGACTTCACCCTTTAGTGACTCTGACAGTGTTGGAGGAGTTTAGTGCTGAATGTGAACACTCTTCTAACAAACTCTGAAGGTACAGTGTTGGAATGAGAATCTCTGACAGTGACCAGTTTGTGACCATTTATATTTTAAGTACTACCTTTCTGTTTTGTGCTGCTGTTTGTTCATACCTCTGCAGGCTCTGCTCTCCTCTGAGCCAAAGTCATCCAGTTGCAGTCTGTTGAAAATTACCATGAGAGAGCTGATCACTCTGGCCATGCCCTCTGCCGACAGAGACACTGACAGCTCCACCATCCCTCAGGTTTGACCTTCATGCATGAGTCTCATATCAAGCCAGAACTCTCTTGTTTTCTGAACACAATAAAATGGCCTCATAAAAAGTGCTGCTGGAACTGATGTTAGACATTTTTCTGTCTTTTTCCAATAAACAATGTACCGTACCTGCCTTTCGTTTTACTAGCTTTGAAATCAAACAGCATAAAAATCAGGTGAAGAATTTCTAATCAAATGAGGTTTTTTGACTGTAGACAGTCAGTGTAGTGATGTTGGAGGAGAATGACACTGAGGAGAACCCAGTTATCTTCTAAAGGTCATTTCATACTCTAAAAGCATTTCTGATTCATTTAATAGTGAAGAACAGTAGTTTCTCTTTTGAGGCACATCTATTATAGAGGCTAGCAATCGAATGTGATCTTGTTTTTGTTGACCAGTAAATTGTCTTCTCTCTCATTGTGTGATAAATTCTTCATGCAATAATGCTAATTGTTGAAATGTTACATGTTTACCTTGTCACAGGTTCATGCTCTGAACATCCTCAGGGCTCTGTACAGGGACACTCGTCTGGGGGAAAACATCATCCCCTTCGTCTCAGATGGAATGCAGGCTGCCGTTCTGGGCTTCACATCTCCTGTTTGGGCAGTGAGTTTGACTTCCATCTTCTCTACCTCTGTTTGTCTGTTTGTCTGTTGTTTGAATTAAGATGGATTAACTGGCACTACAAACACTTTTTGACCCATCATCTCTCTAGGAAGCTGTTTCTAATATTTGGCCACCACATTAATGTCAATGAGGGTAGACTAAATATTTAACTGTTTATTTATTCTTTTTTTTTTATTTGATAAAGTCCTGCTTATTGCTGATTACTGCTCCCTAATTTCTCTGCTAAGCCCTTCTTCTCACAGAGATTGCGCAGTACTGTGCCAACATTTCTGCACTGCCTTTGTCTTTTTACACTGAACCAAAAATGTCTGGCATAATGCCAACCGGTGTGTGATTTTAGATAGCGTGCCAAAGTTGTGGAACATAAAGAAGCATGATGGGTATGATGGGTAACACAACAGAGTCTGGATCTTGTGTATCTTAGAACATAAACGTTGGTCAGCACTTTCTAAAAAATACAAATGACATAATTTGCAATAGCATTTACTACCATACCTGTTCAGTGGTGGTTAATGCAAAGAAGGCCAAATGGGGTCCTGCAGAAATTTTTGGTTGTTCATTGAGTTAGCTGCTAACCACTGCTGGCTAGTTTTAAATCTCCTAGAGGTGGGTGGCAAGCTTAATTTGTCAGCTCAACTTTTTACACAGAGATCATTTTGAACTTTTTATACCTTGCAGGTTTAGAGGCAGGAAACAAGGCCTCCCCATTCTGTCTTTGTAACTTTTTATACAAAATAATGAGATGCAAACACAGAGCCATGTTCCTGCCTTGAACAGTCCGTGTGAAAGGATCTCCTGTGATAGTGATGTATGTTCTATAGTCACTTCAATGGCACATGTCCATTAACACGCTTTCTCTCTTTGTCTCTCTTCTTCTCTGTTTGTGTTTTGTTTGCGTCCCAGGTGAGGAACTCCTCCACACTTCTCTTCAGCACTCTGATCACAAGGATCTTTGGAGTAAAAAAGGGGAAGGACGAGCACTCGAAAAAGAACAGGTCTGCAGCTTTCCCGTCTCCAACACTGCTCCACCAGCTCAAGTTCACTGTCATGTGCATCAGTGCACATTGAAATGCTTCCACCTGAATGAAGGAGAATAATCAGTGGTTATCAGTCATGTTTGTGCAAATAAGATCTTCCACTTATGATTACATGCTAGTGGAGAAAAGTCCTTTGCATCAAACCTGTAGCCCTCATTTAAAATTGAATTGAAATACCTTAAAACAAAAGGAAATTCAGTGTGTGAGTGAGGACAATAAACTTTTTTCTGTGCAGTTACACTTGTTTCAAAAGTTTAACAGGAAAAAATGCAAGTTGTCTTGTACCTTACCATGATTATAATGACTGTTTTTCTTCCACTTTTTTAAGGGCTGGATTAATTTGGACTCAGAGATTACTCTCTTGCACAGATTGCAATAAAAATGCTTTTTTTAGACCAATATCTGTCAACATTTCTACAATTTAGAGAACTGAAAACTGGAGTTCAAGTAGCAATCATATAAACAGTAATTGTTTTACACCGCTGGGGGGCACTGTTGTAACACCACTCTGGTTTACCTTCACTCACATCCACTGCTGAGTACTGCTTGTAGGGATGCAGGTTTCCACAGCTGCTGCACCACCAATAACAAACAGACATTGGAGGGAAAAAAAGGACACTAAAAATAAAATAGAAAAACACAATTAGTAATTATTTTTTATGCTTTCTAATGGAAGCATCCTGTCAGTGCTGCGTGGTACCTGGATGTCATACCTGCGGACTGTAATTGAAAAGGCCCCAAGTAAAGCTACGCATGTGGTCGTCTGAGGGCTGGAACTGTTCACTGATGACTCATCTGTGAACAACATGGTGTGAATCGCAGAAGTTTACTTTGTCAAACATTTTGAGAATGTTGTTGTCGGGGTGTAAAAAAGAACTGAAACTGTATTGAAACCACAGACCATGGGATACTGAAAATTTCCGCTGAAATCCAAGGTGGTGTTATCATTTCCTTTTTATAATAGACTCATAGATAATTATGTTTGTCAGTACAGTAAATTGCAGTCAGTTTGTCATTGATGTGGACTGACGTGTAGACCAACATGTCTTCTGCTGGCTATTTAAACAGGATCTTTCTTTGTGTCCAAATAAACTCTATGGATTGTTGTTGCTTAGTTTATGATTTAAGCCACAACAAGGACAAGTGATGCAGAGGACTTACCCTCCACTGGCTACCCATTTTGTGTTTTTTTTTTTTTTAAGGAGGGAGAGTATCACCTGATATTCAAATCAACCACACAGGCGATAATATTCTTACAACATTAAGAGCAAACCAGATTACCAGTAACTTACAGTATACAATCAAAAGCTGCTAACATGCACATACAAAAATGCTCTGTCTGTCAGGCCAGTAATAATTTGGTTTGAGGAGCTGTCTGTGGTGAATATCTCATTTCAGTGTTGTTTGTATGATTTTCTGCAGTGGTCACACATCAAGTTCATATCTGAATCAGTTTAGAAGTTTAGCTGTCTCAGTTTTAGTTGGAGGGTTATTAGTTGTTAGTCCTGCTTCACTGTGAGGGATTGTTTGAAAAATTGTGGATTGTTTTTTGAGGTTCCTGGAAAAGAAAAGAGTCTTAAATTTTAACAGACTCCCAAAGCCTTGTCAAACGGCCGTCCAAGTATTTGGAACCCTTGATAATGAAAACGATAGCAGACGTGGGGTGTGTTTTTTCCACATATATTATATGATTTGTTATATCCAGCTTATTTGCAGAATACTTAGTTTTCCATTTTGGTGCTGCAGCAGATGTTACAGGATTATATAATCACAGGAAAGTCATGTCATTCTGTTGGCATCACTTAGTGAAATCACTTCCTTTACTTAGTATTGTTTGTGTCTCTTCAGCCCTGCTTTTGACCTTTGTATGACAACAACATAAAACATTAAACCTGCTGAACATCACTACACTAGCTTAGTCACTTTATGCTTGCAAATTAGCACTTAGTTCAGAGCACCAGTGTATCCATAAGTTGAACCTCACAGATCTGTTATCATGGCTGTAGACTGCCAGTGTTAAACACGTCATTTACTGCTATTTTGAAATGTAAATATGCACAGTGGCCTTATACAGCTTAAAACTATAGTAAAACAAAAACATTAATATGATTGATATCATACTGGCGCAGAACCAATCAGTATTCTGAGCGTATTAAACAATGAAACATGAACAATAATGTGCTTGTACTGTTTGGCTGTAGGGCTATATGGTAGTTGTATTGAGGTCTATATTGAGCTGAGAAGTGATTTGTTACCCCACAGATAATCCCGGGTAAAGTTTCACAGGGCCCTGGGCATTGCTCCAGGAAGCTGGGTCTTGTTCCCTGTACTGTATTTCTATTGGCTGCTTCTCTGAAGGCCTCTGTTAACCAAGCCAAGGCTACTTGTGTTTAAGTAGACTGTTTTTTCTTGTGTTTTTTTTGTCTGCTGTTTCTCTCTTTGTAGGGCTCTTACTCATCTCTCCCTCTTCTTATTATCACTGTGTGGGGTGATTTTTAAATGCAAGTGAAAGAGTCTTTGTGTGTGTGTCTATGTGTGTGTGCTAGGATTAATGAGAAATAGAGCAATGGCTGAGAAAATTAGCACATAAACACTAACCTATATCTTAGTATGACTTTATGATGTTCTTTCAGCTTTTATTTTAACAGTTCTTGTTTGGTAATCCATAGTTGTGTGTTAAAGTGGTGCTCTCCTGGCATGTTGCCGTTGCTATGCCAGTGTATCACATCATATTGACCTGAATCTGGTACAGAACTGTGCGTGTGGGAGCAAGAAAGCTGCAACTCATTTGGAGTTGCGTCTTTTGAGGTTGATCTTTTCCACAGTCGGTTATATCTCTGATCTCTGCTATTACTATGATTTTACAGTTGTGATCTCTAGCAGCAGAAATGCATTGTGACAGCTTGTCCACTTCAATATTTTTCTGTGTGTGTGTAAGCGCCTCTTGGTCCACTGAAGCTGTAGCATAAACACGTTTCCCTCTCACACAAACCAGTTTATTTACAGTGTTCTGTGTGTTTGTATGTGTGGGAAGACTGAGCTTCTTGCTGTCTGTGGGAATTTCAGCTGTGTATTTTACATAGTTACTCGAATCCAGACATATTGTTTGCTTGCGGATCATCACTCGACTCAGCCTGAACGCGGCCTTCTCCGCTCTGTGACCGTGCACTGATGTTGATCCGATACCGTCGCTGAGATAAATGCAACTGTAAACAAAACTGACAGAGCGAAGATTGTTGCTGCATTCCAACCAAAGCCTCCAGCTTTATCTCCAGCCTGCGCCAACTCCTCACTCTGCACTACATATGCACGTACATGCATGAATGTCCATATCAATATTCCTCATGTGCTTTTGAAAAAAAATGGGAACAGAGAAAAACTGCACATTCATAAATCTGATCAATTTATTTTTATCTAATAAACACTGACTTTGACAAACAGCTGCGGAGGCCAAGTTATTTAAAAAGCCAGATTATAAATACATTGGAGTTATAAGTTCTGGGCTTTCCCTTAATTCTTGTTTTACTGAAGTACTTCTTCTACATGGTAGTGAATGTATTTCTTCCAAGGAAGGGGATCCTGATGAAAGACTCCTGAACGGAACTGCCTGTATAACCTATTGTAACTGGAGTATAATGTATTACATCTCTAACTTCAGCAAAACTACTGAATAAAATGCTCCATTACAACCAAAAGTCCTGCAGTCAATAAAAAAACACAGAAGTATTTTTAGCATAATGTAAAGTTTTAAAATGTAACTCCAGAAAGTGGTGCCTGCAACTGTAACATTATTTTGTATTTACTGCTGCATCAATGTGTCAGTTGTGTATTACTGTTTTAGCTGGTTGAGGTGGAGCCAGTTTTAACTGCTTAAAACAGATTTCTGTAGTTTATTCCAGTTTTTGCCAATCCAAGGGTTGTCCCCCAACCACAGTGTCACAAGATAAATTTAAGGAGCAGTGAGATAATTAATAGGAGCAGAAATTAAAAAAAGCAAATAGTTCAGTTCAATTTTTTTAAGCAGTTTAGGAATCTTTGCTTCTAATTAAATATTGACCTCTTTTTGGCCTTGAAAAGATGTAATCAGTAAAACATCTGAGGCTCTTACATGGAATGTCTCTTAGTTATAACCGCTGATAACTCAAAGGCATCCGATTTTTTCTTTTATAAAAAGAAAAAAAGTGACTTAATGCTAAAAACACTCTAGCAAAGCACAAGTACTTTAGAACTGTACACAAGTACAATACTTGAGTATACACTTGTCTGCTTTCCTGCACTAGCTGTTATATAACATTCTTTGCATCCAATTTGAAAACCCTTTTTGTTCCATTTGCCTTGAAGGTAATATAGCCTATATGAGCCAGCACACACAGCTGTGAGCCCACAGACATGGACAGACCTTTTCATTTACACCTCCTCCTCTCTCCTCTCTCCTCCTTTGTGACCCTTGCTCCTTTTACCCCATCTAATCTGCTCCGACACAACCTCTGACCTTTGTCCTGCCGGCAGCAGAGTCTTGTCAAACTGAAAGACTCACATTAGAGAGATCAGAGGAGGATGACAAGCAAACACTAGACAAAGACACTAACGGCCCTTTATTTGCTCGTGCATTTGCAAGTGAATATCAAACATTCAGGGAAACCTTTAGACTTTTATATCATTTTGTAGTTTTTGACTCATGCAGTGAGTGTGTGCAGTTCTCCACACACTCCATCCATATGTATGTTGCAGGTCATGAGGGGTGAGGAGTGTGTCATATCCAGGTTGAAAGCCATTTTAAAAACTACACACATGACTCGCTTTTCTACCATGACAGTGTCTGCTGCTAACTTAAACCAGGTCCAGTGTGTGTGTGTGTGTGTGTGTGTGTCTGTGTGTGTTGGTCCGGAATTACTGGAGCAGTATGAGATCTCTCCAGTCTTGTGATCATGTCTTTGGCAGAGTAGAGTTCTTCTCTTTAGGAGCAACTTGATTTAGATGGGCAGAGTTATATAAAAACTTTATTGGCCCTGAGGCTGAATGGTGGTTGCAGCAGCAAGACCGCCAGTGTTAAATATAAAGTTAGTCATTTTATTGACAGTTGTGTATGTGTGTGAGTGAATACATAGGCGCTGACACATGTGAACCTGGCATACAGCACGGTATATATGCATACACTCAAATGTTAGTGTTTATATCTGGCCGGAGCAGGGCAAACAAACATAAAGGCTGGATTGTTTAGGTTTAGAGGATGTGGCACATATCCATGTTCCTATCAGAGCCTCACATCGTTTGACTGTATGTTCTCTCCATCCCTCCCCCTTTTTCTGCTTCTTCTTTTTTATTTTTATTTTTTATTTCAGAGCTTTCATCTGCACCTCACAGTCTTCAACAGTTGGTGTCATTTGCACAAAAGTACTGTTAAAAGCTCCAAAAAAGAGCCACTCAGAAGGGTCAAAGTCAGAAATACAACTATGCTTAGTTTCTCTCTGTGCTTTATGTTTTTAGTGTTTCACAGTTTCTGTATTATAAAGGGGAACTCCACATTTTATGTGTCAACTTACTAGTCACAAGAAGAACCACACAGTCCGTCAGCACTGTCGTCTAGTTTAGTGTCTTCAGTGGAACAGTGTGTTCTTCATCCATCACTTCTGTCTATGAAATTTTACAGACATTTAAAGGATTTAATATTTTTCAAACATAATTTCTTTTATTCTTTGTTTTTTAGCCAAATATCTCGTCTCATTACCCTCAGCTGAACTGTGTGTATTTCATGTATTTCAAGGTAGTATGAAAACATGTTGAAATATGAAGGTCAGCATGGCACCCTTTTACAGCATCTCCATTGCCATTAACAGTGTGTTATCATGATGACTTTAGGATATATCTCAAACCCCAGACTTTTCAGACTTTAATGGCTCAAAGCTTCAAAAACAGCTTGTTTGAGAATCCTTATATCTCTGAAGGCATATGTTAGGTTCCCTTAATTCATAGTCTGTCCGACTCTTTCCCTGTGTCTTCCCTCAGGATGACGGGCCGAGAGTTTTTCACTCGCTTCCCAGCTCTCTACCCATTCCTTCTGAACCAGCTGGAGGAGGCTGCAGCCACAGTGGAAAGGTGAGGTGGTCCTCCTCCATCCACAAAAACACACTCTCTACATTCAACCCCTGCCATGGCTTTTCACACTTCAGTAATGCCATTATAGGTTTAATTTGACTCACATTTTAAGTTTTATGAAGCAGTTTTTTTTGTTTTCTTAAGCTGATTATGCAGTGGTTCTTTTGTGCTGGGAGACTTCCTGCAGTAATAAGGAGGAAGAGATAAACTAGATTTTCTGAAGTGGGAACATGAACTGTGAACTTAGAAATGTTCTCTAATCAAGTAGGATTCACGCTTCAGATTGAGCTTCCCTGTGGTCCTTTTTTCACTCGCTCAGCTGACAGACTGTTTTTTTTAGAGACTTCATGACAGAATAAAGTAAATGTCTTGTTGAGTCTGCTGAGGTTCATTGGCCTTATCTTTTTCAAGCTCCCTTTTTAAAAGCATTTGAGTCATCCAGCAGCTCCCCAGGCAGCTTTATCTGAATATGGATCCAATTAATGGAATGCTTTTTCAGACTGGCTCTTACACAATACAAGCCTTGCTAAAACATTTGCAAATTTCCCACGGAACCAGTTCTCGGCCCTCTGACTTCCCACATCATTTTTGTGCATCACGCCACCCATACAGACCAACCACACCACACTGAAGCAAAACACAGCGGGACAGGAGGTAAAAGAGCTGCTGTTTTAGAGAGCCCTGCAGAAGTTATGGTACAAGTGATTTCCAAAAATAGAAGACAATATCCAAAAGATTATAAAAATCAGACTGGAAACTATATAGTTGTACTGTATTCCCTTTATATGCATGATGTACTATATAATCCATCCTTCCTCCATTAATGCTGTCCACAAACAGATACTGTTGAGAAGATTGTGATTGAAAAGCAATCTGGTGTCCACAGATAGTTTAGTGATCATAAAACAGACACGCAGATGGTTGGAATAAGTATTTGAAGTGGATGGAATATGGAAGGAACAAGAGGTGGTTGCAATGTATGTGCAGATAAGCAACATGTTTTGAGCCCTGTGCCTTTTCCTCAGGCAGAACTCTTTGCTTCAGCATGTAAAGAAGCCAAGCTTGAAAAGTGCAACCTATCAGCAGGTAGCCTGGATTGACTTTGGACTTGATGATTTCAAAGAGAAATTCTTTAGTCTGGAATGCAATCCTGAAATAGTAATGATTGATCTCTTCATTGGCAGACCATTATACAACTTGGCTTTTCTTGCCATGCTTCATAGTTTTTTTTTGGCCTCAAAACTATAATTATGTTTGCATAGAACAGATTCATGCTGTACATATTCTCACCCCTTCCACCTATGAACCAATAGATAACTTAATATACTTTAAAGACACATTACAGAAAAAAAATACTGAATTGAAATAGAGAGAAAAATAAAAAATCATATTCTGCGTTATGCTGTTTGGTATGTTTACATACATACCCATAAATGTGGCTATATGTGTGTGAATGCCCACGTGACATACTGTAATATGGACTCCATATATCATTTGAAGTGTGCCACACACAGATCTGTGCAGGCATGCACACATACACATACTCATATAGTTACAACAGACTGCTATAACAGAATGTACAGCACCTGCAGTCGGCTAAGAATAACCTGGATCAGTGTCTGTTTTTCAACCACACGCTGGATCAGGGCACAAGATCTCCTGCATACAACACTGTCAGTTGCCTGACGTGAGCAATAAATGATGTCCATGTGTGGATGGATTGTGACCTGAAAGCAGTTTACTGATGCAACACTTTAATGCCTCTACTTGGTTTTGACCTTAAACCAGACTAAAATAGTCAGTTTTTATTTATTAATGACTAATATAATTTAATCAGTACAAACATCTCCCTCCTCCCAGAAATGATCGATCTCAATCTGAAGCCCTCAGCACACAGCTGTGGAGGTTAACTTCTCGGTGAAAAAGTTATGTTTGATATATATAGTTATGTTTATATAGCTTCTAGACACATACACATTTCACAAATTCACTTGTTCATTAACTACTATTCTTATTATCTCAATATAGCCAACTTTACCATATTTATCTCTGAAACTATTTCAGTTCAGTACTCAAAATTTAAACGGCCATGTTTTGTTATAGTACATAGTCTTATCCGTCCCTGCCTTCTAGTCCAAGAAAAATGGTTTTCATATTATATTCCAAGTACTTTTCTCTGTTTTTTAAACACAACTCATGATTTATTTGCCTAAGAGCTGACTAAATGGTAAGCTAAAGCTTTGGTTTACTTTACAGCCTCTTTAGTGTCTTTGCTACTGTGTCCCTTAAACTGCTTTCTAAATGGGGAGTAAAAATGCTTCAGGACAGTGTTCTGTTTCCACTCTCTTTAAAAGATACAAAATAAAAATAACCCTTCATCACACACACACACGTACTGGAGTTGATTGAGGAGTTTAGGGAGAGAGGGAGAACATTCATGGAAGACCTCAACATGGAAATTGAGAGTGCCATTAAATGCCACTGTGTCTCTTCTTCATCCTGTCAAGTGTTTCTGCCTCCAGCTGTATCCCAACAAGGTCTAATGTGTTTGCAGTTGCCCCCTGTCTGCTCCCTCCCGTCTCTGTGACATCACATCCTGTTGTGCTTGACTAAACAGTGACACTAAACACATTGGACCAGTTACTAATTGGGCTGCTATTACATTTCCCATCTTGCTTATCAGTTTCAATCCCAGTGGATGGTGTGTGTGTGTGTGTGTGTGTGTGTGTGTGTATGTGTGTGTGCGTGCGTGCGTGCGTGTGTGCGTGTGTGCGTGCGTGCGTGTGCGTGCGTGCGCGCGCGTGCGTGCGTGCGTGCTTGTGTGCTTGTGGCTGGCTGAATGAACTAATGAAAAGCACAAGTTGTTTTCGCAGTGAGTCTGTTGTTCTGTCTCTGTACTATGAGATCCTCATATCTTCTGACAGGGCCCAGAGGACATGATTGCTCTCCTAACACACACACACACACACACACACACACACACACACACACAAACACACACACACACACTCATAAAACAGACATTGTATGCTTAAATATCTACACAAAGCTCAACTGCAGGCACTCCTTATATTTTAAGCACAGTTTTCCCATGATTCTCTCCTTACACTTTGCTAACATAACACTGCCGAGGTTTGACTAGTTTTATTAAGAAAGATAATGTCAAACTCTTTCTGCTTCTGAATTGCTGTAAGTTGGAGGAATTGATTTCTACTCAGTTCTTTCCTCAAAGAGCTGAACTCTGACAGCAGGACGGAAGGAAAATAAATGTTGTGAAGGCAAAGCAGGATCCTTCTCCATATTAGATACTTGGTAATCAAACATTTTTGTCAATTTCCTTACTTTGTGTCTGGAGTTCTTCTTCTGTTTCTCCATTTCCCTCCCTCCTTCCTTCACTGTGAATTTGTCAGTCTGAAACTGTGAAACCGCTGGCAGAGACGGTCGGTTTCCATTCTGAGTCAGTTGGCAGTGATGAGAATTGGACTGAGGAAAACTGGGAGGTGAAAACTCAGCTCAAGGACGGTTGAGGAGATGACTGTATTGTGGGCGGTTTGAGATATGCAACATGTATTGAAGAGCAACATAAATTAAGGCTTATTTTGGATTGAAAATTGCTTTTTCATATAAAGACTTGAACTGAGACAAGTTACATCACATAACTTCATGTATACTAAAGCCTGTTGTTTTTACAGTCATGAATAAACAAACAGGATATGAGCTGTTAGTGAACGCATGCTGTTCATGGCCTAAGGATGAAAGTGTTAATTGCTTAACAAAACCCAGCACATTTATTTTCAACTATAGCCCCTTCCTAAATTTACACATTTGATCCAGCAGTAGGATCATTTCTTGTAGAAGTCGGACTAATGGACCCTTCATAAAGTCACAGCAGTGACGTAATCTTTTCTGTCAAAATGGTGATTCTTGAGCTCTTTCTTTATCTTTGGAAAGAGACAGGTAGTCTGAAGATGCCCTATCAAGTGAATTGGACAGGTGTTCCAATTTAATCATGGGTTACTGCTCAAAGGCCCATATTGGCCTTTTTCTTAGACAATGCTGATTTGTAATTGTCAATTAACTGAAACAAAAATATCACAAAAGTTATGAACCCTAAATTCTGCCTAATCACTCAGGAGCTGCGCTGCATATGCATGTAACAAAAAGCTACATATTTTACCTCCGTCTACCTCAGACCACAAACGTATCAATCACCCCTTGTGCAATCTCTTAATAGATTTTACTGGTCTGCATTGGCAGCGGCTTCTCAGGAGAGACAGTCTTAAAGTTTGAGCCATGATCCCATAATTCATAATGTCTTGCTCCCCTCTATGACAGCAGGCTTTTCATCCCACCTGTAAGTGTGTGTGACCTTTCAGAACAATGATAAACACTTTTGCCTTGAGACACGTTCAGGCTATGATTCTTGCAAGCTAAGTTGTTTGAAGCATACTGTTATCCTTAAAAAACCTTGCTTTATTAGGAATCCAGAAGAAATCTCAGAAACAGTGCAAAGAGAGTCAATGATTATAAACCAAAGAGAGGAAAAAAAGCTACAAGTGAAGCCATTTTGACCCTCAATCCCCTACATTGAGTAAAGAGCTGTTACTCACTTTCAAATCTCAGAGGACAAAAATGTTTCATTATTAACATCTGACGAGCTGCTGTGTGTGTGTGTGTGTGTGTGTGTGTGTGTGTGTGTGTGTGTGTGTGTGTGTGTGTGTGTGTGTGTGTG
>JAQMCX010000003.1:4209295-4254383 GCA_029814765.1 Acanthurus leucopareius | reverse complement strand
TGGCCTGGACACAACAAGCTGTTATATCCAGTCGAGCCAAGCTTTTCACATTGTGTGTGTGTGTGTGTGTGTGTGTGTGTATAAAGTTTATAGGAAGTTAAATTGAGTTTGATGATTCGACAGCAGCTGGTGAGCAGTCTTTGGGCTAAGACAGTTGTGAGAGCCGAATTGATCTTAAATGGTTATGTAATAATATATAAAAGTTTAACTATAGCCAACAGTTTTTTGCAAACATAAAAATTGGCTCGGTTTGCCTACCTTCTTCAGTAGCTGTAACCCCCCTTCCTCTGCCACTTTCAATCTCTCCCCCTGTCCTCCTCTCATTCAGGTCTTGGTCATGTCCTTCGCTCATGTCAGCTATTGCCGTGTTATGACACTGGAGAAGGAAACACTATCAGCTTGTAAACAAGGTTAATTTTAGTCTGCACCAAGGGTGACTGGCCACATTCTCCATCTCTGCTTAATACTGTAAATGAATGTGTGTTTGTGTGTGAGAAAAAGAGACAGAGGGCAAAACAAAATGGAATAGATTATTTCATTGATAGTTTGGTCATGACTTGAAAATATTTGATTTAGAGTCTAGTGATCCATCTGCTGACCTGGGAACTGCTGAACATATGATGATTTGCCTGAGGCAAAGAGAGGGAGAAAGATGGAGATGTTACATAATGTAAACAGAAAAATAGCAACAACTATCTAAAAGACAAAGGTCAGGGGTCCTCATTCCTAACTTTAGAATTTATGCATGACATAATGTGTCTGGAGTACAAAATTCAAATGATAATAATTAATAATACACACAGTGATTAGACTTTTTCATGACAAAGTTGTAACAACCCATGAGTTGTTACAATGGAAGACCTTCCTCCATTTACTCCTCCATGAAAAATACAAAATGATGCTAGACTCCTTGAAAACAATGCAGCTATTCATGTTCCTTGATTTTAATAACTATCCATGAAACAATGTTGCAACTGAGTGTGTGTGTTTGTTTGTGTGTGTTTTTGCAGATGTGGTCACTCAGCAGTGTATCGGACCAGAGAGATGGCAGCGCGGGCCCTTGTCCCCTTCGTGCTGGTCACCCAGGTCCCATCCACCGTCCTTTCTTTAATGCAGGAGCTTCCTGTGGAGCCGGGACCCAAAATCCAACACAACCACATCCATGGGACTCTGCTGCAGGTCTGCACCCATGCACACATCAACATACACCAGTACACTCATGTATGCATAACACATACTGTAACATTTGGTGGGGACTATGATTACAGGTTCCTTAAATGACCACAAGTGTTTATTTAGAGATGGGAGCCACAGGTGGAATCAAACCCTGATTGTCTGGTGCAGAACTTTGCAGCATGTTGCTCAATAATGTGTTGTACAAATTGTCATAACATACACACACGCACTCTCTATATCCAGCTTAGATACATGGGAGATGAACAGTATTGTCATGCGTATTTACATACAGAAGGCATTTTGTGCTCTCTCAAGAACTTCATGGTCTTCCTCAGCAAAGGAAGTCTGCTCATTTATTTTGTTCATTTACTGAACACCATTGTCATATCCACTTGTCATATGACAACAGGCTCTTAAATGCCATTGGGGAGGTTATTGGGATCGTGTGGCCCAAAATTCCTGTCATGTGTCATGTACACGTATATGAGATGATACTACTGACACTACAAGCTAAAACTCCAATATTAGCTTAAGTCTAATCATGCAGATGCCTGGAAAGGGAAGGTTAAAAAAACAACAGATTCATGAGGCATGAAGCATGTTTCAGATGCTGTCAGCCTAGTCAAGATTATACACAGTGATAAATTACACTATGATATGCATCCATTACTTTTGTAACATAAGGAATCGTATCGAATCTGTAAATCGAAAATATGCATTTTTCAGGACTAATAAAAGCAGCCTTGTGGTTTATTTCAATTGCAGCCTTTCTCAAGATTAAATGCCCTCAGTTTGTAAATGAGTTTTTAAGTTCAAACATTAACATCTCATGTGGACGTGAGCGGTTTCCATTATTTAACAAAGACAAAATATAAAATGAAATTGCCAAAGCAGTTATAATAACATCTATGCACACACCCTCAGAGATTAAAGATATGGCACATCATGCGTCTATCTTTCTCATACACACGCTCTCACACATTTTCTTTCCCTCCGTTAGAGGACCCTCATGGACATAATGCACTCCTTGGCCACCTACTGTAGCCATTACCCTGACCATTCCCTTAACATATTCTTAAGCTAACCCTAACTCTTAAACCAAGTCTTAACCCTCAAACTTTCCCTAAAATTTCAGCACCAGCCTCAATGACCTCATAATGCAGAAATGTCCTTACAACTCCAGTTTGAGGCTAAAATTGGTCTGCACAAAGATAACTATGCAAGTACATAAAAGCGCACACACAAACTGTCATTGCCACACACCTAGTTTGTACTTATATACTTGTAGCTGCTGTAGTTCAAGAGGTAGAGCAGCTCATCTGTTTATCAGAAGGTCGTTCGAACCCTGACTCCTCTGGGCCGCACGTCAGAGTGTCCTGGGGCAGGATACTGAACCCCAAGTTGCTCCTGATGGCTGCTTCATCAGAGTTCTTGATGAGCAGTGTGTGGTTAATGTTTACATATTCAATTCAATTCAATTCAATTCAATTTTATTTATATAGCGTCAAATCACAACAAAGTTGTCTCAAGACACTTTACATGTAGAGCAGGTCAAGGCCACACTCTGTAAATGCATTTATATACATGTATACTTGTATACATACATATGTTATTAAGGGCTATGTATAGTCAAAAGACTAGACAAGTCTTATATACCTTAGTGATGTTATGCATTTCCCAGCTGTTCCATAAACATTTCTATCAAAACTCAATGCCTAACCCTAACAGAAACCTAATTTTGGGCAAACGCAAGTCTGGACCCTTAATAGCCCTTTAGAAATGTGCTCGAAAGTGAAGAATGGCCAAAGTGCACTCACTTTCCAAAGGTCTAAAACTTAAAATGGTTCTCAATAGGATAGACAAACACACATGCATTCAAACACACGTGCACACAAACAGTCACACACGCAGTCACGCACACAGACGCTAAAAGTCCCACACACCTAGTTTCTACACAGAGCCTGTCCAGACAAGGCGGTTATCGCAGGGTAAATACCAGTGTTTAGTTCTGTCATCACACTCTGACAAACACAACCAAACAGTCTGCTGGTAATATCAACACATACAGAGGAGAAGGGGAGAGGGAGTTTCCCCGGCCTTTTATTGAATACCACTGATGGGGTTGGTGAGGGAGCAGGGGGTGTGGAGCAGTAAGTAAGAACCATACTGAAGGGTCAACACAAAGAATGAAAACTACACTGTTTTCAGAAGGATTTTTGCCTTTTTTGATGGAGCACTTATGGTTTGATAGCGGTCTGCACTGCAGGGAGGTCCACTGTGGGATGAAGGCAAAGGATGGCGAGGAGGAGGAGGAGAGGGAGGGAGGGAGGGAGAAGGGCCTCTTAAAGGCTTCGAGGAGATTTCAGGGAGAGAGTGGATTTTAGTTTGCTGCACTGTCATGGCCACCTCCTATGGATCTTACACAGACGATTGTCATTGTCATTTTAGATTCATCTTCATTTCCTTCATGGTATCTTATGTAGCTTCCCTATTCTGCTGCTTTGTCCCGTTTTTTCTGTTCTTTGGCTATTCCTATTCTTCGTCGACAGTGTCTGTTTTCATCTTCCTTTCACCCACAGTAGGCTGAGATGATATTGTGTGCTGCCCAGTGTAGTTTAGTCTTATGTAATGAATGTTATAACACAGGTACAAGGTTTCATCCTATATTGTGTCATTTTTGTGTCTTGTGTCTTTTCACCATTTCTGTCTCGTCTCACATGGTGTTCACTGCGTCATTAGCTACCTATATTCTTGTCAGAACAAGGTAAACACCTTCAATAGTTCAAGTAAGGTTACATTTCCATGTACTGTGCAGTATAACATCAGTGGGACTAGACACAGACATGTAACAGGTAACACATTATTTCAACATTCAACAAAGCAACAGCTTTCTTACAAAGGTTTGAAAAATTGACAGCATTTTATAGGAGTCTAGCTGTACAATATGTATGCCCAAAGAATGATAAAAAACTTACAAAAATTAACAATTTTTGATCAGTGTTACCTTATGCACAGTTTGAATTAAAAAAATTAAATTATACTCCTAATATTTTTCTCATTCATAAAGAGGTTGTTTAAAGTGTGCAAAGAAAAGGTTACTTGCATTTTGTTTTCTATTATTCTCAAGTAGGGGTAAGAGAGTCAAGATAGTGGTTATCTTTCTGATACCTCTTTTTTTCTTAAAAGCAAAACATTTCAACATGACAATGTACGAAAACATTTGATTCAAAATCTTTTCTGAGTTAGAGCAAAATTTTGCTACTTTTTGTGTGGTTTGGATGTCTACTCATTGCTGATTGGTAATGTAGTCAGTTAAGGCAATAAATATCTCAGTGCAAGCTATTTTGACCTAAATAAGCAAATTTGTACAAAATTGTAAAGAAAATTAACTCCTGCACTTTGACGGTTTCTTCTTCACATGTGGCTATAATTGTTGCCTTCAGGATATGTCCATCAAATACGTTTACATACAGCAAAACCCAAACACACACTGATCAGTATACATATATACCAACTAGTGCTTCACTATAACAACAAAGCTAACATTAGCAGAGCTTATACTGCAGTACAAAGTATAAAAAGCAGCATGATAAAACAGTTGCTGGGATCTAACCTACTGCTGTTGTTTTTTTGGCTTCAAATGAGGTTCAACACTCCACAAAGCTTCTCTTGACTGTCCCTGAACTTTACATTATCGTCCCCCTAGATTGTTACTCAAAATTGCCGTACCAGCCAACAAGTTCAACAGTCTCACCTTCAAAATAACCAGTTAAACAACATAAAATATGACAAACTTTTAGTTTCCAAGTTTGAAGTTGCGTTACTGACAGTCAGCATATGTCCATCTTTAAGGTTGAACCGTTCCTAGTCCTCATTGAGCAGTAGTACAAACACACATTTCTATTTGTTGTTGGGACATTTTTGTCATACTTTCCGCAAAAAATGAATCAACTGGGTTCTGACATTATCAAATGGTTGAAGTAGATGAGAACTTTTGTGTTGGTTCTTGCAGCCAACAACAGAGCAGTTGGTTTACTTCATCTCTGCTGGCCATATGCTCCTTCAGGGCTTCCAGTGTAATTAACATACAGCTCAAATAAACAGCTTACCATCTGAGACAGCCAAGACACTGTAAAAATGTTTCTGTGTCCATTATCTTGTTACGCATTCAT
Source organism: Acanthurus leucopareius (assembly GCA_029814765.1). NCBI lineage: Eukaryota > Metazoa > Chordata > Actinopteri > Acanthuriformes > Acanthuridae > Acanthurus > Acanthurus leucopareius. Next base: position 4,249,035 of record JAQMCX010000003.1, on the reverse strand, counting down.
ACACTCTCAGTTTAGTAATTTTTTTTGTCATTGAAAATGTTGCAAGTTTTGTTGCTAGCAACAGCAAGTGCCCTGGATATCTAGAAATGGAGACTAAAAGTACAAACTACTATAGCTGAAATAGCCTGTAGTTCTTTCCTAACATTAACTGAGTCACTGTATGCGTTAAAATGACTGCACTGATGTTATAAAAACAGATTATGCAACAATAAAACCTCTTTTTCAGTCACAGTAACTCACACTAGAAATGTATTGCTTCGATTTACTACATTTGCTAACAACACGGATTGGACAGCTGCACAGGATGTGACAAATTTTCCCTTTAATGACACTGTTGTGTGTATCTGTAGGGACCATCTGTAGCCAGGCTTTAGATTACAAGTCTGCATAGATATGTTACGGGTAGGTGGGGGCATTATGGAGATGACAGAGGCAGATATGTAAGGAGAGTCTGACTGTATGAAGCAGGGCAGGACTGTCATAGCAGGAGCATTAGAGCTGTATGCAGGTGAAGTGGTTTAAACATAGCACAACAGAGATAGAGGTCTGCAGGATACGTGTGGAGGGGAGCGTCACACACACAGATACTGATGGAGGAGATAGCAGCTATGAGCTCTATGGAGTGTGTGTAAAAGTATTCTGGTCTTGTGTGTAAGCTGGGCGGTAAGATGTTTAGACTTGAGAAAAATTAATGGACAGAGACAAGAAGTAAGTGTGTTCTGCTGTGTGTGCCTGAATGTGTGTGTGTCTGTACATGTGCACCACACACTGATGATGTGTGTTGATGCTGAGATGGTGAGGACATTGTGTTTAGCCTTGGGAGATTCCTAATGTATGTTAATATGCTTCAATTTGCGCGTGTGTGTGTGTCTAACAGGTAGCAGATGTTTTTGCTCGAGGGAGAAATGACTTCCTCTGTTATTGTCAAAGAACAACTGTTAGTCAGCCAAGTGTGGAGCTGGGAAGCATCACAGCTACTGAGGCAGGCTGTACCACCCTGCTGACTTTCTCACACACCCACGCAGGGAAGAGGTCTGATAACCACACACAAAAAAGTGTTTCCATCCAAGCCCAGTTCACTAATGTTGCAGTCCCTGGATGTTCTGAGCTGAACAGTACAAATCAGACACAACTAAACCTCTGTATTTAGAGCCTTGTTAAATGCTGTTTTGAAGAGAATTTCATGAAGTTTCAGAACCTCTGATTACTGCAAGATGGCATGTTTTTTTTTTTTTAGGATAACCCAAAAAAAAATCTGGCAACAAATGAAAATTTGTGCATTTGTAATAACTTCCTGTTTTCACTTCTCCTTGTCAGTCCCCCTCACTGTTAAAGTGAGGGTTGTCAGTCTTTTGTCCTTGTTCTTGTATACAAAATGAGTAATCATAATTGCTTGCAACCCCCTCTTGTGTGTTAATATAGCTATCTGATCAACATTTGAACATCAACATTTCCTCCCTTTCTTCTTAGAGGCTCTAGGGAGTTGAATAGTTGTCTCCATTATTTATCAGTTGTGATGCTTTTGAAAATAATTAACATTCAAGTTGTTCACCTTTGTCCTCTATATAGTCAGGGAGGTCAATGATGGTTAGTCTCATTTGTTGGTGTTTTTTTTTTTTGTCTTTTTTTCCCTATGTTTGCATTATTGGTAGGTCTCCCAGTCATCACAATCTGCAGTTATGTTACCGCTTGCCCCTCTGACCTTATGGTTTATTTTCCATTATCCCCAATTTTTTTTTTTTTTTTTTTTGGCTCCAGTTCAGAGTCTTGTCCAACCAAAAAGTTGAAAAGTGTTTTTTTTCTCTTTTGCACACATCTTTTTGAAAAGAGTTGTATAGGACCTTGATTAAAGGCTTGGTTATGTAGTAAAGGCTTGGACAAGAACTGTGCGAACTACAACAGCTGGAGAAACTAACTGTTAACATGGAAGATAACCAGTCTGCTTTCTGTGCTGACTAGATGCAAACTTAAAGTAAGCAAACTGTTACAGTAACTATAGGTTTACGGGCTAGCATGCTCTTTTGTTAACAATACAATAAATTCACCTAGTTTACTGAAGTGACTTGTTCTTTATTGGCTTGAGACAGCTGTGGCTATTTGCACTCGATTAGAAATCAGAGCTCCATTTGCTGTATTAAGACAGCTCTGAATTTACAGTCATTATTTTAACAAGAGGATTATGTAAAACCACTGCTAAATAAGCTAACAGACACTTGCAGAAGAACACTTCTGTACCCAGCCATCAGGTAAAGAAGCTTAGCAAACAACCAGTGAAGAAATGCTCCAGTTTCCACAGACTTTCCTCTCTCCCTCCTTCAACCAGTTTAGTGTCCATCCACAAAAGTTCTTCCATCCGTACGCTCTGGTTCATAAAGGTATCCTCTAGTTTCACGGGAATCAGCATTTCTTGTTGCTGTCATTATCAGTCATTTTTAATTCCTTGTACTTGTTCACTCATATTTAAACCACTGAACGTTGCTCCATACAGCTAATCTGTGTTATACAGTACAGCACAGCTGTGTTGTAGGAATATGAAAGTTGTAGGAAAGGAAAGGGCTGTAAATACAGCATACACTTATACTGATATGGTTTATTTTTGATGGGCCTTCTTTGAGGAGGACAGAATACTTTTTCAGCTGACACATGCACAGCTGTCACCCCCTCTGCCTATAAGCTGATTCCCCAGTCTGTTTCTCACAACTGGGATGAGGTCATCACCATGTACTGAACAAAATACACTGACTATTGACAAATACCTTATACAAAAGCCCCCAAATCAAAAACCCAATTTATCAGTTTAAATCACACTGGAATCACTTCAGTCACCCTCATGTGTCCCAAACTTCCGTGGATACATCTAAAACTGAACTTCACAAGCCCATCGGACAGTCCGGCACTAACCCTACCCAACAACGGACTACACAGGCCAACAACAGCCCTGAGCTCCAATCTGGTACAGGCCAGACTTATTCAAGCTGATTTGAGGAGGGACAACAGAGGTAAAATAAGACTATCATGAAGGAGGCTTTAGAATTTAGTTTATTACAGTTCCCCTTCCTCTGGCAGCAGTGTTTTTTTTTCTCAACTTCATTCTTTCATGCTTTCTTCCGATAACTAACTTTTAGTGACTGCTGCCTTTGGCTGGTCGTTTGCTGTTTAAGAAAAACCCTCAGAGTTGAGCTAGTGAAAACTGTGTGGGCCTGACCACCAAGCCTGTCAGTTTTTGATTTTATTAAAAGTATCTAATCCAGACAGAATCTCAGGTGTCCGACTGCTGTCAGACATTAGCTTTGAAATGGTAACATTGTATGCTGGCAGGGCCTCATAAGGAAGTCTGCCATACACTGTGGTTATGGACATGGATCAACAGTAACAATACTTCAGGGTCGGCCACTCTATGTATGCTGTTCTTCTCCGCCTGTAATCTGGTGTGCACCAGAGGATTTTCAGTTCTTAACAGGTTTTAAAAATGTGGGAGCCACAGACATAATAACCAACTATTAATATATTAATGTTAAGAATGCAAACACCTGATGATCAGTCAAAACACAGGACCACACACTTGGTGTTTATACTCAACCATTCAGAGTAGCATTTCCAGGGTTGATGGAGCACACAAAAACATGCGTGATCAAACGTGACTTAAGAAAAAAGCAAACAACGAGGCAGCTTGTCGTCGTTTGCTTGTTGAACTTGTGTGTGCTGTGTTTTGCACTGAGAAAAATAAACGAAAAAACACTGTGAATGAAATCAAAGTAGAATTAGCATGGCTCATCCATTTTGCAGAGTAAGCTTGTGACAGGTTTATAAAAAAAGTTTTATCTGGTATTAAATGAGACTGGTCAAAGCTTGTGCTACAAGCTAACAAGTTGCAACATCTACATGGAGTCACCTCAAGCCTGCTCATTGGGTTTCTGATCAGTATCCATTTCATTTCCTGTTGCACAACCAGATTTTAGATTGCAAATGCCAGACATGTTTGATAATTACAGTTTAACCCTAACCAAAATCGGGGAGACTCTGATCAGGCCAGTGACATTAAGGACATATCTGTAATGATGCCACTCACAATAGAGGATTTTTTTTGTTTGTTTTTGTTTTTTCTTCCTCAGAGCACATTAATTGTGACTTGAGCCACTTTATGTATTCTCAATGCATGGAGTAATACTCTAACCATTCAGTGTTATTTTGGTAGTAGTTATAATCTATACTTTGTATGTATTTGATAAACCTTTTTCAAGTCTTTAGTGCCCCCGAATTTCACTGAATATTTTTGAACAAATTTCTTTAAGAAATCAAGGACAAGAGTTTTAAGACCATGACCTCAATAGATTATACCTAAGTGTAGGAAGTAGGTGTAACTGTTTTTTTCTTAGGAGCTTTTGCTTTTTAAGAGCTTTGAACTGAATTTTTTAGGATTCATCATACATCAGTTTCCAAAGTTGGAAAGAGAGAGAGAGAGCAGTTAAAAGCACATTTGCCAGGTTTTAGCCACATTGCTTTGGTCTGCAGAAGAGCACTCTTCCCACTTGTGCAAAAGGTGACTGTCCTGCAAAGGAGACAATTTAGCAGAATTTTATTGGTCATAAATAAACATATACATACTTTAAGATATTTTTTATGGACAATATTACACTGCAGTCAGAAGTTAAGCTGAGAAGATTATTCTTATGTATTCTCATCTCAATGTAAACTGAACTGTGTAGATCAACTAATTCTGGCTTTTGTCAAATGTGTATAAAGACTTTGTAAATAGGCTGTTTAAATTTAGTTATTGTTTTGGGATGTAGAAACTTCAGTAAACTTACCCCTGTGTTTGTTATTAGAACTTACTCTTTAGTGTCACCCTTCCACTCACACTAACACACAAACACACACTCAGACATGCAGACACTCCACACACACTAAATTCCTTTAGTGAAAAAAATTCTGAACATAATGGATATAACATTCTGCTCCCTTGGGGCCATTTAAGATACACTGTTCTAAGTTTTGACAAAGATGTAGTAACACAGTTCTTGGATGCACAGACCTACACACACCACTAAATTACTTGGCTGTCACACCCATGTGCTTATGCGTATGTGAAGGAGTATGACTTGATGTCTGCAGTGCATATAAGCTCTGTTTGTGCAAGACTATGACTATATAGAGCAAGAGAGTGTGTTTGTTTCTTTTTATATTTAGCCCGTCTTTATTGGGATCTCTTTTTGCCTAATTGGGTGCGTCCACAGTTTCCCTAACCTCTATCTGGTTTTATGTGAATGCCGATTTATATGTTTCTTTGTGCATGTCTTTTACTGGACTGAGCCATGAATTGGTGTGCAATTATTTGCACTTGCACTTGCTGTGTGTGTGTGTGTGTGTGTGTGTGTGCGCGTGCGCGTGCGTGCGTGCATGCGTGTGTGTGCATGCTCGCTGCAGCATGTGGTCAGTCTGTGGTTGCGGCAGTGGGAGGGACAGCAGGGCAGGCTGATAACAGAGTCTGAAGGGACCTCACATCCACCACCACTATTTTTACCAGGCCCAAAAGAGGAGTAAGGCTTGTTGCAACACACACTTACACAGAGCACGACATACACAAGCACAAGTAGTTAAACGTCTCACTAGAAAACAAGGCACACAAATTTTTCATATTTAGCACTGCCACACCAAGTTTTTTTTTTTTTTTGCTCCTTGAAGTTGCAACCCGAAGGGCAGGAGGGGGGTTGATTTATGCTGCTGTGATCATAAAGCAGAAACAATATAGGTGAATTTAAGCTGCACCTTTCAATATCTTTATATCAATAATGGAAGATGTTAATATATCTAGTGTGAAATGTGTTACTTGTAGTGATGAAAATGTAGCTATCATTTAGCTCAGCAGTCTACCCACTTAGTGTTTAATATCGCTTAGCCAAATGTTTTAGTTTTACAACCCACATCTTTACCCTTGTTTTCATTAACCTCATTTACAACAGCAGCAGCAGACAGCAGTTAGCTGCCACAAAAAGAAAATAAAAACTGTACAATACCCTCCAGCACCAAAAAACAAAGGTAGCAATTATCTTGTGAATATATAGGAGCATAGTGTAGCATTTAAAGTCAAATATAAGATGGGAATGCATCTTTAAGTGAAAATGATTGACAACTGGATAGGAGAGTAAGAGTACTCATATGTGTGTGTACAAAGGCCATGGGAAAAAATTTAATAAACCAGTCTAAACAATCCTACCTAAAATATTCTCGATATAAACTACTAAGGTCAAGACTCGCATAGGTCATCAATGCTTACATAACTATTTAACAAACACAATTGCAAAGAATTCTAGTTTTTTATGCAGAAAAATCGGTTTTATAAATGTTCATAAGGAGGGAAATGCATTAAACATGTTTGTTCAGCCATAAGGATACACACAGTGCATTTCAATGAGTAGCAATAAATGTAAAAGGAAACCTTTTTTTTTTTTTTTTTTACCAAAAAGAGAACTACAAAACACCTTTAAATCTGTTTAACTTTCTTAAATTAAATTCACTTGTAGATGTTTGAATGTTTATTGAAGAAAGGAAGGTTAAAGGGAAAAATCCTAAAATTTGGTGAACAGTAATGCACCAGGTCCCTGTGCCTCTGTCCTATCGCCTTCCATTCATTTATGCTTGATTCAATCCCAACATCTCCTCCCTCATGGGGTGTAGTTCTGTACTGTGTCTTTGAGAGGAGGAACAGAGAGGCAGCTTTTTCTATAAATATTCCGGGTTTTCTCCGTGCTGGGCTGGATTGAGCCGGTTGAGCTTCCCATGCAGGGACTTCCCAGCCAAGTGGATGAGGTGTATCTGAGAAGTGGAGGGAGTAGGAAGGAACACATAGGACTCTGCTGTCACGCTGGAACTAGTGCTCGCTCTGGTGCTGTGACAAACCTTTTCTATTAGTGAGCTGCTTATGCTTCTGAAAAAAATCAGTCATTTCATAATTACATGTAGTAGCACTGAACACAAAACAATTACCACGAAGCATTCTAGCAATCACTGAGAATCTACATTGTGTTGCTGGTGGCCAGAAATTTACACAACATGATTGTTGTAAATTTTAGCTGCAGGTCAAATGATTTGTGACCACCAAGTTAAATTGAAAGCTGTCAATTTAAAACCCAAGGCTGCATTTGATAGAGAAGTCATTTATTTATCTTATAAATTTTTCTAAAATTGAACCTCCTCGCTGTTGTGACTGCTTATAATTTTGGGTTCCATTTAGTCTTGGTTGGGTTTAAATGGTGACATTACTCTGCCCTCGAAATGTCATGTTTGGGTTGTAATCCTGCCAGTTCAAGTGGCCAGAATGTAACTGATTTCACTGATTTAAGGCTTGTCAGGCTTGTTGCCAGTCTAACAAAATAAACCTACACTTAGCTCCAAAACAGATGTGATAACACTTGTCCAATATAGACAATCAAGATTATTCTATCCTGTATTGAATGTATTATTGTGTTGTATTGAATGTACTGTATTCTGTATTCAATACTGTATTGAACAAAAAGGGTGATGGGACAGCACATTTGCAGATTGGTGGGAGGTTGTTACCTGGGATTCTACCAGAACTGAAGCTGGAAATTTTAGACTTGTTCCTTGAGTGACATGAGATTTAAGGTAGTCAATAAGAAGCTCGGTTAGTATTTGCAGTGACTAGTTCAAGCATGACTACTTTTAAGTAGTTCTTTGACAGAGGAATCATTTGGAAAGATTCAATACTTGGTTCGGGAATCGCTTCCAGAACTGGTTCATCGTAGGCGTGAAAGCCCACCCAAGCCCAAGAGTGACAGCAAGAGGAAGAAGAAGAACCAAGGGGTGTGGAAGCTGTTTGTACGAGCCAGTGGGTGTTGCCTGGGCGTGGAGACTGCAGGAGAAGAGAAGGGGCAGGCCAGGACTCAGTGGCCAGGCTTGGTGCTACGTGGTCGGCCTGGTTTTTCCCCACGTTTCCTTCCCTGCACAGCGTAATGAATGGCTTCCTACTGGTCTGTGGCCATGGCCCCGACTTAAAGAGTATACTTACCAAGGCCCAGAATACACACGCCAGCCAGCCAGCCAGCCAGCCAGCCAGCCAACCAGCCAACCAGCCAACCTGTGTCCTGGCCACTTTACACTCCCAACCCCCAGTCCACCTGCTACAAACAGACTCAGTCACACACTGTCACATCAGCCACAATGAAGAAAATGATTTGATCTTAAAGGTATTTTTTAGGAATCTCTAAACATTTTATGTAATTGTACATACATTACAGTTGCTACAGGTGTTTACATATGTTTTAAGTCACATGTTTCCAACATGGGGGCCAGGGGTCAAGTGACAGGAAGGATGGTTATCTAGAAGGGGTTGCGTGTTTATTTTGTGGTTAAACAATACTTTCCATTGCCCAGCATTTGTTGAAATAACTGTGTAGTATTAACATGCCTCTGGCTGTTTGATTCAACATCATGTTTTCAGACATGTTTTTTTTTTGTGTGTGTGTACCAGTATGTGTGTGTTCGTTTTGGAGGGACTCTGTTAAGACTCACGCAAACTGAGATTCTACCTCAGTCTTAAACAAAACTTCAAAAATAATTTTTAACTAAAAAATGTGCTCCTGTAGGTACACACTCAATTTTAATAAGATCTCCAATTTTGTCTCAAATGACCTACAACAAATTTTGAAAAAGTAGAACTAGCTTGAGCATATTTCTAATAAATTGCACTGTATGTACATTGCATATCCTGCGCTAAAAAGTAAATTTCACAATCATTTTGAATAACCACCAATAATCTTTGTAATTTCACTTAAACGTTTGATAAATTCCCACATTTAATGTTTGATAAGTGCATCACTGTGCCGATCACAGCCACTGATGTCCAATCTACAAATAAAAAAATTCCTATATACAATTGCTAAACTAGCTTCAAGCTGACACAGACTCAGTTGGGTTAAGTGAACTTAAGTTTAGCCTTATTTGTTATTTAGTCTCTTCATCAGCACCAGAGTGTGATGGACTTTTTTGTTTGTTTTGACTTTCTCTAACTTGTAATAAGTTTTGGAATTATCTTTCTTCTCAAGATTATGACATGCTGTGCTGTTTAATTACCATGAAGTTTATAACACAAATGATTAGTTAATCACCTGCTGAACTAAATCTGACAACTGTAAATCTAATTTTATCATTGTTGTACTTACTAGCCGACTAATTAATGTGGTCTTCTCTGTGCAATGTAGTGCTACCATCATTTTCCCTCAAGAGCATATATTTTTATTTAATCAAAATGTGCCTTATTTTAGGCAAGGCTGATTCCTCCACTATAGGAATCCCTACAAATATAATACAGTAACAATCATAGATGTAAAAAAACCAAAACAAATAAAAAGCCCCTTGAAAATGATTTTACCTTAAGGAGTAATTGTGAAGTAAATGTTAGCTGTGCATCAAGGTTTGTCAAAACATCCATTTTCTGTACCTGTTTATCCTTTTGAGGTTGGAACCTGTTTGAGATTATATAAGGCAAGTTGCAGCCTACACTATGAAGTGTGAGTTGATCACAGGATGAAATGCAGACAGGCAGACATTCACACCTCAGAGCATTGAGAGATTCTGCATATCTCAAGATTGTGGTAGAAAACTGGCACATTGAGAGGGAACCCACACAGATGCAGGAAGAACATGCTCTTTCCACAAGGAAAAGCTCCAGCCAAATCAAGGAACTTATTGCTATGAGAATCACCCATCATGCCGCATGTACACACACTGTGGGAGTGTCAGCATGCCCACGGTGTCTTTCGGTTTCAAATTCTGTACTTTGAGAACCCAGGTCAATTTTCTTTTTAGTGGTGAGCACACAAAGTAACATTTTCGTTTGTGGGTCTGACTCTGTCTCATATGTAAATTAACAGATAATAGGTCTCATGTGTATCAATTCAAGAGTGTGTGTAATTGTGTGTATGCAGGTGCTGTTTCTGCTGCGTTCCTACCAGACTGACTCACACAGACCCTTGCCAGCAGGAAATGGCATCGACCAATCCCTCTGTCAGCGCATGTGGCTCGCCTCTCGGTAATCCTAGACACACACACACGCACACACACACAAATGCACGCACAGATAAGCATCCCTCCCGCTCTTCCAACTGGCCCACCAGAAGAATAGCTCCTTGTCTCACCGTTCATCCCCTCCCTGGTCATGTCCGCTTCATGTCCTGCTCAGGCTTCCATTTCAAAGAGACCGCCTGCTGTCCCATCCGCAGCTCCCCCTCACCAACCCCCTCTCTACCTCTGGCCCTCTCGCCCAAGAACGAGGCCTCAAGATGGGGCACAGATTACCGTGTGGGGCCCCCCTGCCTGGTTGAGGTCAGGCCTGGGTCTCCACTCTCTCCTCGCGCTGTGGCCTACAACAGATAGCACGATGTCGCTGGGTTAGCAACACTAGCCCTGCTAGCACCGCTTGAGTACACTGATGAGTCTTTATTAAGATGACGAGGTGAATTCTTGCTCACCAGAGCGCGCCCGCAGTCTGTCTGTTTGATCATACAACACCACAGAGACCGGCGCCCGGATCTAAGGACAACACAGGTCAGAGGATCTCTGTTTTTGGGAAAAGAAAACCTCCTCTCTCCTCGAGAACACCACTAATTTGAAGCAGCCACCTTCCAAAAAAGATGGAATGCATTGTTGGTCTAGTCTGAGTCAGTGTTGGGTTTTGGCCTCACACCGTCTCTGCATTGTGTCATTTTGGACTTTTTCAGGCTCCGAGAGGGTGTCAACACTGTAACGATGACTGCAGACACCCGTCTAGTTCACTGCAGTTGACTTTGGCTTTGTGATGGTACATGACTCCTCGTACCAACATACTAAACCTCTCAGATGTATTGTTTGGATTATGATCCAATGATTCAGCTTCTTACACAGTATTTGCTAATGTAACTTCACATTCATTCACACACAAACACACTCAGTCCACTTCATAGGACTCATTCCTGGCCAAATGTGTTCTCACTTAAGCTACACGTACACACACTCTTCCCCAGCCCTCTTCCTTTACTCCATCATGTGTATTTTTTATGTCTGTGTGTAAAGTGTGTATAGGATTTTGTGTGGGGGCATGTCTCTTATTAATATCTGAGTGATGAAAACATGACGTCAAGATCACACACTGTCTCCCTTGTTTTCACACACATACATGCACAGATGCACGCTTACATGCACATGCACGCGCGCGCACACACACACACACACACAAGCACATACAGACAAACACACACACTCTCACTTGTGGGCTTTCACAGCTCTTTGACCATACTCTTATTGAGAGCACACATAAGCTGAATACACACACTTCACACTGCCCACACATGCTGCTTCACTTACAAGCCACAGGCAGATACGCATAACTTATTTAAGTCAGCCTTTACCAAAAAAGTAACAGCAATAATTTGATAACGTGACTGTTGTGAAACCAGAGAGTTCTAGGCTGCACAGTAAATCGATTATTGTGTGTCTGCGAAGAGCAAGAAAGTAATTACAACTGGTTCCTCTTCTCAAGCCTTTGCTTGTTTTTGTGTGTATGTGTACACTTTAAATGAATTAATCAAATCCATGATCGTACAGCTGCGGGCAACTCATGTGATGGTTCCAGACACCAAAGCTTAAGAGATTCACAACAAATGAAAACACACAAAAACATACACATCACTGTGCTGTTCTGCATCTTCTCCTGCAAGCTGTTGACCCAGAAATACAGTGACATTTTGTTTGGGTAGTTGGCATTTAAATATCTTTAAACGTCTCTCCAAATATGGCAACATTCTCTAACAAACAGGATAAATGCCAAAAATAATCAGCCAGTTTTACATTATTTTACTTTTGTATTTAATTTTAGCTTAAATTAACCAGAGAAGCCTCATGAAAAATGTGTTTCCAAGTGTCCTGTCCAAAATAACCTGACAGGCGGACCTGTTACAGTGACTTAAAATGACATTTGAAGTTAGACAGATAAAAAAAAATATGCCATAGAATCAAACTAAACAAAAATCTACAATCATCCAATATGTTTCTGCTGTTGTCATGTGAAAAGGTTTCATCCTGGACGACACCTTAAATGCCACTTCAATCAACACAAGAGCTTTTAAAAACCATGAAAACAACTATAAACAATCCAAAACCGCTCTTGGACACATTGAAATTCTAAAATACTTCAGAACACCATCAGCTATAGTTGAAAAAGAAACTGTTTTTAGGCAGATATGAAGTAAAAATGTCACACACTTCTGCTTCTAGCATGTCCAACGTGAGGGTTAGGTTATCTCTGTGTTATGATGCTATGATTATGGTTCAAAATGTGGTATTTTGAGTGTATGACTGTTGGTTGTAAAAATCAGTATATTTTAAAGAAATCATCTTAGGCTTAGAGAAATTTTAAAGGCAATTTTTTCACTATTCTATAGACTAGATTATTGCCTAATTAACAGGTCAATTGATAATACACATAATTGGTCAGGCATTAGATGCTCATTCTGCATCATCTGGGTCTTGAACACATAACCACTGCACTGTGATCATGTTGAGTTATAGTAAGAAATGGAAAAGTCTTGAAACAAATATTCATGACAAACACGTGGGTCTTCCTGTATCAAAATTATTCAAATGTGTTTCTTTAAAAATATCTTTAGAAATCATGTGTCTCTGATCCAGTGTTCCTGCCTCACATATTTTGGATTTTTTTCCTGCTCCAGCACACCTGGTTCAATTGAATGGGTTGTTATCAAACTCCTGCAGAGCTTGATGACAAGCTGATCAGTTGAATCAGGTCGATGAAAGGGAAGCATCATGGCTTAGTGAGTCAAATGAATAGAACTGAACCATTGTCATGTTTGTGGGAACACCTATGTTTTTCCTGCTGTCACAAGTCTGGATTTGACTGCTGGGAGATACACAGTAGCTAATGAAAACATAAGTAGACAGAATAGGAACAAGTCATGCATGCACAGCTTTGAATTACCATTGACAGGCTTCGAAATTATGTTTAACCTTTTTACATCAAGAGTGAGAGTATATAGCAGAACGCAAAAGATTAGATTTTTTGAAATATTGTATCTCAAACAAAAATATATTTGATATCAGTAAGCATTCTTCTAATGGCCACCAATGGAGCAAATAAATTGGTTGCAGAAAGAACACTGTTTTATAGGAGTCTATGAAAAAATGACCCTAATTCTTCAGTCAGGTCTTAATTGCTACTTATAAGTCCTCTCAAAATAAAATGATATTCATTAGTTATGATCCCATATTGAATTAAACAGGATATTGCAGGGTATTGTTAGAGTGTGGCGTCCCGTTGATTGACAGGTCACTACCACAGCATGTCCTCAATGTCCTCAAGCCCTCAGTCAAATACAATCATGACAGATGCACACCAGTGTGTATCCTCCTCAGCTCTACCCTCTCATTCAAATGTGGTAAGTTCTGGCTCCAAAAAGGTGATGGTAACAGCCATAATACCATAATACCAAACTCGAGGCTTCACAAACCAGTGGGTGACATCATGGCGGTTAAAGCTTGGAAGTGTGGCTAGAGATAAAATAATTGTATCCAATATAAAGATTTAAGTTTCCATTTTACAAAACCTCTTTTTTAATCAGCTGCTTTTGCCAGTTCAAAACCACAGCCGATCAGTACAGGGGAAATTACATCAGTCCTTAGAAATCACACACAGTCATACCCATTCATGAAGCTTCTCTTGAGAATAGACACAATAGATTCATGGAGTTACAAAAGCCAAAGACCTATTTCAACCATTAGCGGTAAGAAATGAGCAGAACAAAATCTTCATGATCTAAAATCTTCATTTGATCTAAAATGGCAGAAAAGGTCATCAGTGACTTGAGGCTGCAGTGTTATCTCTAACTCGAGGTAGGTAAGACTTTCAAGGGGAACCCTTATTATAAAGCTCACAAACTTGTTGTTTTTATGCAACAAGTTCAGATCCAGAATTAATCTTTTTAATGTCAACCCGACTTTCTTGAGTTATTTTGTGCCAAGTCAAAAGCAACACTTATTCAATTATCCAAGGTTAATTTGTTAAGAGAATTATTTAAAAAAACACCTTTTCGTTGTTGTTTCTTCTCTTGTTTCAGACAAAACAAATGTGTGGTGACCAGAGGAGCCTTTCTCGATGTGTTGGTGTGTCTGTGTGGGTCAAAGATAAGTCTTCTCGATGGTGAGTATGTACTGATGGTTCGCTGCGTTTGACTCATGTTTTAATGAGGGATTGTAAAAATACATGGAGCATTTCTGCTTCGCATGCTTTAATCCAGGCCTGCTGGCAGGAGACTGTGACAGGCGCAAGCTTGACCCTCTCTACACATTCACAACTGCTCAACATTTACTGGTTCACACTGTCTAAGCTAGCTTATCAAGTGAAGTTTTGAAACTTCAGAGGTGGGAATGGGAAAGGCAGTAGCTTATATCTCTGCTCTTGTGATCAAAACAAAACAAACTGACCACCATATCAGCACATCAGCACATATTTTCCATTGTTCCATCAATCAACTCTGGTTTTGGTTTTAATAAATCAGTTGAGCTTGTGCTCTTGTGCTCACAGAGCAGATATGCTTCATCACAAACCATACCCATCATGGTAAATTCCACCCAAAAAATAATACTTATATAAATAGATAGATAATATAACCACTACCTAGTTGTACCTAGTTATTTACTTTATTCAATTTCAAAATGAGTATATATTAAAATCTTCCACTGAGTCATAATTATTAGATTTCTGTTGGTCTTGAACATGGTTTGAAAACCATTGTTCTCATTTCTGTTTTTGTCTTGATCATTATTTTTAATACTTGTTTTCTGCTGTCAGCCAGTTGCTGGGGAGTCTATCATCTCAGTAACAGCAACTGTGTTCCTTCGATTTGCTGTAAATTTGACTTTGAGTACTCTTGTGTCTGAAGTGAAGACCCTGCGACGTTTGCTGGTGAGGCTGTCCGCTGCTCTCTCCATTTAGACTGACTGTTGACAGTCAGCTTCATGTCTCATGTAGTTCAGGGACTCCCCCCTGGTGTGTGTGTGTGTGTGTGTGTGTGTGTGTGTGTGTGTGTGTGTGTGTGTGTGAGTGCGTATGGGTGTGAGTATCTGTGTATGTGGTGTGGCTGCGTGCACATGTGCGCAGTCCGGCGGGGGTCTTCACAGTTGAGGAATGCTGAAACCGAAGGCGAGTGATCTCTGACAGATGGTGGGATTGTGCCTATGACCCAGTTTATGTTGGAGTGTGGTACAGAGAGGGGGAAAAAAAGAGAGGCAGGGGAGGCACTTAGTTTTCGGTTAGCCATGTGCTGAACACATGTTCGCCTTGACAGTGGAAATACCAAGGATTTCTCAAAACAAGCCTGTAGATTGAGGGCCCAGCCTGGCTCGGCGTGGGCTCTGCTCCTTACATAACTAAAGCTCCCTCTAGCTCACACAACTCTAATGCCTCTTAGTTGTTATCTTTAGTCTGTCTTTGGCTTCACTTCACACTCTCTTTCTGGTGGTGTTTGAGTCCTCTGTCGGTCTGTCTTTCTGTTCCTTCATTCCAATCACTTACACTTTTCATCTTGTGTAACTGCACTTTCAGATGTTGAGTTAAAGAGCCACAGGTTGGCCAAGTTCATATGAAAGCAGCAGGCTCTTCAGAGCGCCTGGCACAGGGGTAAAGGAGGTGAACAATTGGCTTTTCAATACTTTTGCCTTTTAACTGGCACCCTGCATTAAGTGGAAACTTTGCATTTACTAGCCAGTTCCTCCGGGCTTTGAACACAGCTCATTGTGTATGTGTTCACAGACATTTCTCTGCCCTGGGCCTTTGATCCGTGCGGTCCAATGCTTCATTTCTACCTCCGCCAGAGTGTTTCTCTACTTTCCAACCATGCAAGTAAAAATAGCTGAACTTTGGTGGGAGGAAGGTAGAGGAGAGAAGGAAAACAGAGACTCAAAGGAGGGGGGAAAAATCACACCAAAATGTTTGATTTGTGCATTTAAAGTGTGTGTGTGTCCATGTATAAAATGGATATTCATAAGTAGATCAGTATTCAATAGATATTTTTTTATATTTATTAAAGTGTGATTACAAAATGGTGGCTGGTTAAAAATATGGGTGGCTGGTAGAACTTATAAAAAGCCAGTGTCGTAATACTAGAGGAGAATATTTCGTTGGCTACAATCTACAAGCATACTACTGGATGCCACTAAATGCTACACACTCGTCTTTTAAAGCTCTCAGCGTACATGCATGTAGAACATGGGACTGTTGCATTAAGATAGACTTGAAAATATACAAATCTATCCTTTGGGTTCAAATTTGTCTTTGTACACAAAAGCATGTTACCAAAATTAGGATTGTAACAACTTTAGCTTGTAAGATTGATGTTCGTCTTTGACATCTTGGTAAGCCATGTAGTGCCATATTTGGATGCTCGTACCCATTGAACTTTGTGCTTTTTTGTGGGGAATCGTGCATCAACCGCTGCATTTGGATGTCGAGAGAGGAAGTGTGCATTCTTGCTCCTTTTATGAAATACTACATTTCACAATGACACACATATTACCCGTCAGAACTGTGATCCTCAACCTGGGAATCAGGACACCAGAAAGGGTTGTAAGACACATCTGAGGGGTCAAGAGTAAGAAACATGTAAACTGTGACCATGGGTCACTAGAATGAACTGTTTAGCTTTTAAAGGGTAACATGCCAAAAAAGTTAGAAACCAGAACTGGAGGAGTTGTTTAATGAAATTCAAGCTTTTATGAAGAAAGTACAGATAAAAATAGTGTTGATAGAATATTAATATTTTGGCACATTAGAGAGCTCAGCTTTAGTCTGAAGTTACTTACTGAAACATATTATATAGACTTTTTTCTGCAGCATTTTTTACAGTTATTCTGCCATTTAAATAATAAACTTCCCCATGAAGTTAGGAATCTACCAGCTAATGTAACTGACAGAAAAAGTTAATATTTTCTAGTTTGATGTTATTTTTATCACTCAGACACTTTTAGGACAACAAGAAAACCACAAACACTCTAGAATACATATATGCAGGGACAGAGCTTTTAGGGTAATTAGAGGGAGGGACCTCAGAAAATTGTAAAGCTCTATCAGCATGAGAAGGTCAGCTCCCTTACACTGCCAGACACACACACACGTAGCGTCTGGGGTTTGTTTTTCACAGTTGGGTAATGATGGTGGAAGCTGATGTGAAATCCAGCTGTGTGCTTGCTTGTGAGAGCATGTGCAAGTGTCTAGCCAAAGTTCTAGCTTGACACAGCAAAGCGTCTTTACTGCCAGCTTTAAGAGGGCTCTGGACAGAGCTCACTGTCATAGAAACACCTACACCCAAGTTCACATCCAAAACACTTTCTTTCACTTTCTTGTAACTTTCGTGGTATATCAGTACAAACCAAACTCTCAAGCACTGCATAGCATACTCAAACAACACGCATGGTCTTTCACAGTTTACTTTGGTTTACAGATTGTAAAACCAAAGTAAACTGGACGAGCATGCTGACCCTCAGTCCTCCATCCAGATATGGTTCAGTACTCCTCTTATTCTAAACCACCAACTGTAAGATCCAAACATGTTTATTTTAACCAGATGTCATGGTTACATTTAGTTTAAATATTTGATCTTTACTGTAAAACAGGCCGACACATGTGTTCCTTTCTCCTGCTCACACATGAACCCTTCCACAAGTTAGCTCAAATCTCTCTAAACATATGACCCACAGATGATATGAATGTAGTATAGAATCTAATCTATGCATTACATCATGGAAAGTGTTTTCATTTTCCACGTATTATAAGTTGGGTTTTCTTCACAGACTTCCAAAGTTCTGCAGCTCTACCTTGCTATTTTGCATTTTGAGTGTCCACACATGCAGGCTAATAAAACCAGGTTATGGCTGCTTCTTTCAAGTCTCAGGTTTCCTGAGTAAAACATGACAACTGCACGGTGGAAATCAGCAAAACCACTGACCATAACCAAGTCTGACTTCATTCCATGTTTTCTTTCAAGGAATGTTGTAGAGTAAACCTGATGCATTTGTTTTTTGTACCCAAGAGAAGTAGTGAGACTAGCAAGTAGACTGAATCACAGGTATCAGTTTCCCTGCTCTCTCACTTTGTGGAACAAAAAAAAATTTTCTCTGTGTTGCCACATATTTCTGTAGACATGAATGTGATCGTCAACCATAAAATTTAAAATTTGTTAATTTGGATTGTCACATTCCTGTAAACCAAGCTTAATGCTTGTTGATCAGAAACTGGTTCAGACATTCTAATCAAATTACACAATTTCTGTTTAGATTTAATCAGTATGTGATATTTGTACACATATGCAAAATAATTACATTCAGTCACTTTGATGTTAAAGCAAGACCTTACAGCTCTGTGAGGGTGTATTTAAGCACAGTGGTCATTTTATTTCATTGTTCATACCAACATGGTAAAACTGAAAATTGCTAACATTGCTAATTGTTTCCTCCCTTCATGTATAATGCTTACCATGTTCCTTATTCACATTTAGCTGTTACTTCATGCTAATATGTGCTAATGAGCACAATTTTAAAAGCACTAATGGGCATTAAATTAGTTTGTAGAGTTATTTGGTCCTAAAAGGGAGCAAAAGCATTGGTCAAGCAACTAATTAGCCTGCTAATAAAACATTTTTTGGAAGTTTTTTTTAATCATAATTTTTCCTTTATAGTACACATATGTGCTCTAAAGATGTTTGACTATTTTATTTTTGGATTTTGGACATTTGATAACACCAACAAGCATTTTTAGAGGTCAGTTTTTGTAAAGTTAAATTTGCATTCTTTGATTAGACAAATACCTCAGTAATCTCAGTAAAAGAATTACTTATGAGCCCATAACTTAAAAAAACCCTATATGTGTCGCATCAACCTTAGTGCTGTAGTGCTCATTTGTAGCAGGTGAGTACTAAGTTAAAAGTTAATTGACTCCATCACATGAACGAAATAAAAATCCCCAGTCCCAGTAGGCAACACTATGAGTTCAGACATAATTGACATCAGTGTCATCTGTTGCATCCAGAAACACACACAACACATACAACACACATAAGCATTAAAAAAAGCAGATTTAGGTCATTTATTTGATTTAATGTTTTTCAGACTCATAAGTAAAATAATGAGGAATGTCTTAGTCTGCCCAGGACAGGCAGAACCTTAATGTGGGCAGTACAGATCTACCCTAGAACATAGTATACTAAAGTTTTGAACGCATTAAAACTTTGACATAATGACAGTGCTAAAAAAAATCATCCATCAAGAGAGGTTCATGGCTGAAATTTCAGTGGAGGCTATGTTCAAGTTTCCTCTCTTCACCCTCAGTCTTGTTCGTAGATTTTGTTTAGCCATCTATAAATCTCTAAAAAAGCATTTAGAACAAACGAAGGCTCTCCACTGAGACCTGCAGCCAGCAATTATTATTACAGCAGTCTCATCCCAGAATATTCAGATCTATCAAAGAGTAATCACAACTTAATGGAGTCTGGACACATTCCAGAGACACAAGTGTTGTAGACACAGATTTAAATAAACACAGCTGTGAGTGAACAATGACTGTTTATGATCAGGCATGAAAAATTACATTGACCCGGCCCACACAGGGACGCCTTTCATTTGCTGAGGAAATTCCTGACTACCCACCTCCCAAAAAAACATTCAATTATAGCCAAAGGCCATCACACAAAAAGCTACATCCTGACTAATTATCTTTCCTTTCTCCTTTTTACTGTTATTTTCTCCAACATTTTTCTTTTTCTTTTCTCTTTTTTCTGGTTTGAACTTTCTTTCTTTTTACATTTGTCTTGTTCTCTCTAATGAGTGCACTTAGAGTCAGCTAAAAGAAAGAAAATACTCCATAGGTTTTCTTGCCTCTTGATTTCCCTTCCTTTGGTTTGTCGAGGATTTTTGTGTACCTTTATGTAGGAGTTAGATATGAATTATGAACATAGCATTACAGTGTGACAAGCTGATGGTAGCATTCTCTTCCTACAACTTTTTAACACACACACACGTTTCTATCTACTACATCATGACAGACAGCCGATTTTTCCTTGACACGCTCTCATTCTCCTTCATACATCCTCCTCTCTTCTTCTCCCTTCATCATCGGTGTCATTACTGTGCCCCTACCCCCCATTATAACCATTATGCTTATTTGGCCCCGGACCCCCCTTTGAGGATCAGATTCCATAGTAACCTGGCCCATCTCTGGAGGAATGCGGCATTTTATCAGGCCACATTTTAAGTGGCCCTGCAGGGCCAGATTGAGTTGCACTAGATTTCATAACCTTTTTTTGTGTGTTTGTGTGTGTGTGTGTGTGTGTGTGTGTGTGTGTGTGTGTGTGTGTGTGTGTGTGTGTGGGTGTGGGGTGTGGGTGTGGGGTGTGTGTGTGTGTGGGTGAGTGTGTGGGTGAGTGTGGGATGTGTGTGTGTGTGTGCGTGCGTGTGTATGTGTGTGTGTGTGTGTGGTAAACTAATTGAGTTGGCTGTCAAAGCAGGGTCTGTGTGGAGTCTTGGAGCAATACTGTTGGGAGGAGTACAGCTTTAGAAAAGCATTGGGTTACTCTATAGTTGCCCTGCCTCTGGATTATACTTTTATTTCAGAGGAAGTGCATGTGTGTGTGCGCATGCCTCTGTGTGTGTGTGTTTCAGTGTTTGTCTATCACTCTCCAAGGGTGTATGTTCACAGGTGGCTTGGTTGGCACAGCCGTGGGCATTTCCAAACAGACACTGACGCAGCCTTTCCTATAAAAGTCAAAATAGAAAGGAACAGAGGACACAGGCTTCTTTAGTCTGGCCTGTTGTCTGCATCTGTTTGCTTCACAAAGGACTGTGTGTGTTTGTTTAGCTTTTAGAGATGTTGAACTGGATACATCTGAAGACATTAAGCCAGCGGGAATATATTGTAATGAACTTTGATGTTCCAGATGTCCCTCTCACTAGCAGTGTTTCCAGCTCCTCCTGGGGAATCCTAAGGTGTTTCCAGGCCAGATGACATACGAAATCACTGCAACGGGTTAGTGGTCTATTCCAGGGTCGCCTTCTCCTCCTTCTACTTATTTGGATGTACCCAGAAAACCTTTAAATGAAGACTCCCGGGAGGCATCCTGATGAGATTCCCAAACCACCTCAGTTGGTTCTTATGGAAGAGATGGAATAACTCAGATCTGCCATCTGAATTTGCAGTGTAATTCTTTTGGCCGTTACTCATGACTGCTAAATCAAACTTGAAGAAAGTTTGCTTTCAGGCTCTGTACCTTCTTCACCAGAGCAGTCCAGGACAAAGGCCACATTTATGCTGTTGATGAAAAAGATCCTGAGTCGCTCAGACTGAAAGGGTTATCTTAAACTTGGTAGTGTGACCCTCATCCCAGCAACTTAACACTTTGATGCAAACTGCCTCAGTGTATGCTCAAGGGTCCTATTCAAACCAAGCCAGCAGAACATCACCTGCAAAAACCAGTGATGCAATGCAGAACAGAATTTGAGACAGGGGGCAACCTTAGTGGAGTTGAACACCAGTTGAAATCTTGTTGATACTGTTTATACTCTAAAAAATGGACACAACTCTCACTTTGTTTGTACGAGGAAAAGATGGCTTGACGGGTTCACGCAGTTGTAAGCCTTCTATAGGTCCACAAAACAAATATAAACTGGCTGGTCAAACTCCCAGTGGACTGTTTTCTGTGTACAACACAACCTCTGAATGAGATACATACACCTCAAAATGCTTGACTGCCAAGAGAAGACCCAAAACTTTTTTCTCAATGGTTAAATATGCTTTTATATGTTCATTCAGCCTCTTCAGGAAGGAGGCTACTGGTCTGTTTAGTCCAACTGCATCTATTTGCAGGAGTACTGCTCACACTCCAAAGTTGCAGGTATCCACTTCAAGCTTGAAAGATACATTAAAATTAGGAACCAGCTACATCAGTTCAAATATCAATATGACCGAGCTACTGTTCACACAAACTTAACTCTTTTCTTGAGTAAGTTAGTCAGTGGTTCAGCAGCAACAACAAAATTGGCTACAAATCTTTTATAAAATCCAAAAATGCCCAATACTCATAACTACCTATCACTCCTTTGGTATGGGAAGATTAAGGACGTGTTCTATGTTTTCTTGACCCACCCAATGCCAAAGGTAGGTAACTTGCCCTTTTCCAAATTCACAGTTCACAGGTTGATTCACAACAAGGTCTATCTCTTATAACCTCTCAAAGAGCTACCAAAGATGTATAAGAGTAGCAAGTGGATTTTCCCTGTCAGTGCAGGAACATTACATTTAAACAGGTCGTTGGGGTCACAAAGGCTAAATCTCTTTGGCTCATGGGGTCAAAGGCACCTTCTAGTACCCCTTTAGTAAATATAACTTAGATTTAAACCTCAGCAGTGCTGATCTATCAAGCGGTCTAAAGTCTTTCAGTCTGGGAGTTTGAAAAGCATCAGTCTTAGTCTGCTGATTACCTTTTAATATAATTCAAGTCAAGTCAGTTTTATTTATATCACGCCAAATTACAACATAAGTTATCTCAAGATACTTTATATATAGAGCAGGTCTAGACCACACTCTATGAGGTCTTTATGTGTTGTCTAGTCTCAGGACAACGTTACTTTGCTATCATTCTGCTGCTCCAAAAATTAAGCAATATAGCTCCCTAAAAATCTGCAATTTGAAGGATTCTGACTTCAATCTTTATTGTTTGAATGGAATTGCAAAACCCGCATCGGCATCATGGACAGCTTGAGAGGTGTGTCACTCAGACTCCTACTCTGATGATCATCAAGCAACTGCAAAGCCTCAGAGTTTCTCAGACAAAGAGTTTCATCATTTCCACTTCTACATTAACATCATCTTTAGATATCCATCCCATAGCCCCACATCAGCCAGCAGTCCTCATGAAAGACCTTGATATTGCAATTAATGTGATGCAATCTGGTCTTTGTTTTGCCCCCTTGATCACATTATTTCTGCCCAAACAGTGTGGGGATTACAAAATGATACATGGAGACTGGATGCTCACTGTGGCACTAATGCAAGTATCTGGTCCCCACCAGCAAAGTGACTCTTAACAGACTTCTGATTGAACTGAGCCCTCATTTGTTCTTCAGCTTGTTTAACATTATCCATGGTAACCTTGCAAGCAGAACACAGCAACAAACTACAGCATAGCTGCACCTAGCTTACCCTGAAGCAACTACTACAGCTTCGGGGAAATCCATAGCTTCATGGCTGAAAACCATTCAGAAACTGTTAATTCGGTAGATATGGTCACAGAATCTCACATAACAAACAGCAAAAACTAGAGTGTGGCATCTCACTCTCCAGGAAACTGAATGCTGCTGTTTTCAGATTTGTTTTCAGACTTGGATGAGCCCACTGCAGAGCTCATTGGAACAGGGAATGATGCAGAGGACAGGGCTCAGTGACAAAATAATGAAAACTGGTTCATTCGCAGTGTTTGTTGGTTACTGAACATGTCTTGCTTTGTTAATTAAATGAGAGATTTATACTGTTTCCCTAGAAGTTTGGTCAAAATGCACATTACCTTTATACAATATTGTTCTGCTGTAGCCTTATGTTAATGGGATTGTATTCAGTTCACATATGTTAGAAAAAACATCTTTGGTAGTAATGTTTCAGTTATGAATTAACAGTAATATTGTTATTGTATGAAAGCAAATATGTGAATAATGAAAAAAAAATACTTTGATTTCAAGAGGTGAAGTGGTTCTTGATGTAACTCAGAGATTTCTCCAGAGCCAACTTATTTCGTAAAGGCCAAATCCTCAAACTTAGATAAAGGCCAAAAGTTGCGTTTGTGTTTGTGTTACCATTCCAGACTAGCACCACCTAGTGGTGTTTTAAAAAAACACCACGAGTTACCACTCTGAAAGTGTGTCCTCATCCTTTGTGCTCAGCTAAAATGAAGATTCATGTGTTTTTCAGATTCAGAAGTCAGTCATCTCCGTCAGGAAGCTCTGTCGGTCCTGATGGCCTCAGACCTCGTCACCTTCAGTGCTTCTCTTACATCCCTGGGGCCCGGCGGCACCCAGTACCTGCTTAGCCTAACCCGGATGGCCCTCAGTGCCAGTGTGGAGATCCCTGAGCTCTGGGGGGGCCCTCAGCTCAGAAGCCAGCTCCTGCAGTCTCTGCTGCAGTGCTCACAGTATGAGGTGAGGGAGATGGCACTGGAGGGGGTCCTGAGGAGGCTGCAGAAGGAGGAGGGAGAAGAGGAGGAGAAGAAGAGGGGATCTCAGTGGCTGGACGAGACCACCCTGTCTAACCTGACCAGCCTGGCTCTTCATGAGACACACCCCCAGTGTCTGGCAAAGGTGAGACCACACACACACACATACAAAAGCATTATGGGAGGTGCATTGTTTATTGTGTGTTTGTTTGAGAGCCTGTATAAGTGTCTGGTTGTTTTATGGATGTGTGTGTGTGTATGCGTGTGTGCATGTGTGCGTGTGTGTGTGATTCCTTGTTCATGCCTGCGTGTGAGTGTGTGACAAGCCTTTAGCAGAGTAATTTCAGGCTCCTGTCATCACAGAATAATGCTCCCTCTCCAAAAAATATGTTTTTCCTTTTCATCACGGTTTTTACTGAGCCACAGAGACATTTGCTGCAAATTGATTAGATGTTCAGATCCATCTTGCAGAGGTTTGCGTGAGAGGCTAATGGGCCACAGGGGGACACGCCAAGCACTCTGAAAGTGAACTGACTGGCTCTGCTCTCTCACTCATATACACACATGTTGGTAGGCTTCCACTCTAACAAGTTTTGTAAGCGAAAATGCTGCCTATTTCCTGTTTGGGGACAGAAGACCTTATATCATTGTGGTCTAAACGTTAGGAAAGGCAGATCTGCTCTGTCCTGCTCTGTCATTTCTGTTGTTAACGTTCCTCCAAAGCTGGTATGACTCAGCCCTACTGCAAGGGTTAGGGTTAGAGTAAGGCCTGTATGTGTATATCCACACTGCTGCAGACATGTGTGTTTTATGTGAGTTGTGTTTTAGCTTCTTTTTTTTTTTGGAGGAGGGTTTGAATGCGTGTGTTTGGTGGTGCATTCTTCGCCAGGCGCTGCTTTACAGGCCAGCCGTTAATGTTTAAAGTGTCGGCCCCGTTAACTGGAGCCTCCCCTGCGCCAAGGACACGCCAACCCAACAGGCCAGTTGCCATAGCTCGCCCTGGACTACAATGAAGCATGCTGGGAGAGGAGCAGGAGCAGCAGTAGGCCAAGGACATAGTGTTGGTCTGCTGTTCTTCTGATTGCTGATGCCTCCAAACTTTAAAAAGAACTGTCCTGTCATCTTCAGTTTTTATTCAGATAAGGTGTAAAAGGAATCTGCTACATTAGGGCCAGTGTCCGTAGTGCATAGCGTTTTTTCTTTTAATTGTTCTCAATGAGGAGAGAGCGTCTGCAGCAACAAGTTGATTTGAGTGCTTCACACACTTCATAGTTTAAAATCTCTCAACTTTTCTGATAAACACTGGTGACATCACCAACGCTCTTTACAAAGAGCCAGTTTTCCAATTTTATGGTAGATCAGTAGGTACTCGTCATCTTGGTAACCAAGAAGATGGATGAGAAGCTTGTGTTGGAACAGTGTCGATCATTGGTTACAGCTGTCAAGATGTTGTCATAGAGACAGGAGTCATATGAAGCGTTTTTTTCTCTTGGCACCTAGTGCTTTTTCAAACGCAAGCACTTCATCCCAGCACTACCGAGTGCTGCAACAGTGCTTTTTTGCCCTAAAAATGAGATTTGGAGCCTCAGCCATAGGGGACTTATACGGAAAATAAGATGGATGTTAGCCTGAATGGCCAGAAAAGTTTGACACCACATTCTTAAATTTTAGACAATAATCTGTATATGTGACAAAAGCAAAGGTAAAAAATGGTAATTAATCGAATAAATTGAACAATGACGGATGAGTTCTGTCCCAATGCTCACATTTGAGTTGTTTGCCAGTTTGGAAACATTTACTTGTATGTTGTGTATCCAGTAACTGCTAATTAAGACCATAAGTGCGTGGACATTCACCATGGTACATAGGGATACTCTGGATTATCGAGGTCGTCCTGCTGCTATTACAAATACATCGAGATACTTTCTTGGTTTTCTTTTATTTTCTCATACAGTAAAGAACAGATATGTAGGATCAACCTTACAGTGTGACAGTCAGATGACACTGAAAAACAAATGAGGCATCCAAGTGGCAGTGGAACAGTACTATAAATAAAAAGCCATTAAACTAAGCTTTCTAGAAGCATGAACTGTATGTAAGCCCAAGGAAGGTACAAATGTCTCAAAATTTTTATAAAGGGTATTTTTAATATATTTTTGGTATTTAAAAGGTAGTGTAGAGGTAGTCAGTCCTTGAAAAATGAATGATTGGACAATAATATTGCTCCTGAATAACCCTGTTGAGCTGTTAAACTTACATAGTCATTCCTATATTCTCACTGTGTGTTTTCTCTTTTACGCCATAAGACTATAAGGATGTGAAGTAACTGCTGTGAAAGGGCCTTAATAATAAAATTAATAATAGTTAAATTAATATAAAAATCTTCATGTCTGTTTATTATTGTTGGTCCTGATAGGAGTTCGTAGGCACATCCCAGCCAACCATAAGACCAATGTGGAGCAGCAGACCATGATGAATCAAAGAAGATGAACTCTTGATATGGCTCCCAAGCTGTATGATGATATGCATCTGTAATTTTATGAAGATAGCTGTGTGATGGCTTGTTTCAAATCAAGGACTCACTTGTCTGCTTCCTGGTGGCATGGTGCACTTAAGTGCTCAAGATCCATGAAATCAAAACTTAAGGAATGGAAAGTGCATCTAAACAAATATGCTGAAAGGAAAAGATTGTGTGATGATAATGTAAGGAAGTCTCCCTGTGTAACTCTGTCTTAGGAGCGAGTGATGTCTTCAGATCACTCCATGCTTTGAAAACATAATTTTTCTGGATTTTTTTTAACATTTCTTCTGGCAGTCTTGCTCTCCTTGGTTGAATTTTTTTAAGGGTTTGGCACAGGATCTGCTATGACCTGAGAAGCTTGAAAATAGTAGTAAATAGCAGCAACACATTGAGGCTGTTAAGGCTAAAAGGGCAGAAAGAAATAACGAGGAGAGTGTAACATTTATTAACAGTTTTGTGTGTGAGTCTGTTCATTCAGGGTGGGCCTTGCTGTTTATTTGCATGTTACAGCTATGGAAGTCCACATGCGTCTACGTCTGAGTTGGCATGTTTTCCCGTGACTGTGTATATTTGAGTATGTGTGCAGTCAAGTGTGTTGCAAGGCAGGATCTCATTAAAGCAGGTTGTTAGAGTCAGAAGCAGCAGAGATAGACAGACCAGCTGGGATGGAGCGAGCAGTCGAATATGTGGCAGACAGACGGGTGGATGAACAGTGAAAAAAAGCAGAGGCGTTAGCATAAACTTGAACATTGTTTGTTTACAGTCATGCAATAAAGAGAGAGAAATGCAGTGCCCAGATGAATGGCACTGACTTGACATTACTGTCTCAATGATTAGTTTACTCTCGGTGGAGTTGAGAGGAGTCAACAGGTTCAGTGAAATACTTTCTGAAAAATGCACCACAAGTCCACCACATGGTCCTGAAGTGAAATAAGCTGATTTGGCACTATTTGTTGGTGCCTTAAAAGTTATTCAAATTGCGGGTACACTATTTGTATACACTATTGTGTACACCAGGGGCGCCCATTATGTCGATTGCGATCTACCGGTCGATAGCAAAGGTAATGTGGGTAGATCGCATGGCATTAAAAAATCTATCCAATCCATCCAGTCCGTGCAGACGGGAAGCTGTGCGCGACATTTCAGAGCAATTCGTGGGTCTTTCCCCGGTTACCATGGAAACAGACAACAAGAAGCAGAGTGACTCATGCGCAAGCTGCCGAGTTGCCCAGTTTATTTACTAAACTTCAGAAAGGGTATACAAATGAGTGGGGGAGCTGCAGTGCAAATCTTCAGAGTGAGGTAATGACAAAAAATGTACACAGTTGTATTGTGCAATATGGGTTCACGCAGTTATGCAAGGTACATCATCTCATGCATTTTTATAGTAGCTTAAGTAAATCATTTTGACTTAGTCATTTTATAAGTAGCTAGCAAGCTGAAAAAATGTGGTCAGCCCTGGTATACACTGTTTGCTCTAGGCTGACACTTTTTGCAGAATGCTCTAAAGCTTCATTAATGGATTTTTTGGCCACTTGGGGTTGAAAAAAGGAACTCGAAACATTAACATATCATCACATTATAGAGTTTAACAGTTGAATGTTAATTTATCCAGTAAATATGGAGCGAAGCCAGCATCCATTTGAATCTATCACAAAGGAGTTCAATATACACTCCTTTTTGACTCTGCTCTGGTTTTCTATGACCCCTGAAAAAATGTTCTCTTCAGCTTTGTTCTGTTTGGTGTTAGGCAGGTACAGGTAGTTTATCAGAGGTTTTTTGTTTGCTTGTTTGTTTTTTTTTCTTCCAAAAAAACAAGTGCCAACTGCAGCTGGAAATAAGGTTTTTAAGAACACATTGTGCAATCCCAAAAACTAAAAACCCCAAAACTAAATTAAAAAACTTAAAGATGCTTCATAGAACTGAGAGAAACTGTGAAGTTGGTCAGTAATGTGTAAATAAATTACACATAGACTTATTAACAAGTATTTATTCAAAAAAATATTTAAACACTCAACTGAGAACAGCACATGAATTAAGTCGCTGTTTACTTTCAAATTATTTACCCTAAAAATTTTTGGATATGACTAAAGGCTGCACAGTGTCATTTTTTTATTCAAAGTTTCCTTTGTGGTTTTCAAATGAAGCTTCAAGTGTCTGTCATCCTATTTTATGATGTCATCATGTCTTTTAAAGTTTAAAAACAGCTCTGAGTTCTCCTCCCACTGGTAAACAGCCGGATCAGGGCAGAATCCAGTTTAACTCTGAGTGTTTTTTTCCCCAGAAGGTCCAGTTTAACTCTGACTCTTTTTCAGGTTCAATCATCAACGGCACCCGTCTGTCAGTGTTTGTCCCCCCATTTGCCTTTCCAGCTCACACATCATTCAGAACCCTGAGATTCTCTGATACACAATCAATTTTGGCTTATTTTATAAAATCCATTTTTATTGTATGGAACTTGTTTTTAAACCTAATGGTTATTACGTTTGGACTGACTGCATCATCAGACCATTCAGTCAGTCAGAACAATAGACAGCAGTAAGCAGGTCTACCTTGCTACCTTGTCCTTTTTACTGTCCGGATGCACAAATATACACACACTCAGATACACAGATGCTTACATGCAGACACTGCATGTGCCCGCTCTTCCTGCTCTCAACCCACACAGATCCTATAAAGCAAGCTTTATTTTAAAGCTCTAATAACAGGTTGGGGCCTTGAAAGAAATAATAATCATTGAGATATGCAGGAGGAATGTCAACATGTGTTCTCGGCTGGATGTGTGTTTTTAACAGGGGTCTCACGCGGAGGAAAACTAGTCTCTTCCTCCTCTGACTCGGTCAGCTGCCTCCCTCTCAGAAGGAGTGTCCAGGCAAAGAAAACAGCATTGAAAGGATGGAGAGGAGGGGAAAGCAGTGAGGGGTGAAAGAAGCAGAAAATCAAGTTTAAGAGGTTAAACTTGAGTGGATGCTAAGAGTAAACACAAGGAAGGACACAAGGAACATATTACTGCCTGAATGAAAGAGGGAGATATAAATGATAGCCTGTAGGTGCCTGCAATTTTACACATCTTTTTGTGCATGCATGTACTCACATATATTTTTGTGTGAAAGAGAGAGCGAGGCAGCTGTGTACCCGTGGTTAGGGTGTGCATTGGGAAGATCTGACCGGTGTGGTAAAAATACCCTTGGGGCAACACGCCAGCCACACTGCAGAGAGGACACCAAAGCTGTGTTGACGGACGGCCCGGAGCAACTTCCCTCACCCATAGCTCTGTGTGAACGTGTGTGTGTGTGTGTGTGTGAGAGAGAGAGAGAGAGAGAGAGAGAGAGATGGAGGTGAAAAAGAGTGGCTAAGTTAATATCTCATTTCTCTGCCTCTCCTTCCTCCTCTCAGGTCCTCACGGTGTTGTGTGTGTTAAGCTCAAGTGGTGAGCCCCAGTGGAGGGATGGTGTCAAGATTTTGTCCCAAGAGGAAGTCCTGCTGCACCTTCTTGCTCTGGCTCAGAAATCTGCTAACAGGTTAGAAAAGACACTCATACATGGACATGTCCAAAAGCATCTTGAATATCATCCTAAAGTCATCTCTGGTCAGCCTCTGTTCAGGCCAAAGGAATGAGTTATAGCATTAGTCCAGCAGACATATACATACAGTACAGTGTGTTACTCAAAGACACTTCAGTAGGTATGGCCATCCGTAGAATTAGAAGATTTACTTGTGTCTAACCAAATTTTATTTTATAGAATTTGTTTAAAAAATTAGGATGCCTAAATTATCATACCCCCAAAAATCAGACCAGTGATACTGCAGGATTTCTCTTTAAAATCACAATAAAATTGTTGTTTTAATAACTATTAAACTACCAAAAATTGCTGTCTGGCTGATTTTGTATGGATAAAGGATAAATACTTAAACCATACAATATTTCTCAGCCCTAAAAAAATGCCTCTCGAAGTGTCATAATATGGAAGGCACTTCAGCATTTCTATCATTGAAAAAAAGAATACTTTTTGGGGGGATTTTGCCTTCATTAAGTAGTTGGCAGTGGAGACATGACAGAACCGGAGGGAACAGATAACTGGGAAATGAAATACAACAAAGATCTCTGACTGGATGTAAACCAGGGCATGAAAAATTTATGATTAAGGTTTAAACTGCTAGACCACTATGGGGGCCCAAGATATTACATCAATTTATAAACACAACACAAAGTCTACAGCAATGCTAGAAGCTCTTTGAGCTTGTATTTTCACTGTCAGATCTGGAGACTTATTTTGTTGTTTGCATGTGGGAAAAAATTCATTGAAATAACTAGTTAGGGAACCCATTGGTTTGACAGAAAACGAGCAATGTGCTGTACCAAGCAGGATGTTTTGGTCAGGTAGGAACAAGGTTCTTTGGCAAAGTGGTGCACTGAGCTAATGCTAACATGCTCAAAGTGAGAATGTTAAAGCTGATATTTTGCAGGTAAATTTATACTACAGTCACCATCCTAGTCCAGCTTGTTAGCATGCTAACATTAGCCAAACAGCAGTAAATGGAGAGCAGCTAAGGTTGATGGAGTGTCGATAGTTTTTCAAATGTTTGGTATAAACCAAAGAACTGAACAAATTATCACCTAATGGAGTTTAGATAAGGAATCATAAATGTTATTCATTCTCTGTGCTTAATGGATATTATTAACAAATGTTAGGACAATCTTTCTAAACATTGTTAAGACATTTTACTAAAAAAATAAAAATATTGATCTCATGGTGGTGCCAGAGGAAAGGTCAGGAGACAAATAGAGAAAAAGACCGTCCTGAAGGTCCAGCTAGAAACAAGGGTAAAAATTTGTGTAAGAAATGAAGCTGTGAGAAATGAGACCATGTTTTTCCTTCACAAGATCTCCTTAATTAAGTTCATGCCTGTGTCTTTTTCCATCAAACATCTGAACTGTATTTTCTGGGTTTTTCTGGGTCGAAATGATCTTAAACTAAATAGCTTGTACATAGACCCTGGTGCATCACAGCATACAGCAGGCCAGTAACTCTAACAGGGTCAATTCAGGAAAAGGTTGGCAACTGTGCTACGCTCGCTCTCCCCAGAAGACTCGCTGTCAAAACAGTCCCTAAGGAATCCCAGACTAGCTTTTAGCTGTGATGGATGGTGGAGACATGAATGTACTACAGGTCAAGATGTAACCACACACTCCTCCTCCTCCATTTTCTTCTCTTTTTTTTTCCTGGCTTCCTCCACTTGTGAAAGCGCCCTCATGCTGCTGTGATGAGGCCTGCTGTCAAACCTTCATTCAAAGTCCATGGAGGGGAGACAGTCCGGTTCACTGGCTGCACCTCAACCCTGCACCCGAACACACCTGGAGTTAATATGCCCTTTTCCACATGGGTGTTTGTGTGGTTGCTCATGTATCATTATGGTATTTAGGTAACTAAACTGTTCAGCAGCCACAGAGAGTGGTAGTTTTAAAAATAAAAAGTCGAAATGCAAAGGTGCATGAAAGCTGATATTTTTGCTCTGAAAAGCATCAAAACGATAATCTTACATTAGATTATTCACACCTGTCCAGTTCAAACCATTGTTGAAGTCCCAGTTTATGAGAGACTCATGAGTCATGGGCCTCCTCTTATCACAAACGGAATTGGCACGTACTGCGTCAGTATTTGTGTGTGTGTGCGTATACTGTAAGCCCCTTGACATGCATTGACAGACACACACACCTTCCTTGACAAGCTCTCTGCTCTGCGTTTGTCACCCCGACAAGAGAATACAGGCTTGAATAAGGATTGGATTACAAAGGCTTTTAGCCCTGTAAAGCCTTTTCCTGGCCACAATCTCTGGACGTGGGGATCCACTTTCCCCTCGGAGCAGCCCTGGGTTATGATTAGAGCTGGGGAGGGATGAGATTGGGTTGCTGGCTGCCCTTGTCTGCCTTGTGATTGAATGGCACTCGGGCTATTGTGATCCATAATGTAGTGGTGAGTACCAGCACACTTCTTTTGTGGACTGTAAGTCAATACAGTTTAGTGATGTATGTGTGTGTGTAGCTGGTGGTGCTGGTGTGTTATGTGTGTGAGTCATGGTTCCTCAGAAGGACCTGAGGAGCACATAATTATTTTCAGACCAGCTCACTGCAGTGATTTGTAATAATAAAGAGATGGTTTACCAGGATTGTTTAAAAAAGACATTTGCTCACCTGCTGCTCCTCCAGTGAAGTTCTATCACCCTCATTGTGTTGGAGTGAAAACCCTTCAAGATCCACTAAGATGTAAATACACTCTTATCTGTAAACACCCTGTATACTAAGAAAAAAGGGAGAGAAACAGGGAAGAATATTAGAGAGAGCAACGGGGGGGGGGGTCCCTCTTCCCGGACAGACATTAAAAATAAGCTCACCAAGTTTAGAGGCTGGTATCAGGTGTGTGATTTTGTGTTTCAGTGTGGGGCTTCACTCTGCCGCCCTGACCCTGGTCTCTCAGCTGGTGGTTCGTATGGCGAACTCTGACCCTCAGGTAAAGACTCATCACGTGCTAATAACCTCTCACCTTTCATAGAAGAGTCTGTTGGCAGCCTTTGGTTAAAACTACAATTTAAAATTCATGTTCTGCAAGTAAAAGCTGGTCATTACAACAACCCATTAGCCCAGGGCTGTTTCATAACTGTGCGCGGCAGGTGAACATACATGCTTACTGCCCTTTCTGCAGAACATCTGGCCATTTTTACTCCTGCCTTTACCCAAATTAACATTAAAACAAAACAACTATTGTAGCTAGTGGTCATGTAAGCAAGTTTTCTGACTTGCAGGAGTAGATTTAAAGAATAAATGATGTAAAGACTCTTAACTGATTTACTTATAAAACTTGCATATACTTTTATATTTATTATTCTGATTGATTTGTCTTGCAGGGTGTGGGTGCAGTGGCTTGTTTAGCTCAGTGGGGGGCGCTCGTGTGTTCATGCTGCAGTGAGGAGCAGCCAGTGGAGGTGAAGCTGACAGCTGCCAAGGTGTTGGTGAACTGCACGGCCGCTGTGCTGACCAGCCCGCATCTGCCACTGGGTGAGTCTCAATTATACAACCAGTTTAGGGAATGTTTACCTCTGAGGCAGTCAAGATAAAAACTTTGATGTCAACAAAAACGTCCAATGTTTGGTGCAAAAATTAAAAAAAAAACTTTCAGAAATCATCATTTTAAAACCAACTGAAGAACAAAAAATTATTTTGCGGGTCAGAAATGAAGACTTAAATTTAGAATCTGTGTGTATCTCCTTTCGTGTGTGTCTTTATGTGGTGTGTTTGTCAGGTCTGTCCACTACAATTTCTCTGTGGAGGAGTGTGTTTACACTGCTACAGGATGAAGACCAAGATGTCCGAGATTCAGCCTCTGACTTCATCTCTGCACCGGCACCTCAGCTCAGCACAGGTACTAACTCGCCATCACAATAGGAAACAGAGATTTAAATTTTTTCCTGGAGATTTAATGGCTATTTGTTGGATGTTATACACCTTTTACAAATGGTTGTGACTAACACCTGAGCTCAAAAATTAATCTAAGTGTTCAGTGACTTTTGGCTGTATAGCACACCAAGACAATATTGGGCAAAACCAAAATTTAATGTTTGGAGCAGAAGGTGAAGAGCTGTTCCCTGAAGACGGTTTGTCATCTGTTTTATGGAAGTATTTTGGATTTAGTGAAAGTGATGTTTAGCAAGAACAAGTCATTTACAGACAGTGCATGAGAACACAAATCAACCAACAACAACAAAAACAACAACAACAATAATTAACTTCCTCAACCAACCAGAAAAAACACCAAAAACTGCAGTACAGTGAATACATAGTAACATGACCTCACTGAATCCGTGTCCTTATCCAGCATCAGCCCAGACATGCTTAACAGAGACACTTACAGCGCATCACAGTAAGTAAAAGCAATGCTCTGCTGAGTAAAAAGAGTTTGGGTAAAATTTAATTTATAGTTTGCTGTTTCCAGTTTACTGAAAGTTGAATACAAACATTTTGTCCCTTAAATCAATGAATAGTTTGGATAAATATTGGTGATGTAACAAATCTTTCTCCACCTCAGCCAGAACTCTTACATGTGAGCGGGGATGTTACCACATAGGCCAGGTTGTTACCGAGGCTTTGGGGCTAATTCCTTCACTTTTCCACCAGCTGGGAAATATCTGACAAGACTTTTCTTAATCTCAAAAAGCTGCAGCATTTATTGCCTTGAGGAATCTTACATAAGTGCATAAGAGGAATCTGGTGGCTTGAATTTTTCGGTCCATTTGCCAAACTGCAGTATTTCTTGCTCCGCCTGTAAGTCATGTATCATTGTGTGAGATACCTCAACAGAACGGTGATGAACAGACAAAATGTTGTGGTGCAGGAGCGCCGTTTAGCTCAGTCGGTAGCGCGGGTGTCCCATGTGCGGAGGCTTAGCCCTCCATGCGGCGGTCGCGAGTTAGACTCCGGCTACGACCATTTGCCGCGTGTCACTACCCCCTCTCTATCTCCCTATTTCCTGTCCACTCCTCAGCTGTCCTATACAATAAAGGCAATACAAAATATATATATAAAAAATGTTGTGGTGCTGTTGGTACCAGACACAACCTTCGATCGTGGATCAATAATCAATAATCTTTCTAATGTGTCAAACTGAACTGAACCAAACTGCTTGGTGAGAACACAAGATGAGACGACAGTGATAATGCTTACCCACTAAAATACACACACGGCCATCTGTATAATCAGTCACAGACATACACACATAAAAAAGCCACAAAGACATGCTAATAATAAAAAAGGATTGATGACATCATTTCGTGCTAAAAGTTGGGGAGCATTCCAGGAACGAAGGCGCTAATTCTAGTTCTGCAGTTAGGACACAGGAGTAAAAAGTGTGTGTGTGTGGTTATGTGTCATTGTTTTGGGAATGTTTGTGGTGTGTTTTCTGAAGAATTGTATGATGGCAGGCTGTACCAAATATGCCGAGTATACACACACTAATGACAGTCTTATGCCCATCGAAGCATTCCCCTGGTTCTCTCTCACACACACTGTCAGAGGACTGACAGTGGGCAGCACTCAAGAGGTGCTCACAAACACTCAAAGTGCAACTTCCTGTCCACACAACACTCACTTCCTATATTTTCCCAGCTTTCCTCCAAAAGCCACCCTTATTGTGTCTGTCGCCACTGATGGTATCTCATAACATAACACACAACAGCAAAACATGTCCTCAAAGGTCTCTGCAGCCCCTCATAGCAACACTGTTTATGGTTGTGATGGCAGAGTCATGCCATGAGGGAAAAACTCAGCTCCACTAGGGGTTATTTTAGCTTAAGACTCAAGTGGACATTTTTTCTATTTTAGTGTTTTAGTGACCACATATTTATTTTATTTTCTATTCATTTAAGACTATTGAGAAAAGTGCAAACTTTTCCTCCAAAGGTTCAGGAAACCCACTCCAGTGTGTGTGTGTATGTGTGTGTGTGTGTGTGTGCATGCATGCATGCATGTGTGTGTGTGTGCATGCATGCAAGCGTGTGTACATGCATGCATGCCTGCGTGTGTGTGTGTGTGTGTGTGTGTGTTCTATATGTGTTTATGTACATAAGGCCAGACAGGGTCAGATAAGCTGTCAGCTGAAAATCAGATAGGAGCTTAGCAGCATGACTAAGATGGAAAGTTTTTTACTGTGCAACAGGAAGAGAACACAAAAGGCATAATTACAGAGTGGGTGTCCTTGTATGTGTGTGTGTGGTGAAAAGAGAATGGGGTATCGTCCTTTGTTCATCTATATTCACTGCTTATTTGGAGATTACAGTTTTCTTGTGTCTGTGTGGGAGACAGAGTGTGCTACTTACCATAAACTTTGTCCCCATTCTTCTGTGTGACTTCACTCTCCAGCCAATGTACTCGAAAACCCACTCTAACGTCCAGACGCTTCAGAAAATAACACTGAATTCTTATTTTATTTTAACATTTTGTCGTATGCACAACAGAAATGTTGCGCACAATGCAGAAAGAAGTAAATGAGACGGTAAGTTTGTAATCTTGTGTGAAATGAATGAGTGACTTGGCCAGGAAAGTTGAATTCCTCATGTAAATGAAAAACAACAGAAAAACCCAAGAGAAGTCACATCCCACTGACTGTTAAAATAAACTGCAATTGGGAAAATATGTTGTCTCCCTTCTTTGAAAGCATAAACTTAAGTAATGTTTCTAAAATTATACACAGGAAAGTGAGCAGGGAGGTCATTTGGTACTTGGTAGCTATGGCATTTAATGAAGTCATCTGGCTTGTATGACTGCACTTGCGTGATTTAACAAAATATACTTGTGCTTATTTTGTTCAGTATAGTTGCACTTACAATGCATATTTTTGGTACATGTCATAAATCAGAGAGCATTTATCACACTTTAACAGTAGTGAAAATCCTGTGAACAAAAGCAGAGACCAGGAGTTTGATTCTGGTAGTGAAATCTTCGGCTTGGTGACCTGCATAAAACTCAGGTCAGCAAATTGACTCCCTGTGGTCAGGAAATAAAAATGGAATAGCCTGGCATGCTATTCCACACCATAGCTATAATGTGTAACACTGCGCCAGTGGAAAAACAACATTACTGTGTGTGTGTCTGTGTGTATGCAGGTCACTGTAAGAGTGTGTCTTCCCTCACACAAAGTGAATGTGTGTGTGTGTTGATCAGTGTGTCAATGTGTGTTTTATGACCTACCATTGCAGAGTCAAGCATCTGAGGTGTTAGCTGCTTCAGATTGAGGTGACAACTCCTGGTCCTTTGATATGGAGGACAAGCATACATGTGGGAACACAGACACACTAACACACAAAAGGGCAAAATGCAAAACACTCGTCCCTCTTAACTTTCAAAATGTAATTCAAATGCTTCAACTGGCTGTTGCTGATAATGTTTTTGCTTGTCAGTGCAGATTGTGTATAAACTAAATATAAATCTGGCTACATATTCAGGGCAAGAGAAAAAACATAAAATTGTATCAACAGAATGGTGTCTGGTTGAGTTTTTCTTAGTTACTTTGACAAACAATAAATTTTAACGGTCAAAGACGGTCACATCCAAATAAAACCTGTTCAATTTGTGTGGGAGAAAAATGTGTGCACATTCACATCAGTTTAGTTGAAGCTCCTCTTCCCAGAACTGTGAACTACAGTGAAGCCATTGTCTTTGTCAGGAAGAGAAAATCTAATTTAACCCAATCCCACCCTCAAACACACCCACCCACCTCCCTCACCAGCATTACCCCCAACACCACCACCCAAATACCTTCAGACTAATTGGGTCTGAAATCAAACTCCACTCAACCTCGCTGGACCTCCAGCACTGTAACGACTCAGGGCAGGAAAGGAGGGATCACTCAGTAGAGAGCACAGAGGGATATGGATTGGACGATAGTGTGTAAGAATTAATTAGAATTTGGATTAGAAAGACAAAAGAGCAGTGTAAACTTGGCAACTCAGTAA
Organism: Acanthurus leucopareius; assembly: GCA_029814765.1. Classification (NCBI taxonomy): domain Eukaryota; kingdom Metazoa; phylum Chordata; class Actinopteri; order Acanthuriformes; family Acanthuridae; genus Acanthurus; species Acanthurus leucopareius. The sequence goes on along the minus strand of JAQMCX010000003.1, from coordinate 4,210,758 downwards.
ACAGTCACATATTAGTTTCAAATAATGTATTAATTATTTATTAGGTTAGATATGTTGGACTTAAGTTATTAGTCATTCTGATTAATGTACTGTTTGAATAATGAGGCCCACGAATCACTTAAATTGTTAGCTGGTATTAGCTTGTATCCACTACTTATGGCACAGGAATTCAAACTTTATGGACTCAAACCCTGAAAATATCAACCTCAATAATATCACATTCCTGGAAATTATGTCTCTTTTTAAATTACAAAACAGAATTATAAAAATATCTATTCACTGCTAGGAAACAGCTACAGCAGCGGTCAGTCAGTTGTGCTAAGCTAAGCTAAGCTAAGTTAATCACCCAAATTGCAACAAATTGCACAAACATGACACCACTGATGGTATACACATGACTGGTATCAGTCTGGCCAAGCTAACTTTTTACTGGAAAGGGAAAAAACATATTTTCCATAATGTTGAACGACTCATTTTAAATCATGCATATTTATTTATTAATTGTGTTTCCATCCTTCTGTCAATTTTCTCCATCAGTGTCAAGTAGAGCTGAACTCCCTTAAAAAAAAGAAAAAAAATGCACTAATGACGTCACACACTCACATGCTGACATGCTCATGTTTTCCAGGCCAGTCTCAGTGAACCATTATCAACCAGCTCGCCTGGAGTAACCCACTTTGCTCACTGTAAAGCCAACAAATGCCTGTGCAGAATATGCCATTCATGTGCCCTTTCCCCGGCTCATTCATTTACAGTGGTTTACGCAGATGAATGGGAGTAAATGACCTGACAGTGCTGAAGGACATTCATTAAACAGACCTTGTCCTATTTTAGCGCAATACTCACTCAACCATTAAACCTAGTTTTGTGTTAGTTTATGTTGGATGAATCGCTGAACAAGGACAAGAAAAGTGCTATGTGTCACCAATTTGAGAAGAAACAATAAAACACGGAGAAACTAGAGGCCCTTGTTCCTACCAGAGAATTGCTTAACTTTTTGATTTGCAGCTTTAACATTTACTTTTGGAATAAATACCCTGTTATTTCACCCTCCAGTGAAAACACACAAGCTGAAATGGTGTTTTTGCTGCTTTTGCCATCTTTGAATGTAAAAGCAGCATGGGGAATGAGGTTTTAATGATTTGGTGGGTGGTGTAAAATACAGTCACATGTCTGCAGTAATGACTGGTGTCCACAGGCTGTGTTGAAGTGTATGTACAGTGTATTCATTGCAGTCTACAGCAACGGGTCGTGACACTGGATTGTGTTTTGTTTTGAACATATATAATAGGAATGCAGAGTATCGTGGTGTGTCTTAGAATGAAACTGTGTAAACTTGAGTTAAACACAATACAGTGGTGTGAAAAAGTGTTTGCCCCCTTCCTCATTTCTTACTTTTTTGCATGTTTTCCACACTTAAATGTTTCAGATCATCAAACAAATTTAAACATTAGTCAAAGATA